>JANAVB010022997.1:7868645-8289109 GCA_029216955.1 Iris pallida | reverse complement strand
ATATATAGATATATATATATATTATCTAGATATATATATAGCAAATGATCTCTAGCCTATATATATATATATATATATATATTATATATATCTATATATATAGATATATAGATATATATATGCGAATGACCTGTAGCCTAGTGGTTAAAAGAGTTGCATGCGGCCCAAGTGGTCAGAGTTCGAGCCCCAGTGGAGGTGAGTTGCAACAATTATCCATTGCTTTAATATTATATATCTATATATATATCTATATATATATATATATATATTATATATTTGAAGAAATTTTATATATATATATATATATATCTATATATCTATATATATTCTATATATAATATATCAAAAATCCCCCTTAGAAAGCCCCCCCAAAACCCCCCCACTTTAATGTTAATATTAATGGTTAATATTAATGTTAATGTTAATATTAACATTCAATACTAAATTAATATTAAATTTAACATTAAAATTAATATTAAATTAATAGTAACATTAATATTACAATAACATTAACATTAATATAAAAAAAATTTAAAAAATTAATATTAACATTAAAATTAATATTAACATTAATATTAACATTACATTAACATTAACATTAATATTAACATTAATATTACGAATTAGAGGGAGGGGGGTTTTGGGGGTGCTTTCTAAGGGGGGCGTTTGATCCGCTTGGATTAAAATTGCATGGTTAAGAATAAATAATTTTTCTTTAAAAAGTTTAAAATAAAAACAATATTCCTAAATGCCGGTATCGAAGACGGTACGAATAGAATCACCGTGGGTTAAGTTAAAGGACGGTCTTCGGTGCACCATTTGGTTTGGGGAGCTAAATCGCGTGACTACGTAACAGGACAAGGGATGTCATTCTAATTTATATTTGTTACCAACCTCATAGCTAATAATGGTTGAATGTATATAACGAAATCATAATACATCCAATATAAAAGTCTGAAATAATGTAGTTTTTAATGAGAATAGAAATAAACGAGAGCTCAATTAATTCTATCAAGTCGAGATGTGACAGAAAAAAGAAGATATGGTGATTTCTCCACTTGATGCATCAAAATTTTCAAGATGTGTCAGTCTATTTATATTGGATTTAGCTACTGATTTGTTGTGTAAACCCATCTTCCTTTATTTAGAACCGAGTCAACAACACATGGGCATCCACATGTTCGGGAAACGAAGCTGTATTAATTTTTTTTTATTAGAAGCATTACAATTCGGACTAATGCAGATGATAGTGCATGTGCCCAGAATCCGGGATAGATATAGTGTGCTTCTTTTTTCCAGCACACCAAATCTTCGTCTATCCATTCTATGCTTATATCATGATATGATAATTTATTGGTGGATGGTTCGTTTACAATAATGCTTCGCTACTTAATTTATACAACAATCTGGAGTACAAGTTAAGAGTTTGTTGAAAATTTAAAGTATTCTTGGGAAAAAAATTCAATATATTTTGAAATTTGTTAATAATAATTATACAACTATGTGTTGGTGTTTTTGTCTTTGGACTAGAAAAAATAGTCCAACATCGGCTACACCAAATGGTGAGTATCTCAATATAATGCATTGCTTGTGTTGAGGTGTGCACATGAGGTGTAGTGGGGCACAAGTTTGTGCCATGTGGAAGTATTTTCCTAGAAGGAAAAATGATTAAATCCAACAAGGATGCAAGTTAATTTTTGTTGTGCGGACTCGGACTCGGACACGGACTCCAGGATTGTAGGCGAATCACGCAATCCTAGGATTTCGTAAACTAATAAGTTCATCAAATGAATCGTAATCACAATTGAAATAATCGAAAAGAGAGATGAGTTAATATATGTTCTAAAGTCACAAATATCATAAACATAAAGGGGGTTCCCATTACAGAATTGAAATCAGGAATTAAATACATTATAGGATCCGTTGTGTTTCTTTTTTTATAGTACGCCGCCACTCGGACTCGAACCGAGATGCTCTAGCACTGCTTCCTAAGAGCAGCGTGTCTACCGATTTCACCATGGCGGCTTACTTGAAATAATAATAGTCAATCCGTGTTAAATCGTCGAGATTAAAGGATTCCATATGGTTAAGGAAACATTAGAATTGATGAATTGAATAAAGGCTGCTTGAAATTTATATTTGAATCCTCAATAATCCTTAGTTAGTATCTTCGTAGGTTCTGTTTTAACAATCTATTTTTATGTACTATATACTAAGTAATCCCGGAACAGTTGGAATTTCAAAGTTTTGTTCTAAATCAAGGTATAAACTCCTGAGTTTCCCCTTTTTCCATTTTTTTTGAGTATGATTGTGGGATGATCTAAAATATCAAACTCTATTTTTGAGTATTGGTATTTTAGTCCACATCGGATAGGAGAGGAGGTGAAGTCTCAACTCTACTCCCCCTTGGCCTCCTTTGAGAGATGTACCAAGAAGAGAGTTGAGGGAGTCTGTTAAGTCCAGGAAGCCCGTTCAAGTCTCAAACATTGACTTACGAGCGTTCCAGAAGTTCTTCGTGAATTTGCTGGTTCCTGGAAGCTGTTCGTGCTCGTGTGAGGCAAATAAAGCTTTGAGCAACGGTGGTTCATTCACCCCAGCAGGAGTTATTTCATCTTCGCCAGTCATCTTCTTTGTTGGTTCTGTCAGGATTCTATTAACGCACCTTCGGTGAAGTGTTTGCGTTGATATTATCAGAATTCTGTTTGTGCACCTTCTGTGAAGGGTAGCACTTGTGAAATTTTTCTTACGTACCTTCTGTGAAGTGTTACGTTCTGTGCACCTTCTGTGAAGGGTAGCACTTGTGGAATTTTACTACGTACCTTCTGTGAAGTGTTACGTAATAACGATTGTTTGTATAATTGTTACGATATTTCAGTTATCCATCGGAAAAATTGTGCCTCGACAATAACAATCTCAAAGCTTTATTGAGAAGATGGATAATTCTCGTGCTTCGCTCATCGATACCGGCTTTAACAAGTTGGAGAAATTCGATGGCGAACACTTCCAGATATGGAGACGAAAGGTCACTTTAAATCTTCAACTCGTGAATGTTGATCACGTGCTGTCAGAAGAAGAACCGATCGTTCCAACCACTAGATCTGCTGCGGCTGTGGCCGCTGCTACGACCAAGCAAGCGAAGTGGAAGAGAGAAAACAGTATATGCAAACTACTGATACTCAATTCCATGGAAGACTCTCTGGCAGAGTCCTACTCCAAGAAGACATCTGCCAAAGAGATATGGGACTCCTTGGGAAAGCTCTATGAAGATGACGAGAACCGGTCCAAGATCTTCATAGTAGAAAAATACCACAAGTATACCTTCGAAGACGAAAAGACGATGCTGCCCCAAGTGAAGGAGTTTCTGAAGTTGCGTCAGAAACTAGAAGACGAGAACATGCCCCTCGTCGACAAGTTTGTCGTTGGAGGGATCGTCGTGAAACTTCCTACAGAATGGAGGAACTTCTATGCAAGGATGCATCGAAAGAAGATGGAAATTAGCTTGGAAGATTTCTTGCAAGAGATCCATGTTGAGGACGAGATGCGCTCTCAACAGAAGATGGATACTCTGTCCAAACAACTGGCGAAGACAAATCTGGTCCAAACCAGAGAGTACCAGAGGAAGCAGGCTGCTTCTCATCGCAAAAAGAAGGACTTCACGAATCTGAAAGTGAAGGGTCCTGCTTTCAAGCAGCAGAAGTCCAAGTCCCATGTGACTTGCTTCAATTATGGCAAGAAGGGCCACTACAAATCCGAATGCAAGTCCAAGCCCAAAGAACAAGGTGAGCCTAGTAAGGTTTCTATGATTATTAATCTAGTTTCCATGATAGCACAGGTTGCAACTGTGGGGGCTGACTTGGACTGGTGGATAGACACTGGTGCGACCTGCCATGTCTGTTCAGACAAAGACTGGTTCGTCTCTTATGAGCCAACTTCAGAGAAGGTCATAATGGCAAACCAGGCACAAGCTGAAGTACTGAGGATCGGGACGGTGGAGCTGAAACTCACATCGGAAAACACTATGACGCTTCAAGGTGTGAAGCATGTTCCAGTAATTGCTAAGAACCTGATCTCTGGAAGTCTGCTCTGCAACGCAGGCTTGAGGATGGACATCAATGCTGGCCAGTTGGTGATGTCCAAGAAGGGTACATTCTTCGGAAAAGCTTTCCAAACTGAAGGAATGTACAAGATTCAGCTTGTTGTAAACCAGCATGATAATATAAATATAATCACTTTTTCTGATTATTCTCTTGAGTTGTGGCATAATAGGCTAGGACATGTTCATTGTAAAAGGATTAACAGAATGTCTAGTCTAGGACTTATCTCCAAGTGTGGGGGTAAGGTAGAGAAATGCGAAGTATGTGCTTAGATGAAGATCATAAGGAAACCCTTTCACAGGGTCCATCGAAGCACAAATCTTCTAGAGTTGGTTCACTCAGATATCTGTGACTTCAAACAATTCTCTACAAAGGCCGGGATGAAGTATTTTATTATTTTTATCGATGACTTCTCAAAGTATGCTTTCGTCTACTTGTTCAAGTCTAAAGACGAAGCATTCGAGAAGTTCAAGGAGTTCAGGGCCGAGGCTGAGCGACAAACTGGACAACAACTCAAGAGGTTAAGGAGTGATCGAGGCGGGGAGTATCGGTCTCATGAATTCTTATCATTCTGCAAAGAACATAGAATCATCAATGAGACAATGGCTCCGTACTCTCCTCAATCCAACGGAGTAGCAGGAAGGAAGAACAGAACGTTGACAGAGATGATGAACTCCATGCTGTTGACTGCGGGTCTTCCAAAGTGTTACTGGGGAGAAGCTGCACTAACGGCAACGTTTATTCTGAACAGAGTGCCATATGCAACTTCCGACATAAATCCTCATGAACTCTGGTTCAAAGTCAGACCTAACTTGAATGTCATTCGAGTGTGGGGGTTTCTGGCTTATGTGAAGCTCCCGAATCTGAAGATTCAGAAGCTGGGGACAAGGACTACGAAGGCGATCTTCTTGGGGTATGCCGAGAAGAGTGATGCTCGGAGATTCCTTGATATCGAGTCAAACCATATCATCGAATCTTGCGATGCTGAATACTTTGAAGACAAGTTTGCAAAACACAAGAATATTGTTTTCACGGATCTTCCTGAGAATGATGAGGGTACAAAGCAGACAGAAGTCTTTAATGAACCAGTAGTCCAAGATGAAGCTGTCGTCAAGGAGACATCAGCTGAACTAGAACTCGCTGAGCCGTCAATTAAGCGAACGAGAAGGCCGAAAGACTTCGGAGATGACTTCATCACCTATCATGTGGAAGCAGATCCGCTTACCTATGATGAGGCGATAAAGACCAGAGATGTTGTATTCTGGAAGGAGGCGATAGACAACGAGATTGACTCAATCACCTCCAACAACACATGGGTATTGGTTGACCTGCCAGAAGGAGCAAGACCCATCGGATGCAAATGGATCTTCAAGAAGAAGATCAAAGCAGATGGAACCATTGACAAGTTCAAGGCCAGGCTAGTGGCCAAGGGGTTTGCTCAGAAGCAGGGGATCGACTACTTTGACACTTATGCTCCAGTAGCTCGGATGACAACCATCAGATTGTTAATTGCTCTAGCAGCAATACACAAGCTGGTGATACATCAGATGGATGTAAAAACGACATTCCTTAATGGCGAGCTGACCGAAGAGATCTACATGCAACAACCAGAAGGTTTTGTCATCAGAGGTCTGGAAGACAAAGTCTGCAAGTTGATGAAGTCTCTGTATGGTTTGAAACAAGCTCCCAAAATGTGGCATGAGAAGTTTGACAAGGTGATAAGGTCAAATGGCTACAGGGTCAGTGAAACAGACAAGTATGTCTATACGAAGTTTGCTGACGGAAGAGGAGTAATCATATGTCTTTACGTGGACGATATGCTAATCCTAGGTACGAATTTAAGCTGCGTCACAGAGACAGAAATTCCTCTCGACCAAGTTCAGTATGAAGGACTTGGGGGATGCCGACGTAATCTTGGGACTCAAGATCATCCGGACAGACACTGGAATAGCGCTGTCACAATCTCATTATATTGAGAAGATGCTCACTCGCTACGGGTATCAAGATCTTCCTTTTATTGATACACCGTACCGGAGTGATCAGAAGCTGGAGCCAAATTTGAGGGAAAGCGTCAGGCAGTTGGAGTACGCTAGCGTCATCGGAAGCTTGATGTACGCTACTACTGCCACAAGGCCTGACATAGCTTTTGCCGTGGAAATGTTGAGTCGGTTCACTAGCAATCCAGGTGTTAAGCACTGGAAAGCTGTGAAGCATGTTATAAGATATCTCAAGAAAACTCAGACATATGCACTTTTCTACATCGAAGATCCGTCAGTAGTGGAAGGCTTCAGTGATGCTAGCTAGTGTTCAGATATGGAGAGCGAGTATTCCACAGGTGGATTCGTATTCGCCATGGGCGGAGCTGCTATATCGTGGAAGTCGAAGAAGCAGACTATATTATCTCGCTCCTCCATGGAATCTGAATTCTTTGCATTGGATGCTGCTGCAGATGAAGCAGAGTAGCTTCGGGAGCTCATGTATGATCTTCCGGTGGTTGGGGCTCAGATACCGGCAATACCGATATACTGTGACAACCAGGCTGCAGCAGCAGTAGCATCAAATGAACTCTTCAACGGGAAGAAGAGAACAGTGCGGTTGAAGCACAGAGCAGTACACGATATTATCAAGAGACGTGTTATTGCAGTGATTGATGTTCGGAGTTAGGAGAACCTGGCAGATCCGTTCACCAAGGGCCTCAAGCGCCAGCTGGTCGATGACACAGCTTGTAAAATAGGCTTGAAGGCATTCTGATATTGTGTTAGTACATTCCTACTATAAAGTTTTATGCTATTAGTTCAAAGAGAAATCTACTAGGCATCTAACTTTTGGTTCAAGGGAGGACTATTAACCAGAAGAATATCAGAAATGGTGGGTACTTGTCCTATGTGACATGAAGAGGTTACGGACCTACAACCACTGTTGTCTACTGTTGTTTTCTGCAAAAAACGGATCATATGGAAAGGTTGGCTTAAATGCCTTAATGAGTTCTCAGGCAGAGTGAATGCTTGGAGTGCTTTACAGGAAGCACGGTAGCGTAGCACTACAAGGAGTGTAACTCCATGCTATAGTGGGGTGACTCCACCATGAGGTTCCCAGGTAGGGGTAATGCCTCGGCTTTGCAAGCCAAGTCACAGCGGAGTAGCACCGCAAATAGGCAGGTAGCCTAATGCTGTATGATAATCGTAATAAAGAGAGGTAGACAGCACTACAAAGAGGACGATGTCCTCATGTTACAGTGGCATGACACCACGAAGAGGTACCAGGTAGGGTAAAGCCTTGGCTTTGCGAGCCATGTCATAGCGGCATAACACCGCAGGGAAGCGCAAGGCTTCATGCTGGGTAGTTTGGCACTACAAAGAGGCCTGTGATCTCATGCTACAGTAGTATGACACTACGATGAGGTACCCAGGTGGGGTAAAGCCTCGGCTTTAAGCCATGTCATAGCGGCGTGGTTCCGCAAAGAAGCGAATGCTTCATGCCATGACTCTTTATAAAGAACTCACCTATAGTGTATGAACCGAGATATCAGGCCATCTCTTGAGGGTAAACTTGTAGACGCCCAAAAAAATTATACACTGAAACCAGGCTGGCATAAGGCCTTCAATGTGCAGCCAGAAGCATAGTTGATGTCATTATGTGAGTAGGAAAAATTGCAGTTATGGTGCAGAATTCAAGGCTTAGTCCATTCTTGTATCATGCTGTTATTTAACCTATGCAGCAAGATTCAAGTCGTAGCGACATCTCTCCTAATGCATGATGGGCAGTCACTGTAGGGAACGCTCAACCTATATATTGAGATATATGGAGGATTGTTGGTGTTTTTGCCTTTGGACTAGAAAAGATAGTCCCATATCGGCTACACCAAATGGTGAGTATCTCAATATAATGCATTGCTTGTGTTAAGGTGTGCACATGAGGTGTAGTGGGGCACAAGTTTGTGCCATGTAGAAGTATTTTTCTAGAAGGAAAAAGGATTAAATCCAACAAGGATGCAAGTTAATTTTTGTTGTGCGGACTCGAACTCGGACACGGACTCCAGGATTGTCTCGTGCATGCACGGGAGTGTTCAGGGGGTAGGCGTGGACTGGCACACTTCTATGCTGATTGTGGGATGATCTAAAATATCAAACTCTATTTTTGAGTATTGGTATTTTAGTCCACTCTATAAATAGAGCCCATTAGCCTCCTTTGAGAGATGCACCAAGAAGAGAGTTGAGGGAGTCTGTTAAGTCCAGGAAGCCCGTTCAAGTCTCAAATATTGATTTACGAGCGTTCCAGAAGTTCTTCGTGATCTTGCTGGTTCCTGGAAGCTGTTCGTGCTCGTGTGAGGCGAATAAAGCTTTGAGCAACGGTGGTTCATTCACCCCAGCAGGAGTTATTTCATCTTCGCCAGTCATCTTCTTTGTTGGTTTTGTCAGGATTCTATTAACGCACCTTCGGTGAAGTGTTTGCGTTGATATTATCAGAATTCTTTTTGTGCACCTTCTGTGAAGGATAGCACTTGTGGAATTTCTCTTACGTACCTTCTATGAAGTGTTACGTTCTATGCACCTTCTGTGAAGGGTAGCACTTGTGGGATTTTACTACGTACCTTTTGTGAAGTGTTACGTAATAACGATTGTTTGTACAATTGTTACGATATTTCAGTTATCCATCAGAAAAATTGTGCCTCGGCAATAACACTATGTACATCATAGCATTAACATAGCGGAACGAGGATCCAAACCATCTCTTTCTCCACTGCCAGGTCTCTCCAACCATCTCTTTCTCCACTGCCAGGTCTCTCCAACAATCTCTTTCTCCAACCATCTCTTTCTCCAAACGAGGCCTTATTGCGGCAGCGGCTGTAGCTCGAGATTCAGAAGGGACATTCCTTGCAGCCAGGAGTTGGAGCTTGAACAAGTTCCGAGGATCGGATAGTAGTCTGGAAGCTAAAATCCAAGTAATCTTCCAAGGAATCTGACTCGCTGAGCTCTTCCCTCTTAGACCTATTGTCATTGAAGGAGACTCCCTAAGGCCTCGTTTGGTTCGCAGAATCTTCCGATTGGAAAAGAAAAGTGATTACTTTCCTATGTTTGGACGCCCAAGGAATTGAGGAGAAAAGGAAAGTGATTCCCAATGGAAGAGAAATTAGGGAGGAAAATGATTCCATCCATCCAAGGAAGGAATTACTTTCCCACATTGAAGTATTCACTTTCCTTTCCAAATTTCTTGGCATTGCCAAGCATCGGAAAAGAAAATCAATAGGAATTAAAGTTTCTCAAAGGAAAGAAAATGACAAGGAATTGATTTCCTTTTCCTTCCATTCCGCGAACCAAACGAGGCCTAAGAGCATCTCCAACCCTATTTTCTTGTTAAGTGTTGTGAGTCTTAGGTGGCTCCTATGTGGCATGAGCCACAAGACAATATCTTGTTTATGTGGCAAAACTATATATCAAAAGACAATGAGATAGAAAAACTCTCTCCAATGCAAAAGTATTGAGAAGACAATAAAAAATATTTTTTCCAACTTCCAAGGCAACTTTTAAGACAACTACTCATCTTCTTTCTTTCTTCTAATATTTTTTATTCATAATTGATGACATGGAAGAGAAGACATTGTCAAGTGAATTGTACAATCAACTTCACAATGTCTTCTTTAATTTTTGTCACATAAGCTTCACAATTGACTTGACAATTGCATTGGAGATGAACTTTTGAATAAAATTTTGTCATTACTATGTGGCATTAACTTTTTTCCAAAGTCACAATAGAATTGGAGATGATCTAACGGTAATCAGGATCTTTAAAGGTTATAATTCCTTGATCTCTTGGCGCCTGCATGACCTCGTCCACTCCATCAAAGAAGAGCTTCCTCTGAACCACACTATAGACTTCAGCTTCGTGAAGAGATCGGGTAATGGTGTTGCCCACTCCTTGTCAAGAATATCTGACTCGTTGTTCTTTGTTCTGCGGCAGGGGCGGATATAGGGGTGGGGTGGGCTGGAGCCCACCAAAAAAAAATATTTAATTTTTTTTCCATATAAAATTTTCTTTTGTTTTTTTATATGAATTTATCTATTTCTATTCCACCCAAATTTTTGCCAGTCCGTCCTAGCTATAATTTATGGATCCGCCTCTGTTCTTGGGAATATTTTCCAGTTATTAATGTATGATTCATTAGCTTGTAATGACCAGGTTTCTCCACCTGGGTTTGAAGATCAATAAAGTGCACCTCTTAAGCCTAAAAAAAATTAATAATAAGAAAAAAAATAGCGGAATGGTTATTGGATAACTTTTCTGAAATTTTGTTCTGAAAACAGTTTTTGGAATGTTGCTATAAAATGGTTTTCTGGATATAAGTTTCTGAGTTTGCGTTTGGTTACTTTTATCTTAAAAATTTGTTTACAAAAAAAAATGTTAAAATTTTGTTTGGTAAATTTTTTTCTGAAATTATTTTTTATGTTGTGTCCTTGCCACAGTTTGTGTCCACCCCCTCCTACTCCGTGTCCTGGCTCTACGAGGCGAAGGACTCAGATCCGCCGACCACGGTGAGGTCACCGTACCGACCACGACGAGGGCTCAGATCCACCGACCACGGGTCGAGCTTGTTTTTGTACGGGTCGAGCTCGTCCCCCGTCGACTTCGTGAAGGCCGTCGACTTCGAGCTCGTCCCCGTCGATCTCGTCCCCGTCCAAGGAGAAGGAGAGAATATCGGAGGGACGAGGAGGAGCAGATGCCACAAGGGTGGCGACAGCCCTCACCAACACCGTGGAAAAGTCCCTCGGCTTGGTCTTGGACCTCCGTCGTCGCCCATCGAAGTTGACAATCGTCTGCCGTTACCACTACTATTCACCACCCTCCTCTACCCCCAGCCTACGGCTGCATACCTCCACAGGCGGAGCCACTGCACCCGAGGAGTCCATGAAGTCGAGCTCCACGAGCTCGTGGCGGAGGAGTTCGCGACGAACAACCTCGGGTTGAGCTCCGCCAGCCACCGCTACTGTCCGGCCACCGCCACCGTCCTCTACCGGCCACCGCCACCGTCCTCTACCGGCCACCGCCAGCGTTCGGCCACATGCCACCTAAACCACCATCGACGAAGGCTGCGCTCGAGGGAGGCGAGCTTTTGCTATGTTGTGGAGGAAAAAATAATGGAGGAAGAGAGAGAAAGTTGGGGGTTTGGGGTTGGGTGGGGAGATAGGGGGCCCGCAAGCATTGAAAAAAGTTTTGGGAAAACAGCTTTCTGCTGTTTTCTCAAAAGTGAGTTTAAACTCTCCATTTCAAAAAAAAATTTCTGAAATCGTTTTCATAGTTGGGATAACCAAACACAAGTTTTGGAAGAACTGATGTTTAAACTCAAAACATGGGTTTAAAAAAGGGAACCAAACAAGCCCTTAGAGCATCTCCAACCCTATTGTCTTGTTAAGTGTTGTGAGTCTTAGGTGGCTCCTATGTGGTATGAGCCACAAGACAATGTCTTGTTTATGTGGCAAAATTATATCTCAAAAGACAATGAGATAGAAAAACTCTCTCCAATGCAGAAGTATTGAGGGGACAATAAAAAGTATTTTTTCCAACTTCCAAGGCAACTCCACTTCTTCAACTTTTTTATAAATATTTCTATTCATAATTGATGATGTGGAGACAAAGTTATTGTGAAGTGCATTGTCTAGATCTAGACAACCAACTTCACATTGTCTTTGCCATGTCATTGCCATGTCAACTCCACACTTTATTTCACATTTGCATTGGAGAAATACTTCTGAAAAAAAATGATTGTCATTCTTATGTGGCAACCATTTTTTTCAAACTCACAATAGGGTTGGAGATGCTCTTAGTATCTGCTTCTTCGGATCTTTTTGAACTTCGACCAACAGTGATGACACCCAATAATCTTCTACATAGAAGTCTTCTTCTTATAGCTTCAAGGACGTAATTGTAACAAAAATAAGCACTTGTGAGATCCATCCTTTTGATCCACATAGACACATTAATTAACATAATCCAATGCATACCTCAACTGTATATATATATATATATATATATATATATATATATATATATATATATATATATATATATATATATATATATATATAGCTTCAAGGACGTAATTGTAACAAAAATAAGCACTTGTGAGATCCATCCTTTTGATCCACATAGACACATTAATTAACATAATCCAATGCATACCTCAACTGTATATATATATATATATATATATATATATATATATATATATATATATATATATATATATATATATATATAATATATATATATATATATATATATATATATATATATATATATATATTTATATATATATATATATATATATATATATATATATATATATATATATATATATATATATATATATATATATATATATATATATAATCCTCCCTTAGAAAATTCCCTAAAAATCCCCCTCACTCTAATCCGTAATTTAATGTTAATATTAATGTTAATATTAACATTAAATACTAAAATTAACATTAAACTTAACATTAAAATTAATATTAATATTAACATTAACATTAATATTAACATCAACATTAATATTAAAAAAATTAATATTAATATTAACATTAACATTAATATTAATATTAATATTACGAATTAGAGTGAGGGGGGTTTTTAGGAGATTTTCTAAAGGGGCGCTTTTGATCCGCTCCCTATATATATATATATATATATATATATATATATATATATATATATATATATATACTAGCATATGTGCACGTGCCTTGCACGTATTTTAATATTTCTTAATTAGTTTAGAAAGACACTTTAGGAAGACCAAAGGATAGTCTTCCTAATTACTAAGTTGTCCTTATTAAAATTAATTAACTATTTTTAATTAGTATAAGTATGTAAGGGTATTTTCGGAATTTAAAAGTTTCACCATCTAAGTTTTCCTATTATGTAGTAGAATATATATATATATATATATATATATATATATATATATATATATATATATATATATATATATATATATATATATATATATATATATATATGTTTTGTTAACATGTGCCTTAAGGACACATATTAAGGATAATTAATGCATAAATTTTTGCTTTAAAAATTATGATCAACATCCAGTAAATATTAAAATAATAATTTTTTGTGTTGGCAGATGTAATCAAGGCCACGGGTGAGCATTCGGTTAATTTGATTCAAACCGAATCGAATAACAGAAAATCGAATTAGAACAGAAAACAAATAAGCAAAATCGAAACCGAACCGAATTGGCCTATAATTGAATCAAACCGAAACGAATTAAATCGGTTCGGTTTATTCAATTTTTTGATTTATTTGCGCTTTTTTGTATATATATATATATATATATATATATATATATATATATATATATATATATTTAAGGGAACGGAGAATTTTACTGAAGTACTAGGCGCAAAATGCCGAAGCCTATACAAGTAAGCGCGCAAGCGCGACAAAAGGACATAAAAGCAAAAATGTGAGAGACACCACGAAAAATAAAAGAGGGAAAAAGTAGGGGGAGGTGGCCTAAGCCAGAGCCTCCCAGAAGGAGTGGGGGGTGTGGGAGCAGCGCCTCCTAGCTTTGAAACATTGTCTAACGACTTCTTTAGCCAATTGATGAAGGGGGAGTTACCGACCTTCGTATCTGAATTTGTTCCTGTTCTTCCAAAGCACCCAAAGACCTGCGGCTGCTACGATCTGGGGGCCGTGGGAGCGGCTCCAGTAGGCCAGGAGATCGTAGGAGCCCCCGGATGGTTGGGTCATATTTAGTCTATTATAGAGCTCGGACCAAAGATCGGTTGCGAGTTCCCTCGAGAGAAAGACGTGCTCAACCGACTCCGTGGAGTGCTCCTCGCAACAATGGCATCTCGAAGCGAGGCTGAATCCTATGGCACAGATAGTGTCATCAGTCGGAATCTTGCGGCGAAGAGCTCGCCAAATAAGGATGGACTATTTGATGGGGATGCAAGCCTGCCAAAACTTGGCTAGCACAGGATGCTGAACCCCACTGCCTCTGGCTACCTGTCTGGCAGAAGCTAGAGTGAGTAGCCCGCTCGGGTTGGGGGACCATCTCCAAGAGTCATGCGTGTTCGAGATGTACAGATTAGCAGCTAGGAGGCTGGTGGTCGCTTGCTGACCAAGCCATTCTCTGACCTTCCTCCAATTCCACCCAGAGTTGTCCTCCCATAGGTCCCTAATGGCGCACTCCGGAGGGGTATGAATGTTGGGATGGATGATGTCTCCTCCAATCCACCGCTCCTGGCATGCCAACGAGCGACCATCGCCAAGTTGAAGACGGATGAGGGGTTCAGCGGTGATACGATCTTGAATAATGTGACGTCACGACGGCAAGGATCTTTTGTTAGAGCTTGCCTCCGATAGATGAGAGAATCTAGAGTATCTATATATCATAAACTTTGTCCATAAAGAGGTCTCGGTTCGCAAATTCACCAGATCTTGATAGAGCAGGCATGCTCAATGTGCATAAGCCTGCTGAAACCCATACCCCCTTCGTCCATAGGTTTGGCCATGGTCTCCCAGCCGGTCCAGTGATGTTTGTCCTTGCCATCGTTGTGGCCCCAGAAAAACTTGGCGAAAAAGGATTCGAGAGAGTGGAGAACCTTTTTAGGAGGGGAGCAGACGATCAGGGTGTATATCGAGATGGATGAAAGAACGTGTTTGATGAGGATTGTTTTGCCTCTGGGGGATAAGGTTGCATTGTGCCATCCCACGATGAGTTTGCAGATCTTGTCAACCAGGTGGTAGTAGATACCAGAGTTGATCGGGTTCTGTCGGCTTTGTGGTGGGTGTAGATAACGCTCTTGTTGTTATTGACGTGCTGACCAGAGCAGGCGGTGTATTTGTTGACCGTACGCAGGACGACCTCGATCGAACCACTGTCTCCGGATGAGAAGATGAGGATGTCGTTAGCGTAAGCTGGGTGAGTGATGAGGGGGCAGCCGGTGGTGGTGTGGAAGTGATTAAAGCCAGGCATGCTAGGCATATTGTTCAGGCTTCTGCTGAAGGCTTCGGCCACGATAATAAAAATGGTGGAGGATAGAGGGTCCCCTTGTCTAACTCCACGGGTGGATCGGAAGAAGCCCGCCGCCTGGCCGTTGATGACGGCGGAGAACCACGTATTGTTGATCGATCTGAAGACGATGTCAATCCATGGTTCGGAGAAGCCGAACGCTCTAAGAGCCCAGATCATAAATTGCAAGTCCAGACGATCATACTCTTTCTCCATGTCTAGTTTGATGGCCACGTTACCCCTCCCCTCGAGGGGAACTTTATGCACGTGATCATCTCTTGGACTAGAAGGATGTTGTCTGATATGTTGTGCCCTTTGACAAATCTGCTTTGCTCTTCCGAGATGATTTTAGGGAGGAGATCGGACATGCGATTGGCGACAATCTTGGATATGATTTTGTTGGTGAAGGTGCAGAGGCTGATCGGACGAAAGTCTTTAAAAGATTCGGGATTGTCTTTTTTAGGGATGAGGATAATGTTGGTGCAGGAGATCGATTTGGGGGTACCGAGCCCCTTGGAAAAAGGCCGCAGTAGCTTCGATTAAGTCAGCTTTAATGATGTCCCAGCAAGTTCTGAAAAAAATCCCGTTGAACCCGTCCGGTCCCGGGGCGCTGTGCTCGTTGATGGACTAGATCGCCGCTCTAATCTCCTCCTCCGTTGTGGAGGCCAGCAGGGTGACGTTGTCGTGGTCGCTAATGAGGGAGGGTATAACGGACAATAACGAGGCATCTTTGACTACTCTTTTTTAGAGAAAAGGTTGGAGTAGTAGTTCACGACTGCAGCCTGGATACCGGCCTGATCGTCGATCAGGATGCCATTATCGTTAAGAATTCGATGTAGTTTTAATTTGTTTCTGCGGTCTTTGACACAGGCATGGAAGAAATTGGTGTTCCGATCACCATCAGTATCCCAAGTTGATCTGGCCATTTGCCTCCAGAACTCGGTCTCCACTCGCAGTCTAGATTTAATAAGAGCTTTGGCGAGGTTGAGGGATGCGCGGTCCTCCGGGGATCTGGAACTGGTGAACACGATCTCCGCACGGGCGACGTCATCCTCCGCTTCCCTGATGGCTTAGAAGATTTCACGGTAAGCCTCTTTGCTCCAAGACGATAGGGCCTTGCGAGTGACGAAAAGTTTATCAGCCATCCGAGCCATAGGATCGAGGGTATTGACGGAGTTCCAGGCACGGGTAACGATGTGTTGGAATTAGGGGTGGTGTTGCCAGAAGTCGAGGAAACGGAAAGCTTTTTTGTTGGTGGTGAGATTATTGCTGATCTGGACGAGGAGGTAGGAGTGTTCCGATTCGGTGGAGTTCAGGTGGGAGAGGTTAGTGATCATGCCCATGTCGGACCAGTAGTCGTTGGTCATCGCCCGATCGAGGCGGAAGTATTAGCGCCGGTGACCCTCCTGCATGTTGCACCAAGTGTATTCGTTGCCGTGGAAGGAGATATGTGTTAGATTCCCTAGAAAGGTGAAGTTGTTAAAATCGTCCATCGCTGGCTGGAGAGGTGGGCGACCGCCAGACTTCTCCTTTCTGTGCGACACGGTGTTAAAATATCTGATGCACAGCCACGGAAGCCCAGGCGGATGGACCGCCAGAAGTTCTGTCCAGAGCAATCTGCGCTCGGGGATATCGCAGCTGCCATGGATCACGGAGAGGGCAAAGCGGGATTTGAGGGCTGGGTGCTCGACCCAACATGTGAGGGCCTGAGTTGAGTCTTGAATGATGCCAAATTTGAAGTCTTGCGTAAGGAATATCCAGATGTCATTACCGCCGGCGATGGCGTGGGTGAAGCCAAGCTTGAGTTGAGTGGCTTTTATTTTTTTTAGGGATTTTTGGTTCAATGATGATTAAGAGGTCTATGAGGTGAGTCTTCTTGAGACTGAGGATTCTGTTCATCGTCGGTTTGTTGTCGAGGCCCCTCACATTCCAGGAGATGATGTTAGGCATCTGGTGAGGGGAGGGGATGGGGGTGGCTGTGCTTCGAGGCGGATCTTATGGTCCTTGCCGACGACTGCTTAGGATTGTTTTTGTTCTTCTTAGAGGAGGTTTTTTTAGACAGAGGGCCGATGGATCCTTTTCTCCTGGTCTCTATGTTGTGCTTTCCGGGGTCGCCGCTTCCCTCAACGTCAGTAGAGTTGGCGGCTGGATCGTTGTCAATGTCTTCTAGGGCGCATAAAGGATTGCCGCGGTCCAGGAATCCTGCTTCCTTGGCTTGCCAAAATCTGCCGATTAAGGCGTGGCTAAACTTGCTGTGAGCGTCCAAAAAAGAAGGGGAAGAGAAGTAATGGGAGTCGGCTCCGTTGGGAGGGCGGTGGTGGGGGGCCGGGGTGCCACGATCTGCTCGGAGCTGCTCACCAGCGAGGCTTTTCCGGGTTGTTGAAGGTGTTCGACGGGTGGTTGGATGGAGTGGTGGACCTTGAGGGGGTGTGATGTGGTGGGGTCGGTTGGGTTGGTGGGTTGGGTGATGTGGGCTATATCGGCACTAGGGGGATGAGTGAGGGCGTTGATCTTGGGGAAATCATGATGATCGGGGGTGTCGGGGGGGGGGGGGGTTCGCAAGAATCATTTAGGTCTTCTTCGGACGTGGTGCGAGATAGGAGATCAAAGGGATTGTGAAGGGGGAGGGTGGAGGGAGTGAAAGGGACGATAGCGGAGGTATTCGTGGCGGTTGAGTGAGGGTGTGGGATAGTCTGGCCGTCGGTCTAGTTTGGGATATCTGGATTTGAGTTGTGGATGGTGATGGCGGAGTTGCCCGTGGCGTAGGTTGCAGGGTGTCTTAGGTCGGACGGCGCACGAGGGGGGCACGTGGCAGGCTTTTTTAGTTCTGGGTGAGCGCGGAAGCAGTGCTGCAATAGGTGGCCGCTCATCTGGCAGTGTTTGCAGAAGATAATGTTGTTGTTGTAAATCAGCGGTTGGTTGTGTGTTTGATCTCTGAGCTCGATCTCAATAGTTTTGGGGAGGTCGTTCGCGAGGTCCAGTTCGACACAAATCTTCGTGTAATTGCACTTGGAGAGGTTGCGGGTTTCTTCGACGATGGCGACCAGAGTTCCAAAGGAGTTGGCGATTCGTTTGAGGGTGGCTGCGGGGAAATAGACCAGGGGGAGGTTAGGCAGGGTGATCCATGTGGAGATGATAGTAGAGTCAATTTTTGGGTTAAAGTTGGGAGACCATCTGACAACCTTAGCTATCTGGGTGCCCATTTTGACTGTTCCCTTGGCTCGGACAATGGCGAAGTTCGAGTCGGAAGAGAGGTGTAAAAGCATGTGTTTGGCGAAGTTCGAGTCGGAAGAGAGGTGTAAAAGCATGTGTTTGGGGTCTAGCGGTGCGACTCGGTAGGCCGCAGATAGGCTCCACTTGGCGATAGTATCCGAGGCAGCAAAAATCTTAGGACAACCGGAGCCGAATTTGAGTATAAACGACTTGGAGAAGGAGGTGGACAGGGCGGAGATCTCCGTCGCAGCGAAGGGTACCCGAATGGGGTCACCGACGGCGGGTGGAGGGAAGTCAACGTCTGGGAGCAGAATCTCCGTCGCCTGTTTGCCATTGATTGTAAAAGTACAGAAGAATTATCGGAGTACTGAACTTAGACTCACAATACAAACTCGCTCGTACAACGAAAGCCTAGGGACGAAAACCTAGGTACAGCAGTCTAAGTACGATTGTTTATTTTAGATTCTGGGGGGTGATGATAGAGGCTCGGGAAAGCGACGGCCGCTCTGCCTTACTCCTTGGACGATCGGTACGCAGCCTTGACTCGGGAAAGATCTGCTTGGTCGTTGACGAAGAAATGCCTTCTTGCTCTCTCTCTGATTGCTCTCCTGGCTTCTCTCTCTCTCTGTGTATATTCTCTCTCTGACTATGGGGGAAGTCTCTCTGTGTATACATATTCTTCTCTGGTTTTTTTGTATATCTCTCTATATATTACAAGGGAATGGCACCTTGCTATTTATAATAGTGGGATGTGATCACTAGGGTTGGCAATGATTAGCTCTTAGAGATGGCGGCGACCTGAGGATTGATCAATCCAGGCCGTTCGTTTCTGATTGTGATGAATCAGAACTATTATGGGTAGATTACACCAAATCCCCATTAGCAATTAATACTGATTGGCATAAATCTTCCTTATAATGATTCTCTAATATCTGTGAATAAATCAAATTTATTCTCCTGCCACGTGCCCCAGATCATTAGGATTCGACCCGATCTTGGATTGCCATAAATCTGGAAGATTGATCGGCTGAGAACACGTGTCCTGAGAGCCAATGGTGAGACTGGAACCGCACGCAGATTGGGCCGCATGAGATTTGGGCCACATGAATTTTGGGCCGCATAAGACTTGGGACACGTGTCAGGGCTGTCTGGGCAGTGGCCCCCTCCTTCAGACTTCTGAACCATATGATGAGCCGCATAAACCGTATAATGGTGTGTCTGCTTGAGCTGCATGGGCATGATCTTCTTGAGCCACATAGGGATGATTCCACTCAAGCCGCATGGGACAGCTTCACTCTGAACCGCATGGGAAGTCTTCACTTTGAGCCGCATAAGCACACCCACGTGGCAGGGCTACGTGGCATTTTGTTGCTCTCGGGGGATCATGTCAGAGATTTCTTTCTCTTCCCTAGAGATTCATCATCATGACAGAGTCATAATTACCTGCTTTGGTGTCAGGTCTGTCAACTTTTCAGAGGGGTCAGCCGTCAAAGCAATTAATGCAGCATGGATCGGAGGGGAGCACTGTCACGCCACATGTCTTCTGAGCCGCATGGAATGCCTCCGGCCGCATAGCTCCTTATGCCGCATGACTCCCTGAGCCGCATGCGTTTTCTGAGCCGCATGGGTCTTTCTTGGCCGCATGAGTCAATTTCTTTAGTATTTTCCATGCTTCTACAGGACCCCCTTCAAAGTTTTCAATTTGTAAAATTGAAATACTTTGAACAAGAAGCACGGCCGTATTAGCCACATATGCGATCCCGACCGCATAGATGTCCTGGCTGCTTGGATGTGTTATTCGCATGACTGTTTCAGCCGTAGGGGGTGTGTTAGCCGCATAGATGGTCCAGTCCACGTGTGCGGGTCTTTATTTATCTCCAAGTTGCTTCAGTGCCGTCTTTGTAGGGGGAATCTCAAGGGTCAGTTTATTAAATCTTTTTGGATTTGATGCCTTGGGTGAATCTTGGAGACGAAACCCAAGGAGTCGGTTTCGCTCTTCAAGAGTCGGTCATTGGCCCACGTGTCTGCCTTCTCCCCTCCTCCTATAAATAGGAGGGGTTTGAAGAGAGAGAATACTTCTTTATTTTCTTTCTTCTCTTATCTCGCTTGCCTTTTTTTTCTTCGATAATTGATGGCTCCCAAGAAGATCGTGGCAGTGAAGGGCAAGAAGGCGGCCTCCACTTCCACCTTGGGTGCGGTTGCTGCCCCGCCAGTCGTCGTGCCTGCTGTTCATCCTGACGTCCATCCCCCCATTGTTGGTAAGGACAATGTATGAATTAAGGAACCCCAACCGCCATGGCTACATCGCATACTTTATGCACGAGCCTTTGTAAATCGTATGTTCGCCCTACGGCTGAGCTGCGAACCGCATAAGAAAAACCATTGTGTCTGTATGTGCGCCTTATTAGTGAAACCGCATAGGTGGCGCATAGACTTTTATTGTGCGGAGCCACATAAGCGGTCTTCTGAACTGGAGCCGCATGGGGCTTTTTGGAGCCGCATAAGACTTCTGAGAACTTCATGGGGGGCATGGATATTTTTTTGAGCCGCATGTGGTTTGAAAACACCTAATCAGCTCTTTTTTATTCTCTGTTTAACTTATTTTTTCTTTGTCTGTTCTTCAGTGAATTTGCCGGTTAACGCCGCCGGAGAACTCTTAGTGGGTAGCGCTCAAGCTGCTCTCGGCTATAGGTACGACCATATTGTTCAGCACGTGGCGGATCAGTTTTCGAGCGATGAGCCTATGGCCAGATTGAATGCCATCAAGAATCAGCCTTTCCATTTCCTTAATGCTATGATGAACTCCGGGAAATTCGAAGGAGAGTTTTTGAAGCCTGCGTTCTTTTTTGGAGACGCCTTGACCGTGGAGAATGATCATGTTCTTGAGGTGTCGGAGGATTGGAATTTTGTTTCTAACGGGATGGCGATCCGCATCCCTCAGATGGAGCGACACTTTCCATTATCTTGGTTCAATATGCTCCCTTTGGACCGAAAGATGGAGGGGACTCTAACCCCTACCAGGAGTGGGATGTTCGTGGGGAACATCCGTTATAATAACCATCTGAAGTCCGTGGTTGCTGGCAAGGTGCATACCAGTTGATTTGTGACAGGGTTGGTCCCAGGTTCTTTCCTGAATGTAGCAGGTCCTAACTTCACATTTTCTACCGCCGATACTTTTATAAATCGACTTGCCCAGAAAGGCTCCTATCCCGTTGGTCGGTTGACGTTTCCTGGTTGGATACACCCTATTCCCTCGTGGATCAATTTATCTACCTGGATCCTGCAGAAGTATGAGGCTTTTTTATGCGAGATTGGCCTGTACCATGCTATCCGAGGTACCAGTCATGGCTTGTTCATAAACAAGAAGCTATTCATGTCCCTGCTGGAAATGTATAATTGTCATACAGGGACCTTTTATACACCTGTAGGGGAGATGGGACTTGCGCTCCATGAAATGCATGCGGTCTCCAAGCTTCCTTGGGGGGACGAAGCGTTTGAAGCATATACTCCCACTAATGAGGAACTCGAAGATTTGGAACGACGGTCAGGCGCTCCTGGATTTGGACAATGAGGAGCGGTTACTCCAGGAGGCCGAGCATCGCGCTCGGCAACGGATTGAGCGGGAGACCACCTCAGTGAGAGACCGCCTCCTAGAATTGAGTAACACTGAAATGTAGTCGGCCTTTTCTTTTTCCTTCTTTTTCTTTCTCTTCTTTTTTTTTTGAAAGGGACGTGGTCCCGAAATATGTAATGCTTTTTTTTCTTCCTTCAAATAAAGAGTACTTTCAATTCTATCCTTCATTTGTATTGCCTGTTGTGCCTGTGATATTGTGGTGATGTTCTCCCCCACATAGGGGATATATTTGTGGACCTGTTACCCGTGGCGTACCTTAGTTTTAGGTAGAGATAACAAGTTTCGGTCAGGATACCTGAAGCAGCCATAGCAAAGTGGTCATGGGTGCTCTTGGTATTGAGAAAAGAATTGCCGTAGAGCAGCTGGGCTCCTGGGGCATGATGAGGTGATAGGTTTGTGTTAAGAAATTTAGCTAAGGATATTTGTGGGCCTATTACCCTTGGCATACCCTGGTTTAGGATACGGGTAATAGGATGAAAGAGAACTGACATACTTGCTCAGAGGTAACGAGGACATGGTAAGTAGGAAAGTTTTTTGAACGTAGAGTCTTCCTACTCAGAGGTAATGAGTACATGGCAGGAGCGAACTCGACGGAGGGTATTGGTGGTCAACAGAGGACATTTGTGGTCAACAGAGGAAATTTGTGGTCAACAGAGGACATTTGTGGACCCATTACCCTTGGCGTACTCCGGTTGTGGGTACAGGTAATAGGTCGAAAGGGGATCATTATACTTACTCAGAGGTAATGAGGACATGGCAAGTATGAAGGTTTCTTCGACGGAGCCTTCCCATTCAGAGGTAATGAGGACATGACAGGAGTGGGCTCAATGAAGGGGGGTACGTAGAATAACTCAGAGGTAATGAGGACATAGAAATTCTATGTAGGGGTGATTTGTTTTTGGCGGAAATGGGACGACTCAGAGGTGATGAGGACATGGTCGTCTTGGAAATTTGTGGATCCGTTACCTTTGTTGTACACTGGGAGTGCAGGTATTAGATCATGAGGGAGGATCTCTTGTAGGAAGAAAGTTCAGCGGTATGATTATACATGACTTTCTTTCAAAAGAGTGACCGGGATGTAAGTTCAGGGGTACCGATGGGCACATAACTCGACAATCCATGAATGTTAGAATCAAAGTGTAAGTTCAGAGGTACCAGCAGGTACATGACTTAGGAATTTAGGATATGAGTTCAGCGGTACAAGAGGGTACGTGACTCGATAAGTTGGAAAATTAGGGGGATGAGTTCAGTGGTACCAGCGGGCACATAACTCGACAATCCATGAATGTTGGAATCAAAGTGTAAGTTCAGAGGTACCAGCGGGTACATGACTTAGGAATTTAGGATATGAGTTCAGCGGTACAAGAGGGTACGTGACTCGATAAGCTGGAAAATTAGGGGGTTGAGTTCAGTGGTACCAGCGGGCACATAACTCGAAACTCTGGAAAATGTTTTTTAAATATAGTATTTCTTCAGGAACTTGCCATTGACGGGCAACATGAGCAAGTCTCCGTTCTGCTTGGCGAGGCGGTAAGCACCATTGGAGAATACGGCCTCGATGATAAATGGGCCTTCCCATTTTGGCTGGAACTTGCCGGTGGTCTTGTGAGTCATGACCATTGGCCTCCTGACTGCCAAAACAAGATCGCCCACTTGGAATGTTCTGACTTTGACCTTTTTGTTGAAGGCTCCTGAGATGCGTGCTTGGTATAATTCGATCCTTTGCTGAGCTAGGAGGCATTTTTCATCTAAGGCCTCTAACTCTTGTAGTCGACGTCGGTAGTTATCATCCGTTGTCAATTGATAAGTGAGGGTGACTCAGAGTGAGAGAATCTGAGTCTCTAATGGGAGAACTGCCTCACTCTCGTACACCAGAAAGAATGGTGTATTCCCGGTGGCTGTTCGAACCGTGGTGCGATAAGCCCATAAGCACTTGCCGAGCTTCTCGTTCCAGTCGCATTTGTTGGAGGAGACAAATTTCTTGAGGAGTTTGATGATTGTTTTGTTGAATGCCTCTGCTAAACCGTTTGCTGCCGGGTTGTATGGTGTCGAAGCGACATTGTGAATGCGGTGTTTGTTGCAGAATCGGTAGAATGCGTGGCTTATAAACTGCGAACCATTATTATGGATGATCCTTCGGGGCAGTCCAAAGCGGTAGATGACGTGGTGCTTCAGGAAGCTGATTACGTTCGAAGTCTTGACTTCGGCGAGTGGGACAGCTTCTGCCCACTTTGAGAAGTAATCAGTGATCGCA
The DNA here is from genome assembly GCA_029216955.1 of Iris pallida. NCBI lineage: Eukaryota > Viridiplantae > Streptophyta > Magnoliopsida > Asparagales > Iridaceae > Iris > Iris pallida. The sequence goes on along the minus strand of JANAVB010022997.1, from coordinate 8,264,885 downwards.
AGTATGAAGCGATGACCTCGGGAGGAAGGTGGGGTGATTGGACCAATGATATCCATTCCCCATGCTTCGAATGGCCAGGACGCCACTGTCGGATGTAGAAATTCGGATGGTTGGTGAATAAAGTCTGCGTGGACTTGGCAGGCCTTGCATTTTTGGGCATAATCTATTGCATCAGCCACCATCGTGGGCCAGTGGTAGCCCATCCGGCGAAGGCGGTCTTGCAGCTTAGGGCCAGGCTGATGGGCCCCGCAGACACCGTCATGAGCCTCTCGTATGGCTTCTTTGGCTTCTGCGTTCGACAAGCACCGAAGTAGTAATCCGTCGTAGGAGCGGCGATACAGCATTTTCGTCTTTGTATCGTAGAAGAATCTGAGAGAACGCCGTCTGATAGAAGTAGCCTCCTTCGGGTTCTCGGGCAGGATGTCGTAGACCACGAAGTCTATGAATGGTTATCTACAGTTTGGTGCTTCGTCGATCATCTGAGCAGAATAACTTGCCATGGCTTGAACGTTGTTCTTTGGGCAGACCAGCTCATGGCCGATTACATCGACCAAATGATGAGAGTGGTTTGGCACTGCTAGCGAAGCAGCCACGCCTGCTAGGGCATCAGCTTTGATATTGTAGAGTCTGGGGACGTGTTCGATGAAGAATCCCTCGAATGATGAGATAATGTTGATCGCTATTTGGTGGTATGGGATCATGTCTTCATGGCGGACTTCGTACGTCCCCCGAATCTGGTTGACGATTAATTGCGAATCGCCGTATGCTTCAAGGTATTCTACCTCCAGTTCTCTTGCGAGTTGGAGGCCAATGACCAAAGCGTTGTACTCGGTCACATTGTTAGAGCAGGGTTCCGTGAGAGAGTAGGCGCGATTGATCACTAGCCCGGTAGGAGAGACCAATACTACTCCGACTCTGACGACGATGTTTTCCTTGGGTCCGGTTCTTGAAGCGCCATCGAAGAACATCCGCCATATGTTATCGTGGGTGGTTGTATTTGAATCGGCGACCTCATCTGGGATTTCTTCGTATATTCTGGATGATTTCGATCCTGGATGGGCCGCCAAAAAGTCTGCCGGGGCTTGACCTTTGACAGCCTTCTGCGGGACGAAGATCATATGATAGGAGGACAGCAATATCGCCCAAGTAGCGAGGCGGGAGCTGAGTGCCCCTGGTTTGGTCATGAGGACCCTGAGAGGGTTGATTCGTGAGATCACATGTATGGTTTGCCCCGTGACATAGTGCCGCATCTTTTGAATGGCGAATACCCGAGCGAGGCATTCTTTCTCCACAGCGGTGTATCGGTGTTCGGGCCCGCCCATCATTCGGCTGAGATAGTAAATGGCCTGCTCGTGGCCTGCGTCGTTATTTTGTGCCAGCAGGGCACCGAAGGAGTGTTCCATTGCTCGTACATATAGCAGGAATGGTTTTCCAGGGACCGGGGCCACCAAGACTGGAGGATTTGATAAATATTATTTGATGTCATCGAAAGCGTGCTGGCATTCCTCGTCCCATACGAATGAGACTCCCTTCTTCATGAGGTGGGTGAATGGTCGGCATCGCCCGGAGAGGTTGGAAATGAACCTCCTGATATAAGCTAGCCTCCCTTGGAGGCCTCTAAGTTCACGAAGATTTCTCGGGGGACCCATCTCCATGATTGCTCTCATTTTCTCGGGGTCTATATGGATACCCCGTGCAGTGATGATGAAGCCCAAGAACTTCCCGCTGGATACGCCCAAGAACGATTTTGTAGGGTTCATCTTCAGATTGTGGGCTCGTATTAAGTTGAACACCGTTCTCAGGTCTTGCAGATGATCTTCCTTACGGCGACTCTTGACGGCGATGTCGTCGACATAGCATTCCACTGTCTTGCGCAAATGTTCTCTGAAAATGATACTCATGGCTCGCTGATATGTAGCGCCAGCATTCTTTAGATCGAATGGCATGACTGTGTAGCAGTATGTGCCAATCGGGGTTCGGAATGAGGTGTGCTTTTCGTCGTCGGTAGACATCTTGATTTGATTGTACCCCGAGAATCCATCCATGAATGACATACGTTCAAAGCCGCATGTATTGTCGATCATGATGTCTGTGATAGGAAGGGAAAATTTATCTTTGGGGCATGTCTCGTTCAGGTTGCGGAAGTCGATGCAGATTCGAATCTTTCCATTCTTCTTGAGGACGGGTACTATATTGGCGACCCAATCAGGATGTTGCTCTTCACGAATGAAGCCGCTGGCTATTAGCTTGTTGACTTCGCTTCGATCACGTCCATGACGCCTGGGCGGAAGCGTCGTTGTTGCTGCTTGACTGGCTTTGCATCTGGCCGTATATTGAGTTTGTGGAGAGCGATGTCAGGATTTAACCCTGGCATGTCTTTATAGCTCCAGGCGAACACATCAATGTATTCTCTGACAAGTTCTAACAGCGACTCTCGTTCTTCGTCAGTTAGGCTTTTACTGATAAAGATCGGTTTTGGAGAAGATTCGCTGCCAAGATCCACTTGTATGACCTCATCTTCAGTAGGAGGTTCTCTCAGTTCGAACCGCTTTTCCCATTGTGCGTCTAATTACTGGGCCCATGGCTCTAGCTCAAGGATTTCGGGGATGTCTTTGTCTTCCTCGTAAGCATCGGTGAATGCCATGTTGACTGACATGACTTGTCTGAACACATCTCCGATACTGGTATCTGAGTCGGAAGTCGGTGATCCAGTTGAATGTGACTGCCAGTTGCATTCTTCATCTGAGCTTTCAGGGGTCGTAGTAGGCATTACATACCCTAAACCGTATTGGGTTTTATTATAGTAGTTCCGTGGTTTGCCCGCCGGGACTGGCGTCTTCAAAGGTAATCGTCGTCCAGTACCGTAGTTCAGTCTTGGCGTTGTCTCTAGATCATACCCCTGTTTCTGCATGAGATATTTGGATTGAGGGCTATAGAGATACAGAGGCAGTCTTCCAGCATCTGACCCGAAGTCGACTTCTTCCATGGCGAGGGGATGCGGGTTGTTCGTCCGGCCGAAGATGATTGGGTGGTCCCCTCCCTCGATTATTCGGTAAGCGTCTTCTACTGGAGTAAGTTGGATAGCGGTGTACACATTTGTCACCTGTGTATGTAGGTGAGTGCCTATACCGTGTTCCATAGCATACATTGTACATAGCTTATTGAGCTCGGTGTAGTTCAAAGATAACCCTTTATTGATGAAGTAAGGTATCTTTTCTAGAGGGATTATATCATCTGCGGAGGGAGCGTCAGTGTGGGCAGCCACATACTTGGCTAGCTCTGGTTCCTCTTCGGCTACCCCCTGTGTGAATGAAGATTGAGAGGGCGTCCTAGTCAGCTTGATCTTCAGAGGTTCAACTGACGGAGCGGAGCGTGGGGTTGTCGGTAGACTAGCAACCCCCAGTCTGGCACTTGATGTGGAGCGAGGGGTGGCTGGTTCGCTTGAAGTGTCAGACCTCGTATCGGGGTGACGACCTTTCTTAGGCAGGCGTATCGTCAGAGGTCTATCGGAGGGATTGAGCTTCTCTGTTTGGGATTGACCGACTCTCGGCAATCTGATGGTAAGTGGCCCTGTCGTGGGTCTCGGTACCTGGCCGGACCTTGGCAGCCGGATTCTCAACTGCTCTTCCTGTGCCGAGAGGCTGATCGCGTCCTTACGCAGCGTGGCCGTAAGGGGTACGGAATTGCCTGGTTTACGAGCCTGGAGGTGGATTGTCAGAGGTTCTTCTGATCCCGTGGTTTCTTCAACATCAGTTTGTTTATTTCCTCCTTCAAGGTGCCTCTTCGACTTTTCGTATAGGCAGGAGTCCGAGTAATAAGATTCGACCCCTTTGAAGGGATCGATGTCAGTAAATTCTGTCCTCACGAAGCCGTACTTGTCGACATATTTGAAGCATTGGTGTAGCGTGGAAGGCACGATCATGTAATCGTGTATCCAAGGGCGCCCCAAAAGGATGTTGTATAAAGTGTCGGCATCTATGACGTAGCAAGTGACTTCTGATTGGAGATCGCCAATCTGACATTTCAGACGGATCTTCTCGATTGGGTAGCTCCTGCCCGAATTGAACCCGCTGATGGCGGTGTTTGTAGGGGTCAGGCGATGCATCGGGATACGAAGATGATGCAGTAGTCCTTTTGGAATGATGCTTATGGAAGACCCAGGGTCAATGTGCATCCGGTCCACCTTTATGTCGCTGATGTAGCCTGTGTAGTATAATGGGCGATCGTGTAGATTAGTCTTGATGAGCATGTCTTGTGGAGTGAAGACGATGTTGGGCATTGCTCCCGTACAGGCACTGTCTTGGAGGTCTGCGGGCTGATTTTCTTCCGTGAGGTTGACCTGAGCCAGGTACGCGTCGGCATTTTGAAGTGCATCACTCAAAGCTGTGCGGACATCCTTCGAGAGCCTCAGGAGTTCATATAAGGACAATTTGGCCGGTGTATTGGCCAATTGCGCCAAGATGTCGAAGTTGTAGAGCCTCTCCAGCCCCTGAGATGTTTCCTTTCGGAGGGATTTGTCGAAGCGAGTCTCCTTCGGCCTAGGCTTGTCGATCGTCGAAGGCTGAGCCGGTCCCGGAGCATCCGTGGTAGTGGGCGGATGATCATCAGTCGAGTTTTCAGCCACAGGTTGAGATTGTGCTCCGGATCGAGTAACAACGGCCGTGACTTCCTCTTCATCTGCTGAGGTGGTACGGCAGGATCTGACTTTTCCACTTTTCTTTCTAGAATATGGAGTGGACTGAGTTACCTCGTGGACTAGGTCCAGATGGACCCACATGATTTTCCCTCGTGATGTGGTAAGGGGTACTAGACTAGCAGCTTGAGCAGGCGGAAGATTAGCAATCTCCATCGTTGCCAGAGGGATGGGTATAACCCCGTCCTGGGTCTCTGTTGGAGGGAAGCTGCCGAATTGTACGGACACCATATTGGCTACCACGGTTACCTCCTCGAAATCGATGGCCAGAGCGTTCGAATCGATGAGGTTTTGGATATATCGTTTCAGTTGGTAGCAGTCGTACGTAGCATGGTGGACGTAGCGGTGGTAATGGCAGAACTTTGGGTTCTCCAGATCAGCCGGCCGAGGCTCCCGTCTTGGTGGAGGAAGCTGAATCCTATCTCCTTGTATGAGCATGTCCAAGATAGGCTTGACGTGACCGTCTTCAAAAGAGTAAATGATTTGAGGCCATTGTTTGTCCGCAGGTTGCGACTCAGGCTTCTGGGCTGTATCGGCCACCATAGTCTGCTTGCCTCTGTTGTCCCGGTTGTTGGAGGGGCTACCCCCATTGTCGTTGGTGGTGCTGGGACGCTTGCCCTTGTTCTCTCCCTCTGTGATATGTAATCCCAGTTGGCGAGCCTTCTTTAATCGTTCTTCGGCACTTGTAGCACTAATGATAAAAGCCTTCCAGTCCTTGAATTGACTCTCGCCCATCCAGAGACTGATTGTTGGGAGTAGTCTCTTTTGGCAAATTTCGATCAAGGAGGAGTCCGGGTTGCCAGATGGTAACTTCATTGCGGTTTGACGAAACCGCTCAATATAATTCCTCGTCAGCTCTTTCTCTCCTTGAATGACGTCCATGAGGGTAGACATCGTGACGTCCTGCCCTACCTCATAGAACCTCTCCAAGAACAGGCGTTTGAAGCCAGCGAAGGAATGGATGCAATTATCCGACAGGTTACGGTACCAATCGAAGGCGACTCCTTCCAATGCCCCAATGAATAACCGTATGAGGATAGCGTCATCATGGGGCAGATGGTCGATAGTGACCTCAAAGTAAGTGATGTACCGACTTGCTGAAGTCTTGCCATCATATGGGTTGATATTGAACGGCTTATATCTTGGTGGAAAGGGAACATCCCTCCATTCAGCAGGATATGGTTGCCGTATCCTGAGGTCTTGAGAGTTTTCTCGGGCATGGAACATTGCTCGGAGCTCCTGAACCTCTCTTCTTACTTCTCGGGCCTCATCTGTCGCGGTAGGGGCCGTTATCTCGGGAGGATTGTTGCCCGGGTTCGGTGCCGCTGAATTTGAATTTACGTTGATTGCGGGACCCGTGCTTGTCTGGCCAGGTGTCACCCCCTGCAGATTAGGAAGTGCCGCTTTGATCTCGTCTACAGACTTGATTGCTGTCTGTCATGAACACCGTCTTCACATGAGGAGTGACGGAAGGAGTGGTGGAGGATGTACCCTCCGAGTCATACCCGTGCATCGAGAAATCATCAGGATATGTGGGGATGTTCTCTTCAGGTTCGGACTCGGAAGGAACACTACCCCCAGCTTCGGAGCTTGCTTCATCTAGGATGTCCTTGGGGACGTCGGTATCTGTTGTATCCGTCGGAGGATTTGCTTCATCAAGTCCGTATTCCTGGAATATCGAATTGTCGTAGATGTTTGGAGGAGTGCTACCCCCAGTTCCGACGACCCCCAATGTTGCAGACGACGAACTTCCTACTGCAGCAGTTTTCGTCTTCGAACGGGTGTGTTGAAATACTCCAGTAGAGGATAACCCTTTAGACGACGGTTTCTTAGCTGCAGTAGTTGACACCTTTGGGCTGGAGATGCTCGTTTTCTTTCCTCTTCCCTTGGCGAGAACTTTCTGTGCGGACTTGCAGGAGACAACAGGAGGTGCCTCGTCTTCTGAGCTCAGGTGATGTAGTCTTTGGAAGACGGATGACCGGTCTTCCGTCACTGTCGCGTTGCTGCAACAGCAGTTGACAATGATCTGGGTGCATTGATGTCCGTGTGAGGGCTCTTTACACCCCGAAGCTCCTTCTCTTTCCTTGCGTTTGTGGAGGATAACCTCACGCAGGTCAGAGGAACCACTTTGTCTGTTTGCCGCCGGGGGCTGGACTTGAGTGGTTTTATACAACTTTCCATCAGAGGCCCGCATGATAATCAGCGGGATGCCCCGATAGTCAGAGGTCGGGGCAGTCGTTTGGACTTGATGAGCCCGCGCTGCCCTAGACTTCCTCCTTTTAGCACTTGTGGGTGCGTAATAGGAGGAGTCTAAGTCGAATACCACAGAGTCTGGATTATCATCCAGAGAATGATCAGAGTAAGGTCCTCATGAAAGCCGGTCGAAGACTGATCGAGAGAAGCGTGGGACGGATGCTATACGGCTAGTATTGGGTACCGTGCAGGCTGTCTGCATGCGACTGTCTTTTGTTATAGGATGAGTCTTTATGCGGCTAGGAGTCACGACCGTGCAGGCTGACCGCATGCGATTGGCATCTGTGGCCGCATGGGTTTTCTACAAGCGATTGACTTTAATAGCCGCATGAGTCTCATCCGTGCGGTTGGCAACTGTAGCCGCATAAGTTATAAGGCTGACAGATGTGGCCGCATGAGTTTTCTTTATGCGGTCGGCAGTTGTAGCCGCATGGGCTTTCTCCCTGCGGCTAATACTCTTCTGGGGCTCGGATCGCGTAGAGTTCCTCTTTGCCCCTGCAAGTCCAGCATCATAGTGTTTTCTTCTGCCGGACTTGGGGACAGCAGAGTTGTCTACGGTCTGAAGTGGGGCCGCAGGGAAGTCTTTCTCGCCATCTTGAGCAATAGAGAGCACCCCATCAAGGGCTTGCGGAGGAGCAAATGATTTTGGCCTCCACTCTTTACGAGCCTTTATGGTGCGGGTGCGCTTCTGGACCGGGCCAGTGCTACCTTCAGAGAGCATCTCTTCGAACGCCTGTTGCTCGAAGCGTACGACCATCTTCTGTTGTATAGAGCCAAGTTTGGCTGCGTCCGATTGCGTCACCAACTCCTCAGCCATGGAGAAGTTAGTCCCCAACAGAGTCGCCATCGTGTTTGCCATTGATTTTAAAAGTACAAAACAATTATCGGATGACTGAACTTAGACTCACAATACAAACTCGCTCGTACAAAGAAATCCTAGGGACGAAAACCTAGGTACAGCAGTCTAAGTACGATTGTTTATTTTAGATTCTGGGGGGTGACGATAGAGGCTCGGAAAAGCGACGGCCGCTCTGCCTTACTCCTTGGACGATCGGTACGCAGCCTTGACTCGGGGAAGATCTGCTTGGTCGTTGACGAAGAAATGCCTTCTTGCTCTCTCTCTGATTGCTTTCCTGGCTTCTCTCTCTCTGTGTATATTCTCTCTCTGACTATGGGGGAAGTCTCTCTGTGTATACGTATTCTTCTCTGGTTTTTTTTTGTATATCTCTCTATATATTACAAGGGAATGACACCTTGCTATTTATAATAGTGGGATGTGATCACTAGGGTTGCCAATGATTAGCTCTTGGAGATGGCGGCGGCCTGGGGATTGATCAATCCAGGCCGTTCCTTTCTGATTGTGACGAATCAGAACCATTAAGGGTAGATTACACCAAATCCCCATTAGCAATTAATGCTGATTGGCATAAATCTTCCTTATAATAATTCTCTAATATCTGCGAATAAATCAAATTTATTCTCCTGCCATGTGCCCCAGATCATTGGGATTCGACCCGATCTTGGATTGCCATAAATCTGGAAGATTGATCGACTGAGGACACGTGTCCTGAGAGCTAATGGTGAGACTGGAACCACATGCAGATTAGGCCGCATGAGATTTGGGCCGCATGAATTTTGGGCCGCATAAGACTTGGGACACGTGTCAGGGCTGTCTGGGCAGTGGCCCCCTCCTTCAGACTTCTGAACCATATGATGAGCCGCATGAACCGCATAATGGTGTGTCTGCTTGAGCCGCATGGACATGATCTTCTTGAGCCGCATAGGAATGATTCCACTCGAGCCGCATGGGACAGCTTCACTCTGAACCGCATGGGAAGTCTTCACTTCGAGCCGCATAAGCACACCCACGTGGCAGGGCCACGTGGCATTTTGTTGCTCTCGGAGGATCGTTTCAGAGATTTCTTTTCTTCCCTAGAGATTCATCATCATGACAGAGTCATAATTACCTGCTTTGGTGTCAGGTCTGTCAACTTTTTAGAGGGGTCAGCCGTCAAAGCAATTAATGCAGCATGGATCGGAGGGGAGCACTGTCACGCCACATGTCTTCTGAGCCGCATGGAATGCCTCCGGCCGCATAGCTCCTTATGCCGCATGACTCCCTGAGCCGCATGCGTTTTCTGAGCCGCATGGGTCTTTCTTGGCCGCATGAGTCAATTTCTTTAGTATTTTCCATGCTTCTACATCGCCGTCGATGGAATACGCCTGCCCCGATCCGGGCGAGCAGCCTCGGCGCAGGAAACCCGAGGAAGGGGGCCCGTAGCGCTGTCCGGGAGAGGTGGGATGCCGGATGTGGATGCGGAGGGAAGGGGCCTCGAAGCCGCAGGGGGATCGGAGGTTGAACGTCCGACTCCGGGGAGGGGGTGGGGAAGGAAAGCGAAGGAAAATGCGGACGCCACCACGGAAGAGGTCATGGCAAGCGCTAGGAGGGAGTGGGGTAGGTGGAGCACCGGGGAAGGAAAACTAGTCTCGCAGGGGGTGGGGTAGGTGGAGCACCGGGGAAGGAGAACAAGTCTCGCAGGAGGGCACATGAAGGGTAGGGATGTCCGTACAGGCGGACGCCTGGGGAGGCGATGCTTGCGCTGAAGCAGGGCCCGAGCAGGTGATGGTCGGTGGGAGAGAGGAGTCCGTGCAAGTGTCGGTCTGGGAGCCTTGGCTAGACTCGAGAAGGTGGGTCCGAACGGAAGAGCGCGAGGAGCGCGAAGGGGGACGAGGGATTCGGGGCTGAGGTGGACGCGGATTTGGAGTGGCCCACGAGACCAAAACGTGCTAGGGGGAGCCCAGCGGAAGGCGCAGGGGCTTGCTCCTTCTGAGCAGAAGGGGTGGGAGGTGAACTGGCGGGCAGCGCAAAGGGGGAACACGTGGTGTTACCAACTGCACAAGGAGATGAGGAGTGAAGTGCGCTGAGGGGGGTGACTCCAACTGCGCATAGGGGGTCCTGGGCATTCTCCAACTGCGTAGAGAGCAGATGAGAACACTGCGCGGAAGGCGTAGAGTCTGACGTCCCGGATAGGGATAGGTCAACGCACGCAGAACGAGGGCTTGGGTTCCCGAGTTGGCAGGTGGGCACGGGAACCAAAATGTTGGGGGGCGGGATGCTCGGTTCCGCGAACCCCACCGGGGGGAGCCGAGGCAGGCTCGGCGCTAGCCGAAGGATGACCGCCCGGAGGCCGGGTCAAACCGCCGAGTGAGGGACGGTGGACCGGAAGAGGCCATTCGGCGCCGATGGGGGGCCAACGGAGCGGAGGAGCGAGTCCAGGAGAGGATCGGGCTGGTGAGGGCGGCGTGGGGAGGAGCGGGCAAGGGGACCACCGCATCTTCTCCGCCAGCTTGGGGATGGGTCGGCCGACAAGGTCGAGCTGAGCTCTCGACCAGGTGAGGGAGGAGCGGAAGGAAGTGGGGGGGCTGCGAGCGCGACCGGGTCAGCCGAGGGGGAGGAGGGGTACTGCCGGCCGGAGGGGTCGGTCCGGCCAGGGGCTAAGTCGCCGCCGCCCCCAACTGGAGCTGTACGCCCGAGGGGCTCCGTCGATAAGGGCGCAAAGACCATCGCTGCCGAGGGGAAGCTGGTCGAAGCTGAGGGAGGAGGCATGAGTCCAAGGACTGTGGCGATGGGGGAGAGCATCCTGCGGCGGGAAGCGAGGGCCGCCGGGGGGAGCGCACGGCACAGGAGATGAGGTCTGTCGTCCAGGCAGGGAGGTGCCGGGGAGGAGGGAGCCAAGGATAGAGGGGAGGGTGGAGCGGGGAGGCCGTCGACGGATACCCAGGTGGGGGGCGCCGGGGCGGCGTATGGTGTTTCCGGCGACCGCGGGTCAGGGTGGAGGGGGATGCAGGAATGGGAGAGAGACGCGGGATGGTGTGGAGCTTGAGATTCCCGAACGCCGAGGAGGTCCGATGAGGTTGACTTGGGTGAAGAGGGGAGGATGCGAGGAGGCATTGGGGGGGGAGAGGAGTGGTGGAATGTGGGGAAGGGGGGAGGGGTTAGTCGGCACCAGCCGGGGGGGGGGATGTGCCATGGGCGAAGCGGGAGGAGGGGAAGAAGCTCTGGAGAAGAAGACCCATTCTCATATATATATATATATATATATATATATATATATATATATATATATATATATATAGTTTTCGGTTTTGGACCGAGCAGAAACGAAAATTTGAAACTAAATAAGAAAATTTATTATTTTCAAAAGCTAAATCGAACCAAATTTGTTTTAAACCGAACCAAATTTGTTTTAAACCGAACCAAATTTTTTATTCGGTTCGGTTCGATTTTCGGTCCCCAACCGAATAATGTTATGTTTATTGGATGTTGATCACAATTTTTAGAATGAAAATATAAGCATTAATTATCCTTAACATGTACCCTTAGGACACATGTTGGATTTTGTTTACATTTGTATTAAGGACACTTGTTAATACATTGATAATTATAAATTTTATATGAATATTTTTACTACACATTTATGAATAAACATTTTACTTTTATCAATATATATATTAAGTGAAATATACATTGATAAATGTACGCAAGGAAGTACCGATGTAAAATACTGTAAAATACACATTTATTCATATATTAACATGTGTCCATAGGACACAAAATCTATTTATACATTGTTTTGATTTGTGAAACCATGGTATCTGGACCATATTTTTTCGAAAATTTTCATCCAAATCAATAAAAAATTGTGTTGGGAAGACAAAGTTTGTAAAATTTATAAAATAAGAAACATAACAGCCTTAGTAAGGATATTTCTCTTGATAGCACATAACCCAAAAAATTCAATCAACAAAAACGTCCAAACTAAGAACTTACATTGTGCAGGAAGTGTCCTTGGTAATGATGTATATTGTTCAAAAAGTGCACAAACTAAGAGCATATATTGTACAAATTTAAAAAATATAAATTAATGAACGCACTTATTAAGGGTGTTTCTTTGACAAATTGTTAAGAAACAATTTTTGAAATTTTTATATATGTCTTGATATTTTTGTAATTTGCATATAAGTGTATTTTTTAATTTGACCTTAAAAATAATTTACATCTTTTCGTGCGGATCGTTGGATCCGCAACATCAAATTAACCTTATGAGGGTATTTTTAATAGTTTTATGACACTTTTACTGAGCGACATCCATATATGGGGCCGCAAGTGCCACTCAGAAAAAGTGTCACAAAATTTGTTGAAATATCCTTACATGGATACACTGCATATCTAATGACATAGGTCTCGTCGCGATGTCCGCACGAAAAGATGTGACCCCATAATGATGCAGACAAACTTAAAATAGATTTATATGCAAATTATAAAAATATAAAGACTTATATTCAAAAAAGTTCTAAAATAATTTATATCAAATAAAACTCCTAACCTATAGGCATATTTTGGTATCGGTTTGCATGCCGACAACCACGTCCTAACCACTATAAGTATGTGTTCTTCTTGTTGTTTTAAGATGCAATAATCAATCCTAATGTTATAAATAACAATAATCATGTAGAAATCCTAGAAATCTAGCCAATTTGTATTAGTGGTGCTGCTCCTTTTGACTCAAAAACCAACTTCCCACTCACCTATAGTCTCACATCGGCTAGGTGGGATGTCTCCACTACTCTTAAAGCCTTTTGTGGGAGACCCATGGGCCACACGTGCGCGTTGCTGCCACTAGCCGGCCCATATCGGCTCGGTTTGCCACTAGTCGGCCCATCTGTGGGCGCCAAATGATTCAAATTTCTTTTCGAGTTCGAGCTGAGACCCTAAAATTTTTTTTTGCTCCTTCAATTTTTTGACCGTTACAAATCTTTTAATTTTGTAACGTTTACTATTCAAATTCGGTCCATGTTCAATGAACCGTGTTTTATGTGCTATAAATGTTTTTGTAACGTTCAATTTTAATTGCCGGATTAAATTATGTTAATACTCCTATCCGTTGCACAGCCTCTATATATATCCTGGGTTTTTTTCCTCTTTGGACACTGAAAAACTTATGTCAAACCTCTCTCTAAATTCCATCTTTCTGAATCTCGCTGTTCTTAGTTTGTTGCTCTGGGCAGAGCTAAGTCGGTGGTCACTCTCTCTACGTCATACACGGCAAGGAGATTCCGGTAGAGCGGAAATTTTACCACTAGGAGCGTTCGGACACAGTCTGCACATAGACACGAGCTAACTCATAAGGCAGTGCTATGTGCGCGACTTCCCCGGAGTCCGGTAACAAATTTACTATTTTATTTTTATGCAGATATTATAAGCAAGAAAATCCAACAATCTAAGAGTTAGTTATGAGTATCTATTCTAATTTGTTAAATTCGCTACTGTTAACAAATTATTACTTTATTACGGTTAAAAAGTGGCTACTATCAAATTTAGCAAACCTCTGATGACATCTATTATTATCACTTAGATTTGCTTCTGTTAACATTCCTTGATTGCTTTGGTTTGCTACTTTAACAATTTTTATTGTTAAAAACTTGCTACTTAATATTGCTATATAGTACTGCACTTTTTTTTTCCCTCAAGACTCTGTTTGCAAACTATTGTTAGCAACCTTCTGTTTGCAAACTACTCTTAGCAAGCTTCTGTTAACAAGCTTTGTTTACACAATTGTCTAAATAGTTGTTTTGTAAAAATTATTTGCTTGATTAAATTTTGGATCGTTTAAATATTTACAAGCTTCTGTTAAGAAGCTTTTCCAATATATATATCTATCTATATATATATATATATATATATATATATATATATATATATATATATATATATATATATATATATATATATTTACAAGCTTTTCCAATATATTGGAAAAGAAGCTTCTGCAAGCTTCTGTTAAGAAGCTTTTCCAATATATATATATATGTATATATATGTAAAATATATATATATATATATATATATATATATATATATATATATATATATATATATATATATATATATATTGTAGCCCCTCTTTCCGAAATTTTATAACATATTTTATTTTTATTTATTTGAATTAAATGGTAATTTTTGGATTTTATAAATAATTACTTAGTTAATTAGTACGATAGATGACTTTAGCCATGGCCGAGTTTTGGAGTGCATGGTGACTAGAAATCGTGGCACGGATAGTGCGATGGCGTGCTTTGACTAGAGTATTAGCCCTGGTAGGGAAGGCCAAGCCATAGTGATGTCCTAACTAGGAAAATCAGGCCAAGTTGTGACTTAACCCTTACCGAAGTTTTATTTATTTATTATTTATATTATTGGGTTTAGGGACACCGGTTATACCATTTTATCCCGGACTGGACCCGAACTGAGCCCAAGCCCATATAGTCATGCGGCACGTCCAATGACATTCGTGTCAATGGAATTTGGTATGAGGGTATTGCATTTCGTTTAATGGTTAATGAATATTTACTAAGTTTTTGTAATTTAAATATTAAAAATACTACTATTAGTATTATTCAGTGACTTTTGTATAAAATAAGCCGTCGTATATTTTAGAGATTTTAGACTGTACATATTGGTATATACGCCTTTATTTTGTTTATCAAATTTTGTTATTATTATTATTATTATTATTATTATTATTGTTATTATTATTATTATTAATGTTATTATTATTATTATTATTATTATTGTTATTATTATTTATTATCAATAATAATGAGGTTATTATGAAATAATACTATTCTACTATTATTGGTTATCTGTGTGTATATATATGTATGTATATATATAAAAATATATGTATATGTATATATATAAATATTCGTATGTATATGTGCATATATAAATATGCGTATATACGTATAGATATATATATTATATTAGATATATTGATATATATAATATATATATATATATATATATATATATATATATATATATATATATATATATATATATATATATGGGTGTGTATGTATGTAAAATACGTATGTACGTATGTATATGATTATATATAAATATATATATAGATATACGTGTGAGTGTGTGTGTACATATATATATATATAATATGTACATAATGATAAGAAATAAAAGAAGAATAAAAAGAGAACCCAAGCCCCAGACTGTGAACTCTCCCCGAGCCCATCAGAGCTCCCCACAGCCCAACCCAATTCCAGCCTGAGCCCAGCCCAGGCCAACACCCACAGGTCCGAGCCTCAATTTTCCCAAACAGCCCGACCCCTGTTCTGTTTGCAGCACAAGTATATATACGTAAGTGCATATTGTCGAGAGATGGCAGCCTAGAAACCCTAACACCATGCCGCGACCTTTCTCTCCCCTGGGAGCACCCCTGCGCGCGCACACGCGCCACCCTGGGCGGTCGTCGGCCGGCGACAAGGCTGCGCGTGAGCAGAACACCAGGAAGCGACAGCAGCATCAGCGGTCAAAAAGGCTGACTTCGTGGCTATGCTTCTCGACGATCACTCGATCGTCTTGCGATCTTCTTTCTTTGGTATGAAGTTCACATATACGTCTTTATTTTCCTTCAAATGCTTCGCGTCGAGACGCACCATGCTATCGTAGAATTCGACGCAAAGTCGAAGAAAAACTACGTGTAGAACAGAAC
The DNA here is from genome assembly GCA_029216955.1 of Iris pallida. NCBI lineage: Eukaryota > Viridiplantae > Streptophyta > Magnoliopsida > Asparagales > Iridaceae > Iris > Iris pallida. The sequence continues at coordinate 8,249,366 of JANAVB010022997.1, read as the reverse complement.
ACAAATGCAGCCTAGGAAGCCCTGTTTGAAGAGCAATCCATGTTAACATGTTAATAACTATTTAGATCTAATTTAACAATCTCACAGACAACATATAGAGCTATAAATCCCTTTTTACAGAAATCAATTTTGATCACTGTGCGCCGAGAAATCGGTTTTCCAATATTGAGAAAAACCTATTTAAAAACTTGAAAAACCAACGATACGACGTGCATCCCGCCAATTCGGACGGCGCGGTCGCAAACCGAAAGCATCGAAAGTTGAGTATCGAGTTCGTGGTCGTGTGGGCTTTGACGGAATTCAAATTGGTCGCGTGTGCGCGACGAATTTGATGCGTATCCGTCAAAATTTACCGTATCGGCCTCTGTGCAAATTTCCCAATTAGTTTGTGCACGCTCGTCAGATCGAGACGGAACTTGTGCCAACAGGACCGTATCATTTTTTGGTCCTGTACGCCAAGTTTGGTCCGATTCTGAGACAATTGATTGGATCGCCGTTTTGTGGGCCCCACGGTCCAGTTCAACGGGCGATTTTGAGCACGGCCCGCCGAAATCCAACTTTGGACATACGGTTGGGTTCGTATCAGAAAACTGGATCCGTAGACATATAGTTTGATGACTTTAGAGAGCGTTGACTCTGGCACACTTTTCGGTGCAAAGCGGGTCCAACGACGGATATCGTTTTGGCCCGAAATTACCATTTTGCCCCTGTATCCAGAATTGGACTTAAGGAAAGGCAATCCTAGCTAATTTGACTATTCTGAGAACATTGGTAATGTTTATTTCAGCTTCCGGGGACTGTTGTACGGGTTTTGACTATTGTGGCACATTGAGTAATTCAGACTGTCGGTTTCACCAGCAGAGGACCACAGGCGAGTACAGTTTATTGTCTGCATTTCGATATTGATCTTTACTATATTTCATTGATTGGCCATTGGTTATGTGGTTTTTTTACTCTATTACAAATTGTTGAGTCGGGAATGAGAAGTACCAAGGATGTGTGATCCGACCGTAGACAGTGTTTATTTTATGCAGTAGACATCGTAGACAGTGCTTACTTTTCTGCAAGTAGACATCATAGACAGTGCTTACTTTTTTGCACGTAGACATCGTAGACAGTGCTTACTTTTCTGCAAGTAGACATCGTAGACAGTGCTTACTTTTTTGCAAGTAGACATCGTAGACCGTGCGGTGTAGTGGCCCAGACTGATCTCATATCAAAGGTACTTCTAACAGTTGGAGAAAGTATTTTGTGTCTATTTATTTGCTATTGGTTTTCCGTATTTCCTGTTTATTTTCAAAAAAATGTAATTGATGTCTAACCACTGTTGTATAGTCATTTTCTTTATTTGAAATTGCATTCAGTGAATTGTGTTCGTTCCATTCCTGACTGAAAACCAATATTTTTTAGGATAGCCGTGGATTTACTTAGCATGGGAGATACGGGGATACTTGCAGACAAAAACCTAGAGACTAGCTAGATAGTTGAGTTGTAGTCATTCAAATAATTGTGCAAGTTTATATTTTTCTGCAAATGTAAAACTTGTGAATATTGTAAGTTAAATTAATTATGTGAATGAGCATTATTTGTGATTTGATCTTCATAGCCGTGACAGCGTTCTACCGCCGACACTGCGACATAGGCTGGCTTGGACAAGTCTCGTATCCGTTTAAAAAAACGGGTGCGGGCCGTGACAAGTTTTTGTGGTGGCCCATGCAGGTTTGTCTTCGCAAATCATGCGAACTCGTGGTAGTACTTAAGTTAGCCGTACTATTGCGAGCCTGCGACCAGGAAATGCTTATTTCACGAATTAGAATTAATTTAATTTACGAGAATGACTAGGACTAGGAGTCCCTTATACAAATCTACCGATAGGTAGTCTATGCCATGAAATATAGATAAGGAGTTATTAATTTTGATAGTTATCAGATCCCCATAGGTATACTATTATATCTTGATATGACGATGTAATCTAATTTGGATAGATTATTCCCTTGGTAAGGCAGTGCTTCATAGAATTAATGATCTAACCTTGATAGATTATTCAATTCATTCTCTTGCCTCTTTAGATATCGTCACCATATCTTAGTCTAAATTGCCCATTTAAAATCCTATTTTGCCGTAAGGGAATAGTTTATAATTCCTGATTCGGTTATTCAAATGCGAATCTCGAGGTAGACTGATCCAAAAATATTCTCCCATGGTTCGAATACACATGAAAGAGATACCAGAATGTTTGTAGTTCTTTGTCTTCAGTTGTTCCTCCCTGTGCAATCTTTTATTTTAAAGATTGTGACTGATAGGAGAAATATTTATGCCTTATTACATAGTCGACTTGCTTGAATCTCTAGAAGCTCATGAGTTTTTACATATATAATTAAAAGAAGGTTAGTTAACTCATAATGGCAGGACAGCAGCGCACTGTCGCCATTTATTTAAATTATGGAGACTATGGACTCACTGCAGCCAGCAGCGCACTGGCGAGGCACGACCCTAGAGTTAAAATTAGTTTAAGAGAATATAGGTTATAGAATATTGCTAAACTATAGCTAGTGGTCCTCTTTGACCGTAGTCACCCTTGTGTCAATATAAGGTAGAGTATCGGATAGCATATCACCCTGAAATCACGAATTCAAGGGTTTATCACAGTCCGAGTATATGGGCGAGGCATAACTCTCGGTGAAATGACTTCAGACGTGATTACAAGTTTAAGATACTATGGAGGATAGGACAATGCCATGTATGTTCCGTAAGAGCCGAAGCCAATATTAGTGGAAGTTTGTAAGTTGGGTGGTATGTCTCCCGATCTAGCATTCAGTAGTTCTTGTGAGTTATTGACGAGGAAATTGAATGCACTAATAATTTTGCCTAGAATTTAGAATTTAGAGGTTCACAACCCTTGAGTCGACCAAGGCAGTATGGATAAAAAGATACTAGGATGACCGTATAAGCAAGAACACTAGATAAGGTTTGTTTCTCACAAAACTCGAACTACTTGTGGCTTCTTTCAAAAAATCTTGTATACTTGTAATTTGACTATTTTGACCAATGTTGCTGTCACAACCCGTACCCTAGAGTTAGGGCACGAGAACGTAACAACGCCCAGCCTACGCCGCAATGTCGGCGGTAGAACGCTGTCCTAGGTCTCAATGCATCTAACAGTATAAGACTAAACAGTTTATACTCCCCGAATGGGGGTAACATAGCAGAATGTAAATAAAGGAAGATAGATAAAACATAAAATCCAAAGAGATACAGGAGATAGAAGTCTAAGTGTCTAAGATACATAACCCAGAAATACATCTCAAACTCAAATACAGTAATCCACAAGTAAAATACAACTCCAGACAACTGAGAATAGCTAACTAAACAACCTCTAATGTGTCTCCTCTAGGCTAGCAGGCAATTTCCAAGTTATCTGTAAAATTTGTCAACGTATCCTGTCAGGAAAATGAGCAAGTACAAACACCAACAGCAGTTCCATATGAATTGAGAAATACTATAAGAGACAGTAATAATAAAATACAAGACAAAGATATCGGCAACTTGGGAACCATTTGAAAGCCGAGTTACAACCCTTAAACTAAACAAGGACCGGGGTTGTAACCCTTCTTTCAAACAGAACTTAGTCCCATAACCATGGCACAGTATGAAAGCAGGTAGAACAGGTGAGTTCGACGACTTGGGAACCATTTGAAAGCCGAGTTACAACCCTTAAACCAAACAAGGACCGGGGTTGTAACCCTTCTTTCAAACAGAACTTAGTCTCGTAATTATGGTACAGTATAAAAGGCAGGTAGAGCATATGAGAAATGAATCATAGCATGGTGAAATTACAGTAAGTAAAGGTGAACTGGAATGTAAGATATGACAACAAATATAAAAAATGATTTGAAATATTAGGGCGAAATGTGATCGGCTAGGAAGCAAGAGAAGGTTATCCACTTGGCCCGGCAATCCGCGGTGACCTCAACGGAGAGACATGCCGTCCAACCTGGATAACCGGCATGAGGTATCTGCTACACCCTACGTGAGGTGAGGGTGGCGCTAGTAAATATAGTGACAGGGAGGCTTTGATCACATAACCCCTAATAATTCCCCCATCCCTGAGTAGTTTCACGGATCCGGACATGGCACATCATGACACAGGGTTCGAGAGCAGGGGGCCAGCCCACTCCCAAATCAATGTCTATACAAGTACAGGAACACGAAAATATCTCATACCCATATACCAAGAAAGTCCAGGAATAACATCTCATGACAGGATCCGACGTATACTAGTCCGTGAACCGTCGTGTCGGGAATCAAGTAAAACACTACGACTGAATCGGATATAGTAGATATCAAGACAATGAAAACTATCAGTGAATGTACTCGCCTGCGGTCCTGAGCTGATAAGTATAGGGGGTCCAACTGAAGCCACAGAGTCCTATTTATAGCAACACCGGTTACAAGGTGTTCAAGTTGTAATAAATAAATCTCTACAAGCAATCTATCTTATCCTAGGTTCTTCTGAGTCAAATTAACTCTAGGTCAACTCCGGTCAATAATTTAGTCAAACTAGGTCAAGCGTTGACTCACAGTTGACTTTGGGTCAACTGGTCAACTCTGGTCAAACAGGGTCAAATCTAGTCTAATTATTAAAAATATAAAGTGTACTTCGTTATTCGTACGTCGAAACTTACGACACGCAAATCGAGATAAGATGATCAACGGTAAAGTTGATAATCTTATTATGGTGATCCACGTATCCATCTTGTCAATTTCAGCGATGTGAGATCACTGGAATTGACTGAGCTCAGTTTCGTTGTACTAATCCCGAAATACGAGCATTATAAGAATTAATTATTAATTAATTATAACAAGGCTAAACTTAGAGAAACTATCAACAAACATTGTCGAACGATGAAATAAACATCGCCAACGTGTCCAGAATAGTCAAATTAGCTAGGATAGCCTACCCATCGGTCCAATTTGGACACAAGGGCAAAAAGGTAATTTCGGGTCAAAACGGTGTCCGTGTCGGAGCCGTTTTGCACCGAAAAATGTGCAAGAAAATAAGTCTATAAAATATAACAAATATTATGTGCAAGAAACCAGAATGACGATACGAACCCAACGGTATCTCCAGAATTGGATTCCGTTGACCCGATCTCAATTTGGCCCGTTGACCAGAACTTAGAATTTCGGTTTGCACGGAAATGCGTGCCGGAGCCCAAGTTCTCAAAACTCAGCAAACTACATGTCAACGAGTCCAGAATGACGATACGAACTCAACGATATATCCAAAATTGGATTTCGATGAGCCGATCCCAAAATGACCCGTTGACCCGGATATTGGTATCCGACTTGCACCGAAATGCGTGCCGGACCCAATGTCCACCAAAACCTAGCAAATTATATGTCAACGAGTCCAGAATGACGATATGAACTCAACGATATATCCGGAATTGGATTCCGATGATCCTCGTCAAAATGTCCCGTTGACCCAGAAAGTGGGACCCGCTTTGCATCGAAATGCGTGCCCGGGCCCACGTTCTCCAAATCTAATAAATTGTATATGAAAATATGCCAGAACGACGCCACAAGTCTACTGGTGGTTTTAGAAATGAAATCTGGAGTCCCTTGTTCAAAATAGAATTTTACAAGTTGGAAATTACGAATTCGGACGGCCAACTTTGGCGTCGAATTCAACCAATCAAACAAGCTCACAATGAAACGAAACTGGAGGGGTAGTAAGAGGGTTATACCAGCTTCGCACCGGAATTGGTAGCATGCCAAACGGAGCTGCGCTGGAGGAGATACAAGCTGACGAAGTTGGCCCCGCGGAACTGTCCAAATTTAATACAATTTAAACGGTCAACTTGGTGGCTGGTTTTGATGTATCAAACGATAAAATTAACGGACGAAAATTAACAGGGATGAAGGTGGATATACCGAGATTATGAAGGAGCAAAGAAATCGCCGATCCAACGGTCGGATCTCCGGAAAAACATGCACGAAGTCGCTGCGACGGAGCGCCAAAATGAACTCGATTCCGCGCGCGTCACGACGGGACGTCGTGCAAAACGCTCGAATCGCCTCGACGGCGCGTCCCGGAGGACGGTGGCCGTCAGGGGAAGACTCGCCGGAGTGGGGCACACGCACGGCGAGCCACGACGGCCCACGCGGCGGCGCGGCGGCGCACGACTGCGGCCCGCGCCCGCGCGCGTGTGCGCGCCTGTGCGGCCATGCACTGCTGCTGTCGTGCGCTGGTTGCCGGCGAAGCAGCGGCAGGGACTGCACGGCCAAGGGCCGGTGGCACGACGAGATGGGGGTGGCCAGAGCAGGCTGTTATGGTGGTGGTGGCAGCTTAATGTTGATGGTGGTGGCGGTTTAGATGAGGAGGGAAGGGAGGGGGAGGAAGGAAGTAGGAGGAGGAGAAAGGTTGGGGTGTTGGCCGACGGCCGGCGGCGCGGTGAAGGCCGGCCAGGGGAGGTCGGAGGAGGTGAGGTGGTGATGGCTGGAATGGTGGTCGGGGTGGAGTGGTGATGTTGCTGCTGTTGGTTGATGTTGTTGGTGTAGTTGTTGAGTTGAAAAATTTTGAAAGGGAGAGAGAAAGAGAAAGGATAATATTGTTCAATTAATGAGAGAGAGAATGGGAGAAAAGTCCTCCTCAAACTTAGGGCCGGCTGTGAGGAGTTTATGTGGGAAAAAATGAATGTAGGAAATTGATTGTGAGGATTAAATGAGAAATCAATGGCTAGATTTGATTAGAGGGAAGATGTCATTCCTATATGAATTTAAATAGATAGGAATTCCAATAAACAATAAAAAATAGGTAGGAAGAATAATTAATATTTTTGGGCAAGAAAATATGAGGGTGTTATGATGGAGGGAAACACAAAGCTGGACTGGACTCGGTGGGGCCGGATTGGGTCAGAATCAGACATTGAGCAAAAATCGAATTAAAAATTAGACGTTGATGATCAAGGATAAATAAGTAGCACATGGAGATTCCAATAAATGGGACACAAGTGGCGGACGGGTAGTAGCTCAATGTGGGCCATGTCCATAATTGGGGCAGACAGGTTTTGGTCGACAGGGGACCCACAAATCAAGTTGAAAAATGAATGTGACGCCGTGGAGTGAAATAAAATTGGGTCACGCGTCGGGAAAGTTGTGCGAATCAAATGGAGCACAAAATGACGTGTTTGAGTGGGACACGAAGGTCATGGGTGACGAACGTCTCGAGTAGATCAAGCATGAGAAGTTGGTTTCAAGAAACTGACTGGTCTTGCGCTCCAAAATTAAAAGTCACGGTAACGTGCTAAAAATGATCAAGAAAAAGAGTGGGAAAAATAATTAATAATCAACTGGTCTAATTTAACCCGAAGTTCAGCGAAGCAAAAGGAGTACAAGGGAACAAGTTTGGACGGGACACTATATACCCTCATGAAGGTAATCCTGTCCACTCCAAAACTCGTGAAGAAGATTTCCAGAGTTGAACATCCCTGACACTCCAAATATCAATGGCACAAAAAAGTACACTTAAGGAAAAATAACAGAAATAATTATTTATCAACCATTCAATCAGAAAATAAAATAAAAAAAAATAAAAAAAAATTAACCCAAAATTCAGGGTGCTCACATCCTACCCACCTTATAAAACTTTTGTCCTCGAAATTAAATTGTCCATACTCCCTCTAGGTCAAACCCCCACAATCAAAGTGCCAGAACTTAAACAAATCATACCATAAAAAAAATGGCATACAGGGTCATGGGATACGGTGGTAGAGAAAGTCTCATCTAGGTATACTAGTCATGCTAAACCAAAACGGTCATAGGGTATCAAAACACACAAGCAATCCAGGGTGCTAAACAAAAAGTTACAGAGACAACAAACCATCAAAACTGTAAGGCAGTCTACCATCCTATATGAAAACGGGTACTCATCAAAAAATAAAATAAAGGTAACTACCAATTATCTGAAAAAGGGTACTATTCAAGGAAAAATCAAAATCACTAGTTAAGGAATAAAAGTCAACTGCATGGAAATCCAATCACAATATATACAGAGCGTTAGAGAGGAAAAAAAAACTAGCATTATGTGTATAGGGACATGTTCATATGGTTAGATAGTAGGCGTGTGTGTACGTGAATACATATGAAATTGTATATGAGAAATTTGGGTTCCAAAAATCCGTATTAAGGGTTAATATGCACACAGTCTCAGATTGACAAATTTAACATAACTCTCAACCAAAAATTTTGAATTGAAACCCTATGTATAGCATACATGTGCAGTGATGTAAACATAACTAATAACATGAAATTTATATTTAAATTACAAATTTAAACTGGAAAAGCAGAAAACCAGAAATATTGAGGTTTGATAATTTAAACATCAACAACTTATTAATATGTATTTAGATAGGTGGAAAAATCAAGTGTAGCATGCATACGTGTTAGGCAAAGTGTTTATGTCCACTATATCTATATTCACATGACCCAATATAAAAACCAAATTCTATATCAAGAGCAACATTTAGAATTCTACCAAGATTGCAAATTAGGCGATTGATGTAATCAAGGCCGTTTATTATTATTATTTAATACAAGAATAATATAAAGAAAGAAATAACGATAAAATTTGTTTTGCTTATCTATTTAAAGAAGAACCATTTTGAAATCCAGAGCTAAATTATCAAATCCAAAATAAAGTCTAGCAAAATTGTCGATTCATTGCATTAAGAAAAAACTCATAGCAAGAAGTTACGCAAAGGTTTATAAAAACAGGCAAACCTACTCTTAAGTTAAATAATGAGAAGCAAACAAAATAAAACAATTAATAATTAAATTTTTAAAAAAAATTTTTTTGAAGGACAGAAACAAAAGTAAAGAAAATATGTTTCAAAAATATTTAAGGTACAATCTGATAATCATATGCGTCTGTCCAAAATCATGGTACACTAAATCCTCGTCATACTAGTAAGTAAGGCTACGATAATCACAGAGTCCTCGACTTAGGCACATACCTCTAAAATCATGGTATTTAACATTTTCGCGATGCCGCTAGCTTGGCTGCGAAAATCTTACATTTCCACACCCGAGAGATATATCCAAGTCAAACTATATGTCCTTACCATTCTGGCTAATATGACTGTAGAAGACTAGACTCCATAACTTAGATGACCTAGCCCATATAATTTCATCTTGACAAAATTAATTTAAATCAACAATGAATACTCAAAAATCAATTCAAATTTATCAATGAACATCAAAATCCAAAAATGAACAAAAATCCATGAAAATACAAACTCGGATGCAACAGCTATCATCAAAATTTAAAATTCAATAATCATCCTTCAAAATCAATAAATACAAACTCAAATTCAATAATAATCCATCAAAATCAAATTCAATAGCAGAAGTAAAGATAAATCAATCAAGGAAAAAGAGTTTTCAAATCGAAGTTAAATAAGATTCTCAAGGATCGTCCCGAAAATCTTTCAAGGGTCCTAACTGTGATTGAGTACCTTCAAAATATATCCTAATCCTACTGCAGGCTGTAGTGGTACTCTAGTTCGAATACCACTACACTTTTAGTCTCGACCTGCATGGGCCACCACTAAAAATGTGTCACAACCCGCACCCTAGAGTTAGGGCACGAGAACGTAACAACGCCCAGCCTACGCCGCAGTGTCGGTGGTAGAACGCTGTCCTAGGTCTCAATGCATCTAACAGTATAAGACTAAACAGTTTATACTCCCCGAATGGGGGTGACATAGCAGAATGTAAACTCAATCACATCTAAGGTAGAGCATAAAGGAAGATAGATAAAACATAAAATCCAAAGAGATAAAGTAGATAGAAGTCTAAGTGTCTAAGATACATAACCCAGAAATACATCTTAAACTCAAATACAGTAATCCACAAGTAAAATACAACTCCAGACAACTGAGAATAGCTAACTAAACAATCTCTAATGTGTCTCCTCTAGGCTAGCAGGCAATTTCCAAGTTATCTGTAAAATTTGTCAACGTATCCTGTCAGAAAAATGAGCAAGTACAAACACCAACAATAGTTCCATATAAATTGAGAAATACTATAAGAGACAGTAATAATGAAATACAAGACAAAGATATCGGCGACTTGGGAACCATTTGAAAGCCGAGTTACAACCCTTAAACCAAACAAGGACCGGGGTTGTAACCCTTCTTTCAAACAGAACTTAGTCCCATAACCATGGCACAGTATGAAAGTAGGTAGAACAGGTGAGTTCGACGACTTGGGAACCATTTGAAAGCCGAGTTACAACCCTTAAACCAAACAAGGATCGGGGTTGTAACCCTTCTTTCAAACAGAACTTAGTCTCGTAATTATGGTACAGTATAAAAGGCAGGTAGAGCATATGAGAAATGAATCATAGCATGGTGAAAGTACAGTAAGTAAAGGTGAACTGGAATGTAAGATATTACAACAAATATAAAAAGTGATTTGAACTATTAGGACGAAATGTGATCGGCTAGGAAGCAAGAGAAGGTTATCCACTTGGCCCGGCAATCCGCGGTGACCTCAACGGAGAGACATGTCGTCCAACCTGGATAACCGGCACGAGGTATCTGCTACACCCTACGTGAGGTGAGGGTGGCGCTAGCAAAATATAGTGACATGGAGGCTTTGATCACATAACCCCTAATAATTCCCCCATCCTCGAGTAGTATCACGGATCCGGACATGGCACGTCATGACACAGGGTTCGAGAGCAGGGGGCCAGCCCACTCCCAAATCAATGTCTATACAAGTACAGGAACACGGAAATATCTCATACCCATATACCAAGAAAGTCTAGGAATAACATCTCATGACAGGATCCGACGTATACTAGTCCGTGAACCGTCGTGTCGAAAATCAAGTAAAACACTACGACTGAATCGGATATAGTAGATATCAAGATCATGAAAACTATCAGTGAATGTACTCGCCAGCGGTCCTGAGCTGATAAGTATAGAGGGTCCAACGGAAGCCACAGAGTCCTATTTAAAGCAACACAGGTTACAAGGTGTTCAAGTTGTAATAAATAAATCTCTACAAGCAATGTATCTTATCCTAGGTTCTTCTAAGTCAAATTAACTCTAGGTCAACTCCGGTCAATAATTTAGTCAAACTAGGTCAAGCGTTGACTCACAGTTGACTTTGGGTCAACTGGTCAACTCTGGTCAAACAGGATCAAATCTAGTCTAATTATTAAAGATATAAAGTGTACTTCGTTATTCGTACGTCGAAACTTACGACACGCAAATCGAGATGAGATGATCAACGGTAAAGTTGATAATCTTATTATGGTGATCCACGTGTCTATCTTGTCAATTTCAGCGATGTGAGATCACTAGAATTGACTGAGCTCAGTTTCGTTGTACTAATCCTGAAATACGAGCATTATAAGAATTAATTATTAATTAATTATAACAAGCTAAACTTAGAGAAACTATCAACAAACATTGTCGGACGATGAAATAAATATCGCCAAAGTGTCCAAAATAGTCAAATTAGCTAGGATAGCCTACCCATCGGTCCAATTTGCACACAAGGACAAAAAGGTAATTTCGGATCAAAACGGTATCCGTGTCGGAGCCGTTTTGCACCGAAAAATATGCAAAAAAACAAGTCTATAAAATATAACAAATATTATGTCCACAAAACCAGAATGACGATACGAACCCAACGGTATCTCCAAAATTGGATTCCGTTGACCCGATCTCAATTTGGCCCGTTGACCAGAACTTGGAATTTCGGTTTGCACGGAAATGCGTGCCGGAGCCCAAGTTCTCAAAACTCAGCAAATTACATGTCAACGAGTCCAGAATGACGATAAGAACTCAACGGTATATCCGAAATTGGATTCCGATGAGCCGATCCCAAAATGACCCGTTGACCCGGATATTGGTATCCAACTTGCACCGAAATGCGTGCCGGACCCAATGTCCACCAAAACCTAGCAAATTATATGTCAACGAGTCCAGAATGACGATACGAACTCAACGATATATCCAGAATTGGATTCCGATGAGCCGTCGTCAAAAAGTCCCGTTGATCCAGAAAGTGGGACCCACTTTGTACCGAAATGCGTGCCCGGGCCCACGTTCTCCAAATCTAACAAATTTAATATGAAAATATGCCAGAACGATGCCACAAGTCTACTGGTGGTGTCAGAAATGAAATCTGGAGTCCCGTGTTCAAAAATAGAATTTTACAAGTTGGAAATTACGAATTCGGACGGCCAACTTTGGCGTCGAATTCAACCAATCAAACAAGCTCACAATGAAACGAAACTGGAGGGGTAGTAAGAGGGTTATACCAGCTTTGCACCGGAACTGGTAGCATGCAAAACGGAGCTGCGGTGGAGGAGATACAAGCTGACGAAGTTGGCCCCGAGAAACTGTCCAAATTTAATACAATTTAAACGGTCAACTTGGTGGCCGGTTTTGATGTATCAAACGATAAAATTAACGGACGAAAATTGGCAGGGATGAAGGTGGATATACCGAGATTGTGATGGAGCAAAGAAATTGCCGATCCAACGGTCGGATTTCTGGAAAAATGTGCACGAAGTCGCTACGACGGAGTACCAAAATGAACTCGATTCCGCGCGCGTCACGACGGGACGTCGTGCAAAACGCACGAATCACGTCGACGGTGCGTACCGGAGGACGGTGGCCGTCAGGGAAAGACTCGCTGGAGTGGGGCGCACCCACGACGAGCCACGGCGGCCCACGTGGCGGCGCGACGGCGCACGACGGTGGCCCGCGTGCGCGCGCGTGTAGGCGCCTGTGCGGCCATGCACTGCTGCTGTCGTGCACTGGTGGCCGGCGAAGCGACAGCGTGGACTGCGCGGCCAAGGGCCGGTGGCGCGACGAGATAGGGGTGGCCGGAGCAGGCTGTTATGGTGGTGGTGGCAGCTTGATGTTGATGGTGGTGGCGGTTTAGATGAGGAGGAAAGGGAGGAGGAAGAAGGAAGTAGGAGGAGGAGAAAGGTTGGGGTGTTGGCCGACGGCCGGCGGCGCGACGGAGGCCGGCCAGGGGAGGTCGGAGGAGGTGAGGTGGTGATGGCTGGAATGGTGGTCGGGGTGGAGTGGTGATGTTGCTGCTATTGGTTGATGTTGTTGGTGTAGTTGTTGAGTTGAAAAATTTTGAAAGGGAGAGAGAGAGAGAAAGGATAATATTGTTCAATTAATGAGAGAGAGAATGGGAGAAACGTTCTCCTCAAACTTAGGGCCGCTGTGAGGAGTTCATGTGGGAAAAAATAAATGTAGGAAATTGATGGTGAGGATTAAATGAGAAATCATTGGCTAGATTTGATTAGAGGGAAGATGTCATTCCTATATGAATTTAAATAGATAGGAATTCCAATAAACAATAAAAAAATATGTAGGAAGAATAATTAATATTTTTGGGCAAGAAAATATGAGTGTGTTATGATGGAGGGCAACACAAAGCTGGACTGGACTCGGTGGAGCCGGATTGGGTCAGAATCAGACATTGAGCAAAAATCGAATTAAAAATTAGACGTTGATGATCAAGGATAAATAAGTAGCACATGAAGATTCTAATAAATGGGACACAAGTGGCAGACGGGCAGTAGGCTCAATGTGGGCCATGTCCATAATTGGGGCTGACAGGTTTTGGTCGACAGGGGACCCACAAATCAAGTTGGAAAATGAATGTGACGTCGTGGAGTAAAATAAAATTGGGTCACGCGTCGGGAAAGTTGTGCGAATCAAATGGAGCACAAAATGACATGTCTGAGTGGGACACGAAGGTCATGGGTGACGAGCGTCTCGAGTAGATCAAGCATGAGAAGTTGGTTTCAAGAAACTGACTGGTCTTGCGCTCCAAAATTAAAAGTCACGGTAACGTGCTAAAAATGATCAAGGAAAAGAGGGGGAAAAATAATTAATAATCAACTGGTCTAATTTGACCCAAAGTTCAGCGAAGCAAAAGGAGTACAAGGGAACAAGTTTGGATGGGACACTATATACCCTCATGAAGGTAATCCTGTCCACTCCAAAACTCGTGAAGAAGATTTCCAGAGTTGAACATCCCTAACACTCCAAATATCAATGGCACGGAAAAGTACACTTAAGGAAAAATAACAGAAATAATTATTTATCAACCAATCAATCAGAAAATAAAATAAAATAAAATGAAAAAAAATCAACCCGAAATTCAGGGTGCTCACAGTTGCTATCACAGCCTAGTTTTGCAAGCTCACTCTTTTATCGAGCTTGATTCAAGACATATGTTTATTGGGGATGCCCACTAATATATTGTCTAATCATAATTAGTGTATTATGGTCTGATCAACCATGATGCATTTGGTTCGCACTTTATTTAATTATCCTACGTGGATTGAGATGTAGATGTCTCTAGGGTCTCATCCACGACTGCTTTGACAATTCCTCTTGAATTATACATTTGCCTTTGAATCACGTAATTGTATTCAGTGACATCTCTCTTGAACTCTTTATTGTTTTCTCTTTCACCGATTAGAAAGACGAAAACTCGTAACTGGTAGGTAGATACATAGTATCTCCATGGCTATGATAGTGGTATATGCAAGCCATGTGACTAGATGTGAGCACCCTAAATTTTGGGTTGATTTTTTTTATTTTATTTTAATTTTCTGATTGAGGGTAATTTTGAAACTTCGTGTTTATAATTATTTTAATAATGATATTTAATTCATGATATAATTTTAGGTGATTTTAAATCATTTTAAAATTATTTAAATCAATGACTTGTGGTTTTGACGTTTTGCTAGTGAAATCCTAGAGATTGTTTGACCTAGAGCCTAACCATGTATTTATGATATTTTAATGTCATTTTTGGCCTAAGGATATTTTTGCATTTGACCTCTTTGAATTATTTTGATATTATTTTATTATTTATGATATTGTTTTGGGGTTATTTGAGTCGGGTTCGAATTTCAACTCAATCCGACTTGAAACAGGGACCCGGGGGTAGTTTGACTCTAGTGGGACCCACACACTAGTTAGGTATGGCCCACATGATATTAATTTTAGTCCACATGATAGAAATATTTTAGTTAGAGTTTATACTAATTATTATGGATAAGGTTAGTGTGATTAGAGACTTTAGAATGACTAATTTAGCCCCAACCAATTAGCCATTTCCTAATACTCATAGAATAGGTTAGTAGGGGCTTTTGGACTTTTCCTAATAGGACAAAACCACCTTTATGGCCAGCCACAATAAGGATAGGGTTGAGCCTCCCATTTGTCATTATCCATCTATTTTTCTCTCTCTTGTTCTTCCCCAAATTCCTAGAGAGCAATCCCTAGCAATTTCTCCACGAAATCCTTCCATTTCACCACCAAATCTTCTTCTTTCCTTCTCCATTCTAGTCAAGGAGGAAGCTACCCAAGTTTGGGAGGATTCGGAGCTCGTTCGTGTCCTTTTGGAATCTCTACGTGTCGGTGTCGCTCCGGGAAGGTTTTTCTTCGATTCGATCTACCGGGAGGTATAAATCCCTTCTCATTTTCATTTTTTTATGCATATAGGTCTATTTTGAACCCATAAGAATGACCCCCATAGTTGTATCTCTATTTGTGTCTATTTTGTGTCCATTTGGAGGTCATAGGAGTGTCCTTTGTGTTGTGGATGTGTTCATGTTACATATATAGATTTATATATATATATTGTAATGAGAGTGTATCTATATTTATATATGTAATAAATGGTTCATGATGATTATATAATCAAGTTTGTGAGTGTGGTTCCTCATATTATTATTGCTATTATTGTTGTGGATAATTAGGATATATATTGTGTATTCTTTTGGCTCAAACTATCTAAATCCGTCATGATTTTTATCCACGTTTTTAATTTCAGCCCTAACTTCGAAATGTCATAACTTCTTGCTCAAAGCTCGGTTTAATCTCCCATTTTTTTTAAAAGAAGCGTATTAAAGTTAGCTTTCTAAAAACATGTATTAATAGGCCTAATTCTTTCTGTAACTTTCTGGAGAATTATTTGAGTGTCAGCTGTACGAAAAACAAACGCGTTCTCGGTGTTTTCGCGATTCCGAGAGTTTTCGGAAACGAAAACGCGATCCGTTTAAAGTTTCGGAAAGCTAACACATAGATCTATAACATACTTTAATCATAGAGTTTAGTTCATGCTGAGATGGTATAGTATTCATTATTAGTAGGAGTTACTATTCGACATATGTATTTTGTGCACCCTTGTGTGTAATATAATGTTCTATTTGATTTTAACCCATGTTAATGTATATACATTATGTAACTAAATAAAGAATGCAAGCATGAGTAAATGTTTAAATAAATGATGTATGAGGTGTAAGTATCCTATCTAATGTAAGCATGTATAAGTATGGCTTGTAATGAATATGTAGGTTCCATAGTATGTAATGTATGGTGCATATAGTAGCACAAGAGAATAAATGAATGATGAATGAATGCAAGCATGAATGTAATATAATAATAGATGTAATGTATGTAATATACAAGTTAATGAGATGTAATGTTCTATGTTAACACAAATCCTATATTACCTCATGTACCCCCTTACACTATGTTGACACTATCACACTTGACACATTGTTCACTTACACTTTGACACTCTTTGATATGTATACACTATGTATACCCATTTAACCCTCACTTGCCCCTTTGCCATGTTCACATACACACACATAGCCTCTTAAATAAATATTTATGAATATAGTTAACTTAGCTATGTATGTATATTATATATATGTTAGCATATTGTGTTGTAATATATAAGTTTATATAACTATTTGAAATGCCATAATTATAGACCTAATGTTGAATACTAATATATGCATGTTTATATATCTGTAGACATATATAGCTTAAAGTAATAGATTATCTAGTGTATATCCAATGTGAATTCTTGCCTATTTGAGTATTGAATAATTGCATGCTATATAGAGTTGGGTGTATGTTAGCTTGTATAGCCTTGTATTGATGTGTGCTTGCTAGGATAGTCTTGGTTAGGCCTAGTAAGACTTACTGGGTTAGGACATGACCTAGTTTGACCTAGTTTGACTAGTGCAGTTGACCAGAGTTGACCAAGGATTGACTTTGGCCTAGCTTGACCTAGATTCATGTAGAATGCATTGTAGTGCTTTATATTACCCTTCTGGACATGTTGTGACTTGTGCTGTTCTAATTAGGAGCTAGACACCTCTCCTCGGACAGTATATTTACTTTGGACATTCAGACATCAGGCGAGTACATTCTCTGACCGTTTTATACTTGTATGGATTTACATTCTTGCTCTAGATTATTGTACTTGATGCTGACACGACTGTTATCACGGATTGGTACTATATAAATCTTCTTTTGAGATGTTATCTCCTTGTATTCACTAAATACATATTGTGACGTGCGTTTCACTTCCATATTGTATTTATTGAATACCCATATCCTTGTATACTCATTGTGCATATTGTACTCTCATTATCACATGAGCCCCAGGGATAGACCATTGTACACTATTGTATAACATTGTATAACATTGTACACTATTGTATAAGATAACGTAACTGGAGTAGATCCTTGTGTATTGATTGGGGAGGGGGAGTAGAATTGGTTATGTACTCAAATCCTATTGTACAACATTGTATAACTATTGTATATGTCTATTGTACACCCACGTACAATGGAGTTACCATTGCATTTTTCTAGCCCGTTTACATAACCAGATTGTACTCTAAATCACATGTTCCTTACAGTTCTTACTTATCATATTTAGATATTTCCTGTTATTAAATCTCTGCTGTTTTCTATACATTCTTCTTTCAGCGTTTCATGTACTTTATTCTATTGCATGCTTTATATTTCCTAACTCGATATGAACTGTGTGAGATGTTTTGTGCTCGCTCCCGTCCTGACTGGACCTGTTGATAAATTTTACAGATAGCCTGGAGGTGCCTGCTAGCCTAGAGGAGACACATTAGAGGTTGTTTAGGTAGTTATTTCATTTTGTTTGGAGTTGTATTTTACTTTGTGGAATACTGTCTTGAGTTTTTGAGATGTATTTATGGGTTTATGTATCATAGACACTTAGACTTCTATCTCCTGTATCTCTTTTGGATTTCATGTTTTATCTATTTTCATCATGCTCTACCTTAGATGTGATTGAGACTGTATCTGCTATGTCACCCCCATTCGGGGAGTATAAACTGTTTAGTCTTATACTGTTATATGCATTGAGACCTAGGACAGCGTTCTACCGCCGACACTGCGGTGTAGGCTGGGCGTTGTTACGTTCTCGTGCCCTAACTCTAGGGTGCGGGTCATGACACGTTTTTAGTGGTGGCCCATGCAGGTCGAGTTTATGTAGTGGTATTCAAACTTGAGTACCACTACAGCCTGCAGTAGGAATATGATATATCTTGAAGATACTCAATCACAATTAGGATCCCTTGAGAGATTCCTGGGACGACCCTTGAGAATCTTGTTTAACTCCGATTTGAAAATTCTTTTTTTTCTTGATTTGATTTATCTTTACTTTCTGTTGTTGAATTTGATTTTGATGTATTATTATTGAATTTGAGTTTGTATTTATTGAATTTGATGAAGGTTGTGGAATTTTGAATCTTGATGTTAACTGTAGCATCCGAGTTTGTAGTTATATGATTTGAAGGATTTTGTTCGTTTCTGAATTTTGATGTTCGTTGATAAATTTAATTTTTTTTTGTATTCATTGTTGATTTAATTTAATTTTTGGCAAGATGAAATTATATGGGCTAGGTCATCTAAGTTATGGAAATCTTATCTTATATAGTCACATTAGCCAGCATGGTAAGGACATATAGTCTGATTTTGGATATATTTCTCGGGTGTGGAAATTTAAGGTTTTCGCAGCCAAGCTAGCGGCATTGCAAAAATGTTAAATACCATGATTCTAGAGGTATGTGCATAAGTCAAGGACTCTGTGATTATCGTAGCCTTGCTCACTAGTATGATGAGGATTTAGAGTACCATGATTTTGGATAGACGCATATGATTATCAGATTGTACCTTAAATATTTTCGAACATATTTTTGCTACTTTTGTTTCAGTCATTCAAAAAAAAAGAGAAGGAATTATTGTTGTTTTGTTTTGTTTTGTTTCTCATTGTTTACTTAGGATGTAGCTTTAGCTATTTTTATAAACCTTGTGTAACTTCTTACAAAAATTTATTTCTTCTTAATACAATAAACCAATGATTTTGCTAGGCCTTATTTTGGATTTGGTATTATAATTCTTGTTTCAAAAAAAATGGGTCCATCTTTTAAATAGATAAGCAGAACAGATTCTATTATCATTCTTTTCCTGCCAATATTTTTACTACCATCATTCCTTGTCTTATATACCTGTCCTGATTATATCAATTCCCTGTCTCATATATAATTCTGTCAACTATACCTTGAAAACTCTTGAATCTTTATATCATTTTTTATCTGAGAAATGTTGAGGAAGTGATATAAATCATCTAGTTCGGAAATGATGTAATTGGTTATCATATGATGATTTTGTAGGAATCAGAGTGTTGGATGTCAAATATGAAAAATTTGAAATGGAGATGTGGTAAAGGTTTAAAATGAAATCGAGGGATAAATATTATCAATTTAGAAACAATCACAGAAAGTGGGTTATGAATAATTCATGGATGTATTTCAAAACTAATGAGGATGTTTAAGGTCAACCTAGTTTTGAGAACTTAAAAATCTTTGTTATTGATTCTTGGGAACTATTACAAGGCTATGTAGAAATTTAGAGATGGAAAAGAGAATTTAATCGAATAAATGATTATGCGAAATTGAACTAGATATTGTAAGATGGTGACTAGAGACAGAGAGAACACAAGGATTTTACGTTATAGAAATTATTTTAGATGATTGGAAGAAAATTGTAGAAAAAAAATATTTGAAGGTGAACGTTGAAGAAAATATGAAGGTTGATTTATAAAAAAAAGAATAATTTGTGTGACATAGTGGTATTGGAGTATAGTGAATACGAGATTCGATTTAAACAAGTCCAAGGATTCCATAAACTGGATTTAGAGGTTTCGGATATAATTTAAAACGAGGTGAAGGAATTTGAAATTTTGATTAAATAAATAAGTGTTGACTCCTAAAAAGAGGGGTATGTTTCGTGGAAAATGTTTTGGAACTTAAAGATTTTGTCTATGGTGATTGTGGTAAAGGTTTAGATGACTGAAGGTTATAAAATTTCGATGATAGTTATATAGAGGTTGATTTTCATATTGGGACTTGTGAGAAAAAAAAAGAATATGGTTTAGCAAATGATAAACTGATAGTATTAGAGAGGGATGATTTGCTGACTTCGTATGAAATCTTTTCCTGTTTTCTCTAAAAGGGGTTTTTCAATATCATTGAATCCTAGTTTCCTTAATCCGACCAAATCGACTTCGATTATATTTTCTTATCATATTATATCTTGGGTTGTACTTAATTGAATTAAATTTGATTGTGACCTGAATCTCTATCATTGTATGCTCGATCTCAGACTTTGTTGAACCTGTCCTCCATATTGCCTAAATCTTGATTTCCTCCAATTTGATCAACTTAGATCATATCAAGACTAAATATTCTTAATACGTATTGTGATTGGAAATTTTCCATGGAATTGGCTTTCATTCCTTAACTTTGATTTTAATTTTCTTTTTTTTCTGAACCCTTTAAAGATAATGGGTAGTTACTTTTCTTTATTTTTATGATAAGTATCAGTTTTCATATAGGATGGTAGACTGCCTTACAGTTTGATGGTTGTTGTTTTTGTAACTTTTGTTTAGTACCCTAGATTGCTTGTGTGTTTTGATACCCTATGACCGTTCTGGTTTAGCATGACTAGAATACCTAGATGAGACTTTCACTACCACCGTATGCCATGACCCTGTATGTCGTCCTTTTGATGGTATGATTTATTAAGTTCTGGGATTTGATTGTGGGAGTTTGACCTAGAAGGATTACGAACATTTTAATTTCGATGACAAAATTTTTATAAGGTGGGTAGGATGTGAGCACCCTAAATTTTGGGTTGATTTTTTTTATTTTATTTTAATTTTCTGATTGAGGGTAATTTGAAATTTCGCGTTTATAATTATTTTAATAATGATATTTAATTCATGATATAATTTTAGGTGATTTTAAATTATTTTAAAATTATTTAAATCAATGACTTGTGGTTTTGACGTTTTGCTAGTGAAATCCTAGAGATTGTTTGACCTAGAGCCTAACCATGTGTTTATGATATTTTAATGTCATTTTTGGCCTAAGGATATTTTTGCATTTGACATCTTTGAATTATTTTGATATTATTTTATTATTTATGATATTGTTTTGGGGTTATTTGAGTCGGGTTCGAATTTCAACTCAATCCGACTTGAAACGGGGACCCGGGGGTAGTTTGACTCTAGTGGGACCCACACACTAGTTAGGCATGGCCCACATGATATTAATTTTAGTCCACATGATAGAAATATTTTAGTTAGAGTTTACACTAATTATTATGGATAAGGTTAGTGTGATTAGAGACTTTAGAATGACTAATTTAGCCCCAACCAATTAGCCCTTTCCTAATACTCATAGAATAGGTTAGTAGGGGCTTTTGGACTTTTCTTAATAGGACAAAACCACCTTTATGGCCAGCCACAATAAGGATAGGGTTGAGCCTCCCATTTGTCATTATCCATCTATTTTTCTCTCTCTTGTTCTTCCCCAAATTTCTAGAGAGCAATCCCTAGCAATTTCTCCACCAAATCCTTCCATTTTACCACCAAATCTTCTTCTTTCCTTCTCCATTCTAGTCAAGGAGGAAGCTACCCAAGTTTGGGAGGATTCGGAGCTCGTTCGTGTCCTTTTGGAATCTCTACGTGTCGGTGTCGCTCCGGAAAGGTTTTTCTTCGATTCGATCTACCGGGAGGTATAAATCCCTTCTCATTTCATTTTCTCATGCATATAGGTCTATTTTAAACCCATAAGAATGACCCCCATAGTTGTATCTCCATTTGTGTCTATTTTGTGTCCATTGGAGGTCATAGGAGTGTCCTTTGTGTTGTGGATGTGTTCATGTTACATATATAGATTTATATATATATATTGTAATGAGAGTGTATCTATATTTATATATGTAATAAATGGTTCATGATGATTATATAATCAAGTTTGTGAGTGTGGTTCCTCATATTATTATTGCTATTATTGTTGTGGATAATTAGGATATATATTGTGTATTCTTTTGGCTCAAACTATCTAAATCCGTCATGATTTTTATCCACGTTTTTAATTTCAGCCCTAACTTCGAAATGTCATAACTTCTAGCTCAAAGCTCGGGTTTAATCTCCCATTTTTTTTAAAAGAAGCGTATTGAAGTTAGCTTTCTAAAAACATGTATTAATAGGCCTAATTATTTCTGTAACTTTCTGAAGAATTATTTGAGTGTCAGCTGTACGAAAAACAAACGCGTTCTCGGTGTTTTTGCGATTCCGGGAGTTTTCGGAAACGAAAACGCGATCCGTTTAAAGTTTCGGAAAGCTAACACATAGATCTATAACGTAATTTAATCATAGAGTTTAGTTCATGCTGAGATGGTACAGTATTCATTATTAGTAGGAGTTACTATTCGACATATGTATTTGTGCACCCTTGTGTGTAATATGTTCTATTTGATTTTAACCCATGTTAATGTATATACATTATGTAACTAAATAAAGAATGCAAGCATGAGTAAATGTTTAAATAAATGATGTATGGTGTAAGTATCCTATCTAATGTAAGCATGTATAAGTATGGCTTGTAATGAAGATGTAGGTTCCATAGTATGTAATGTATGGTGCATATAGTAGCACAAGAGAATAAATGAATGATGAATGAATGCAAGCATGAATGTAATATAATAATAGATGTAATGTATGCAATATACAGTTAATGAGATGTAATGTTCTATGTTAACACAAATCCTATATACCTCATGTACCCCCTTACACTATATTGACACTATCACACTTGACACATTATTCACTTACACTTTGACACTCTTTGATATGTATACACTATGTCTACCCATTTAACCCTCACTTGCCCCTGTTGCCATGTTCACATACACACATAGCTTAAATAAATATTTATGAATATAGTTAACTTAGCTATGTATGTATATTATATATATGTTAGCATATTGTGTTGTAAATATAAGTTATATAACTTTGAAATGCCTAATTATAGACCTAATGTTGAATACTAATATGCATGTGTTATATGTGTAGACATATATAGCTTAAGTAATAGATTATCTAGTGTATATCCAATGTGAATTCTTGCCTATTTGAGTATTGAATAATTGCATGCTATATAGAGTTGGGTGTATGTTAGCTGTATCCTTGTATTGATGTGTGCTTGCTAGGATAGTCTTGGTTGGGCCTAGTAAGACTTACTGGATTAGGACTGACCTAGTTTGACCTAGTTTGACTAGTGCAGTTGACCAGAGTTGACCAAGGATTGACTTTGGCCTAGCTTGACCTAGATTCATGTAGAATGCATTGTAGTGCTTTATATTACCCTTCTGGACATGTTGTGACTTGTGCTGTTCTAATTAGGAGCTAGACACCTCTCCTCGGACAGTATATTTACTTTGGACATTCAGACATCAGGCGAGTACATTCTCTGACCGTTTCATACTTGTATGGATTTACATTCTTGCTCTAGATTATTGTACTTGATGCTGACACGACAGTTATCACGGATGGTACTATATGAATCTTCTTTTGAGATGTTATCTCCTTGTATTCACTAAATACATATTGTGACGTGCGTTTCACTTCCATATTGTATTTATTGAATACCCATATCCTTGTATACTCATTGTGCATATTGTACTCTCATTATCACATGAGCCCCAGGGATAGATCATTGTACACTATTGTATAACATTGTACATCCATTGTATAACATTGTACACTATTGTATAAGATAACGTAACTGGAGTAGATCCTTGTGTATTGATTGGGGAGGGGGAGTAGAATTGGTTATGTACTCAAATCCTATTGTACAACATTGTATAACTATTGTATATGTCTATTGTACACCCACGTACAATGGAGTTACCATTGCATTTTTCTAGCCCGTTTACATAACCAGTTGTACTCTAAATCACATGTTCCTTACAGTTCTTACTTATCATATTTAGATATTTCCTGTTATTAAATCTCTACTGTTTTCTATACATTCTTCTTTCAGCGTTTCATGTACTTTACTCTATTGCATGCTTTATATTTCCTAACTCGATATGAACTGCATGAGATGTTTTGTGCTCGCTTCCGTCCTGACTGGACCTGTTGATAAATTTTACAGATAGCCTGGAGGTGCCTGCTAGCCTAGAGGAGACACATTAGAGGTTGTTTAGGTAGTTATTTCATTTTGTCTGGAGTTGTATTTTACTTTGTGGAATACTGTATTGAGTTTTTGAGATGTATTTATGGGTTTATGTATCATAGACACTTAGACTTCTATCTCCTGTATCTCTTTTGGATTTCATATTTTATCTATCTTCATCATGCTCTACCTTAGTGTGATTGAGACTGTATCTGCTATGTCACCCCCATTCGGGAGTATAAACTGTTTCGTCTTATACTGTTATATGCATTGAGACCTAGGACAGCGTTCTAACAACAACTGCGGCGTACGCTGGCGCTTGGCTGGACGTTGTTGTTCTCGTGCCCTAACTCTAGGGTGCGGGTCGTGACACTAGAACCCTTGTGACAATAGTCTGGCAGGTGGACACCAATAAATTTATGACTCAGTTGTTAGAAATCTTTGTGCCTTAGAGTTGGTTGCTCCGTCGACAACTCCTATATACTAGAGACGAGTGGCCATTCTATTTATCAACCAGGGTCATTGTACACACTCGTTTTCCATTTACTGAGGAGCGATCCTTGACTTGACTTATATCTACTGTATCATATAGCATCGTGCCTTATTCTCTATTAACGAGAGTCAAGGTATAGTATCCTGACTTTGAAATTCCTTTGACCTCATTATTCCTAAAACCACGTCCTAGCTTTAGGGTATGTAGACTGTAAGCCAACAAAAATTTTGGAATATACAAAGATTATCGATTGATTAGAATAATTCCTCTAGGATGACAATTAGTGTCTCATGGACCCACTTTCCATTTAGATCATTTTGTGTCCCCGATCGTGTCATTAATATTCGGGGCACGAGACCAGCTGCTACCTTCCAACAAATTTATATGCAAGATCTAGACGAGTCCACCTTCATCTAGGTATAATGTCCCACTCAAACACGTCTCCGTGTACTCTAATTTTATGGTACGACTTTCAGGTAAAAAGGACTAGCTATAACCCTTACCATAATACCGATAAACTTTCCAACTACAATTAGAGACTCAACCTTGACTCAATTCATTCGACCCAATATATGGTGGTGGTCTACTCGAAGCCACTACGCACATGTCACCAGTGTGCCACTCAATTGTGTCTTCTCGTGCTACTTAAATACAAAAGTCACTGAAGGCACAATTTTTGGGCTATAGGACCAAGCTAACTAACCTGGTTGGCAACTAGCTCAATCCTTGGAGTGGATCATATTCTAGGTTACCTTAACCTAGTAGAAATAGTTTTTGGGATCTTGTCCAGTCAATATAGATTGAAATCCAAGGTTCATCCAACCAGCGATTGATGTCCAATCAAGGAACCCATTAAGACTCCGTAAAATCCATCCATGCATACCACCATATTTGGATTATAAAACTAAACTTTTTGAAATAGGTCCCTATACCTATTATGTAGTCTCCCTCTCTTAGAACGTGAAGTCATTCGTAACCAATATTCCATCTACCTGGAAGTCGCGATACGAACTTGTATTGCACTTTATCCCTTGCTCGTGTCGTTAAATAACCACGAAAAAAGATCAGAATCTTGATTCTCCAATTATCGTTCTATTATGGAACTTAATTTAGAATTTCGAGAACGGAACTCCTGTATTGCACGATGGCAAGCTCCTCTAAGAACGAATGGTTCTTTGATCTAGCAGTGACTGGACTAGAGTAGTGCACTCTAGCAAATAAAGTCAATGGTATATGACCTTCTTTCTAGCTGCATCATTAGATACCCTCTACCGTTCTTGAAACTTCATAATTGCCCTCGATTATTCTTCCTTATCTTCCCGTCCTACTTAGTTCAGAGCGACGAAGGGTCATGCTTATTAGAGGTTACTAATATTCCTTAGCCATTTATGAATTTGTTGCTTGTTAAATTTTAGGTTGCTTGATAGGTAGGGAAGGATTACAGATGTCCTATACAGTAGATATCAATTGGTAGCTAATTTTAGTAAGTGGTTGGATGATTAAAAGTTTAGTGACATAGCATTGAGGGAGTAGTGTGTCCAAAGGGGTAGAAGTCCTCGGAGTTTCGAAATTGTAAATGGCTAGGAGGATGATATAAACTTTTTTGAGGAATTAAGATTCGAGGAATTAAGGTAACGATAGAGTTTTTTTTGAATTTAAGAAAGAGTTACGAATTAGAATTTCGAGGACGAAATTATTTTTAAGATGGGTAGATTTGTACCCTCTTCCCAAAATTTTTATAATATATTTTATTTTTATTTATTTGAATTAAATGGTAATTTTTGGATTTTTAAATAATTACTTAGTTAATTAGTACGATAGATGACTTTAGCCATGGCAGTAGTTTTGGAGTGCATAGTGACTAAAAATCGTGGCACGGATAGTGCGGCGTGCTTTGACTAGATTATTAGCCTGGTAGGGAAGGCCAAGCCATAGTGATGTCCTAACTAGAAAAACCAGGCCAAGTTGTGACTTTACCCTTACTGAAGTTTTATTTATTATTATTATATATTGGGTTTAGGGACACCGGTTATACCATTTTATCCCGGAATGGACCCGAACTGAGCCCAAGCCCATGTAGTCATGCGGCACATCCAATGACATTCGTGTCAATGGAATTTGGTATGAGGGTATTGCATTTCGTTTTAATGGTTAATGAATATTTCCTAAGTTTTCGTAATTTAAATATTAAAAATATTACAATTAGTATTATTCAGTGACTTTTGTATAAATAAGCCCTCGTATATTTGGAGATTATAGACTATACATATTGGTATACACGCCTTTATTTGGTTTATCAAATTATTATATTATTATTATTGTTATTATTATTATTGTTATTATTATTATTATTTTATTATTATTATTATTATTATTATTATTATTATTATTATTATTATTATTATTGTTATTATTTTATTATCAATAATAATGAGGTTATTATGAATAATACTATTCTACTATTATTGGTTATCTGTGTGTATATATATATGTATGTATATATATATAAATAATATATGTACATGTATATATAAATATTCGTAGTATATGTGCATATAAATATGCGTATATACGTATGGATATATATTTATATATATATATATAAAATATATCTATATATATATTATATAAAATATAAAAATATATATATATATATATATATATATATATATATATATTTATATATATAATATATATATATATATATATATATATATATATATATATATATATTGTAGAAGCATGGATAATACTAAAGAAAATGACTCATGCGGCCAGGAAAGACCCATGCGGCACTGAAAGTCTATGCGGCTCAGGGTATCATGCGGCACAAGAAGCTATGCGGCCCAAAGCGTTTTATGCGCTCAGAAGACACGTGGCCTGATAGCGCCCCCCTCCACCCACGCTGCATTAATTGCTATAACGGCTGACCCCTCTGAAAAGTTGACAGCCCAGACACCAAGGGCAGGTAATTATGGCTCTGCCATAATGATGAATCTCTAGGGAAGAGGAAAGAAATCTCTGACACAAATCCCCCGAGAGCCATAAAAATGCCACGTGGCCTTGCCACGTGGGCATCCATATGCAGCTCGCTTCTCATGCGGTTCAGAGTAAATCCTATGCGGCTCAGGCCATAGGAGCCTCATGCGGCTCGAGCAAAGGACTTCCCATGCGGCTCCGAAGTGAATCCATCCTATGCGGCTCAGGCTATGAAAGCCTCATACGGATCGAGCGAGGACTTCTCATGCGGTTCAAGAAGATCATATCCATGCGGCCCAGGCGGATATATACCTATGCGGCCCACAAGGAATACTCCTCTTTGGTTAAAGGATTCAAATAAAAGCTACTGCCCACACAGCCCTGACATGTGGGCTCATATTCATATGGCTCACTATTCATGCGGTCCAGACTCTCCACAGCAACTCTTAGGACACGTGTCCTAAACTGATTAATTCCTCAGATTGGCTGCCATTAAAGATTGGGTCAGATCCCAATAGATCTGGGACACGTGGCAGAAGAATAAGATCTGATTTATTTACAGATATCAGAAGATCAGTATAAGGAAGATTTATTCCAATCAGCATTAATTGCTCATGGGATTTGGTGCAATCTACACCTAATGGCCCAGATTCATCATAATTAAAATGAATGGCCAATATGGCCCAATCTCCAAGCCGCCGCCATCTCCATAAGCTAATCATTGGCAACCCTAATGATCACATCCCACTATTATAAATAGCAAGGTGTCATTCCCTTGTAAAATAGACAATTTCAGAGGGGAAAACATATATACAGAGAGACTTCCCCCCATAGTCAAAGAGAGAATCATACAGAGAGAGAGAGAAGCCAGAGGAGCAATAGAGGAGCAAGAAGAGCATTTCTTTGTCAACGCCTACCATCTTTTCACAAGGAGCCAAGACTGCATACCGATCGTCCAAGGAGTAAGGCAGGGCTGCCATCGCCTTCCCGAGCCTCTATCGTCACCCCCCAGAATCTAAAATAAACAATTGTACTTAGACTGCTGTACCTAGGGTTTCATCCCTAGGCTTTTTTTGTACAAGCGAGTTTGTAACGTGAAGTAAAAGTTCGGTCCTCCGATAATTATTCTGTTCTTTTATATTTCATAGCAAACACGATGGCGACTCAGCGACGCTTCCACCCAGGCATCATGGACGCGATCGAAGCTGAAGTCAACAAACTGATAGCCAGCGGCTTCATTCGTGAGGAGCAACATCCCGATTGGGTCGCCAATATAGAAAATTATCGGAGGACCGAACTTTTACTTCACGTTACAAACTCGCTTGTACAAAGAAAGCCTAGGAACGAAAACCTAGGTACAGCAGTCTAAGTACAATTGTTTATTTTAGATTCTGGAGTGACGATAGAGGCTCGGAAAGGCGACGGCAGCCCTGCCTTACTCCTTGGACGATCGGTATGCAGTCTTGGCTCCATGTGAAAAGATGGTAGGCGTTGACGAAGAAATGCTCTTCTTGCTCCTCAGTTGCTCCTCTGGCTTCTCTCTCTCTCTCTCTATGTATTCTCTCTCTGACTATGGAGGGGAAGTCTCTCTGTATATATTTTCCTCTCTGAAATTGTCTCTTTTACAAGGGAATGGCACCTTGCTATTTATAATAGTGGGATGTGATCATTAGGGTTGCCAATGATTAGCTTATGGAGATGGCGACGGCTTGGAGATTGGTCCATCTTGGCCATTCGTTTTAATTATGATAAATCTGGGCCATTAGGTGTAGATTGCACCAAATCCCATGAGCAATTAATGCTGATTGGAAAAATCTTCCTTATACCGATCTTCTGATATCTGCGAATAAATCAGATCTTATTCTTCTGCCACGTGTCCCAGATCTATTGGGATCTGACCCAATCTTAATGGAAGCCAATCTGAGGAATTAATCGGTTTAGGACACGTATCCTAAGAGCTGCTGGGGAGAATCTGGACCGCATGAATAGTGAGCCGCATATGAATACGAGCCCACGTGTCAAGGCTGTGTGGGCAGTAGCCTTTATTTGAATCCTTTAACCAAAGAGGAGTAATCCTTGTGGGCCACATAGGTATATTCGCCTGGGCCGCATGGATATGATCTTCTTGAACCGCATGAGAAGTCCTCGCTCGATCCGTATGAGGCTTTCATAGCCTGAGCCATATGATGGATTCACTTCGGAGCCGCATGGGAAGTCCTTTGCTCGAGCCGCATGAGGCTCCTATGGCCTGAGCCGCATAGGATTTACTCTGAACCGTATGAGAAGCGAGCCGCATATGGATGCCCACGTGGCAAGGCCACGTGGCATTTTTATGGCTCTCGGGGATTTGTGTCAGAGATTTCTTTCCTCTTTCCTAGAGATTCATCATTATGGCAGAGCCATAATTACCTGCCTTTGGTGTCAGGGCTGTCAACTTTTCAGAGGGGTCAGCCGTCATAGCAATTAATGCAGCGTGGGTGGAGGGGGGCACTATCAGGCCACGTGTCTTCTGAGCCGCATGAAACGCTTTGGGCCGCCTAGCTCCTTGTGCCGCATGATACCCTGAGCCGCATGGACTTTCAGCGCTGCATGGGTCTTTCCTGGCCGCATGAGTCATTTTCTTTAGTATTTTCCATACTTCTACAGGACCCCCTTCAAAGTTTTCAATTTGTAAAATTGAAATACTTTGAATAAGAATCATGGCCGTGCTCTTCGAACCGCATATGAAACCCTGACCGCATAGAGATCTTGGCCGCATAGATTGTTCAGCCGCATAGCTTCTCGCCACGCTATTATGTCATGCATGCAAACCTTTTTGGGGCAGGATCCTAGGAGTTTCTGACTTCTAATTAACTAGTCCGTATCGATAGCCGAAGAGTCGACTACTTTGTACGAAGCGTCGATCTTGGTCCCATTTCTCTATAAATGGAAGGGTATTTAGAAGGATTTCTCTCTTAGACTCTTTCTGATTTAAGATTTCTGTCTTGCTTTCTTCTTCCAACTGACAGACAACGATGGCGCCTAGGGCTTCCAAGGCAGTGAAGAAGGTTGCGGCTAGGAGCAGGAAGTCGGCTTCGTCTTCAATTGCCGCACCCTCCGTTCGTCTTGATGTTCATGTTGTCGTCGAAGGTAAGGACTGTGCGGAAGATTGGGTGCTCTGAAACCCTAAAAGATGCTGCTCTGCTGTATTGCTTCATGCATAATCATTTTGATGCGAGCTTTTTAGATTACGTGGTCCGCATACACGTCCTATGAGCCGCATGGAATATATTCCATGCCCAAGCCGCATAAGAGTTATCTTTAAACGAGCCGCATGAACACTTCTGAATATCTTCTGACTATTTTCATCACTTCTCATCACTTTTTTCGTCTTTTGGTTCTTATAGTGTCTCCACCGAGTGCTGATATTGCGATAGTAGAGGATCCGTCGCTCCTGGCATCAATCAGGGGCCTCCCTCTGTTAAGGAGGAGACAATGAAAGAAGAATCGGAGCCTGAGAGGGGACGTCCTCCCCACTATCGAGACTGCTGAGGGTGACACCACTGGGAATCCTGATTCTCCTATTCTGGACGAGGATCTTCCTCAGATCCTTCATACGTAATGTGGTTGAAGGAGTTGTATACGTATTTCTGTAACTAGGGGTTTGAGGTGTCTTGTCTGTAATGAAGAACTTTCCTGTAACTGTGTGGATGTAACTGATTTCTGACTGAATGGAATATATATTTGCTTCACTCTTTTGCTTTGTAATAGTCCTTTTTATCGGGTCATTTTGCGTAGACCCATTGTCCCTAACATACCCTGGTTTTGGATACGGACAATGAGTTTAAAAGAAAGGAACCAATCATACTGACTCAGAGGTGCTGAGGACATGGTGAGCATGAGGGTCTCTTTGACAGGGGGGTACATAGAACAATTCAGAGGTAATAAGGACATGAAAGTTCTATGTAGGGGGTGATTTTTTTTGCGGAAGTCAGACGACTCAGAGGTAATGAGGACATGGCCGTCTTGGAAGTTTGTGGACCCGTTACCTTTGTTGTGCACTGGGAGTGCAGGTATTAGATCATGAGGGAGGATCTCTTGTAGGATGAAAGTTCAGCGGTATGGTTATACATGACTCTCTTTCAAAAGAGTGACCAGGATGTAAGTTCAGGGGTACCGTTGGGTACATAACTCGACAATGTTGGAATCAAAGTGTAAGTTTAGAGGTACCAGCAGGTACATGACTTGGAAATTTGGGATATCTTTGTGGAAGAAGGGCATGAGTTCAGCGGTACACGCGGGTACGTGACTCGGAAATTTAGAATATGGTGAGTACGAGTTCAGTGGTACCAGCGGGTACGTGACTCGATATCTGGAAAACTATGAGGGTGACTTCTGTGGTATCAGCGGATACATGACTCGAGAATCTGGAAAACCATGAGGGTGAGTTCAGTTGTATCAGCGGATACATGACTCGATAATCTAGAAATTTGTGGAGCGAGTTCAGTGGTACCAGGGTACGTGACTCGATATTCTGGAAAACTATAAGGGTGAGTTCAGTGGTATCAGCGGATACATGACTCGAGAATCTGGAAAACTATGAGGGTGAGTTCAGTGGTATCAGCGGATACATGACTCGATAATCTGGAAATTTGTGGAGCGAGTTCAGTGGTACCAGCGGGTACGTGACTCGAAATCTGGAAAATTTGTTTAAACATAGTATTTCTTCAGGAACTTGTTGACGGGCAGCATGAGCAAGTCTCCATTTTGTTTTGCGAGGCGGTAAGCACCGTTGGAGAATACTGTCTCTATGATAAATGGACCTTCCACTTTGGCTGGAACTTGCCGGCGGTCTTGTGAGTCATGACCATCGGCCTCCGGACTGCCAAGACGAGATCGCCCACCTGGAATATTCTGATTTTGACCTTCTTGTTGAAAGCTCCAGAAATGCGTGCTTGGTATAGCTCAATTCGTTGCTGAGCTAGGAGGCGCTTTTCATCTAAGGCCTCTAACTCTTGCAGTCGACGTCGGTAGTTGTCATCCGTTGTCAATTGATAAGTGAGGGCGACGCGAGTGAGGGTATTTGAGTTTCTAACGGAGAACCGCTTCACTCCCGTACACCAGGAGAATGGTGTATTCCGGTGGCTGTTCGAACTGTGGTGCGATAAGCCCATAAGCATTCACCGAGCTTCTCGTTCCAATCGCGCTTGTTAGAAGAGACGAACTTCTTGAGAGTTTGATGATGTTTTGTTGAACGCCTCTGCTAACCCGTTTGCTGTTGGGTTATACGGCGTCGAAGCGATATTCTGAATACGGTGTTTATCGAAAACCGATAGAATGCGTGGCTTACAAACTGCGGCCATTATCATGGATGATCCTTCGGGGCAGTCCAAAGCGGTAGATGACGTGATGCTTAAGGAAGCTGATCACGTTCGAAGTCTTGACTTCTGCGAGAGGGACAGCTTCCGCCCACTTGGAGAAGTAATCCGTGATCGCAAGTATGAAGCGATGTCCTCGGAGAAGGTGGGTGATTGGACCAATGATTCCATTCCCCATGCTTCGAATGGCCAGGAGCCACCGTCGGATATAGAAATTCGGATGGTTGATGAATGAAGTCGTGGACTTGGCAAGCTTTGCACTTTCTAGCATAATCGATCGCATCTGCCACCATTGTGGGCCAATAATAGCCCATTCGGCGAAGGCGATCTTGTAGTTTTGGGCCGGGTTGGTGGGCCCCACAGACACCGTCATGAGCTTCTCGTACTGCTTCTTTGGCTTCTGTGTTGGACAGACACCGAAGTAATAATCCGTCGTAAGAGCGGCGATACAGCATCTTCGTCTCTGTATCGTAGAAGAATCTGAGAGAACGCCTTCTGATGGAAGTGGCTTCCTTTGGGTTCTCGGGCAGGATGTCATAGACGACGAAGTCGATGAATGGTTGTCTCCAATCTGGGGCGTCATCGATCGTCTGTGCGGAATAACTTGCCACGAATTGCACATTGTTTTTAGGACAGACCAGTTCATGGCCTATCACTTCCACTGATTGGCGGTCATAATTCGGAACTGCTAGGGAAGCAAGACCGGCTAAGGCATCTGCTTCGATGTTTCGGAGTCTGGGGACATGTTCGATGAAGAACCCCTCAAATGACGAGATGATATCGATCGCTATTTGGTGATAAGGGATCATGTCTTCGTGACGGACTTCGTACGAACCCGGATCTGATTGACGATTAGTTGGGAATCGCCGTATGCTTCAAGGTATTCTACCCCCAGCTCTCTTGCAGTTGGAGGCCAATGACCAGAGCGTTGTACTCGACCACATTGTTAGAGCAGGGTTCTGTGAGGGAATAGGCGCGGTTGATCACCAATCCGGAAGGGGAGACCAGCACTATCCCGACTCCGACGACTATACTGCCTTTAGGTCCGGTCCTTGAAGCACCGTCAAAGAACATTCGCTATATAGCCTCGTGAGAGGTTGCATGCGAGTTGGCCTCGTCTGGGATCTCTTCGTATATTCTGGAGGACTCCGAGCCTGGGTGGGCTGCTAAAAAGTCTGCCAGGGCTTGACCTTTGACTGCCTTTTGTGGGACAAAGATCATATGATAAGGGGATAGCAATATTGCCCATGTAGCGAGTCGAGAGCTAAGTGCCCCTGGTT
The DNA here is from genome assembly GCA_029216955.1 of Iris pallida. Lineage (NCBI taxonomy): Eukaryota > Viridiplantae > Streptophyta > Magnoliopsida > Asparagales > Iridaceae > Iris > Iris pallida. Next base: position 8,214,830 of record JANAVB010022997.1, on the reverse strand, counting down.
TGGTCATGAGGACTCTGAGAGGGTTGACCCGTGAGATCACATGTATCGTTTGTCCGGTGACATAGTCGCGTCTTCTGAATGGCGAACACCAAGGCGAGGCATTCCTTCTCAACCGCGGTGTATCGGTGCTCGGGTCCCACCATCATTCTGAGATAGTATATGGCTGTTCGTGGCCTGCATCGTTGTTTTGTGCCAACAGGGCACCGAGGGAGTGTTCATTGCTCGTACATAGAGCAGGAATGGTTTTCCAGGGACTGGGGCCACCAAGACCGGAGGATTTGACAAATATTCTTTGATGCTGTCGAAAGCGCTGGCATTCTTCGTCCCATACGAACGAGACTCCTTTCTTCATGAGGTGCGTGAATGGTCGGCATCGCCCGAGAGGTTGGAAATGAACCTTCTGTAAGCTAGCCTTCCTTGAAGGCCTCTGAGTTGCAGAGATTTCTCGGGGGACCCATCTCCATGATTGCTTTTGTCTTTTCAGGGTCTACATAGATACCCTTTGCAGTGATGATGAAGCCTAAGAACTTCCCGCTGGATACGCCCAGGAAGGACTTCGTAGGGTTCATTTTCAAATTGTGCATTCGCATTAGGTCGAATACCGTCCTTAGATCCTGCAGATGGTCTCTTGCTACGGCTCTTGACGGCTATATCGTCGACAAGCACTCTACCGTCTTGCGTAAGTGGTCTCTGAAGATGATGCTCATGGCTCTCTGATATGTGGCGCCAGCATTCTTTAAACCGAAAGGCATGACTGTAGCAGTACGTGCCAATCGGTGTTCGGAATGATGTATGCTTTTCGTCGTCAGGAGACATTTTGATTTGGTTGTACCCCGAGAAGCCATCCATGAATGACATGCGTTCGAAGCCGCAGGTATTGTCGATCATGATCTGTAATAGGAAGGGGAACTCATTTGGGGCATCCTCGTTCAGGTTGCGGAAGTCGATGCAGATTCGAATCTTTCCATTCTTCTTGAGGACGGGTACTATATTGGCGACCCAATCGGGATGTTGCTCCTCACGAATGAAGCCGCTGGCTATCAGTTTGTTGACTTCAGCTTCGATCGCGTCCATGATGCCTGGGCGGAAGCGTCGCTGTTGTTGTTTGACTGGCTTCATCTGGCCGAATATTGAGTTTGTGAAGAGCGATGTCAGGATTTAACCCGGGCATGTCTTCATAGCTCCAGGCGAACACATCAATGTACTCTCTGACAAGTTCTAACAGCGACTCCCGTTCTTCGTTGGTTAGGCTTTTACTGATGAAGATCGGTTTTGGAGAAGATCGCTGCCGAGATCACTTGTATGACCTCATCTTCAGTAGGGGTTCTCTCAGTTCGAACCGCTTTTCCATTGCGCGTCTAATTGCTGGGCCCATGGCTCTAGCTCGAGGATTTCGGGGATGTCTTCGTCTTCCTCGTAGGCGTCGGCGAACGCCATGTTGACTGACATGACTTGTCTGAACACATCTCCGATGCTGGTATCTGAGTCGGAAGTTGGTGATCCGGTTGAATGTGACTGCCAGTCGCATTCTTCATCTGAACTTTCAGGGGTCGTAGTAGGCGTTACATACCCTAACCCGCATCGAGTTTTGTTATAGTAGTTCCGTGGTTTGCCTGCCGGGACTGGCGGCTTCAAAGGTAATCGTCGCCCAGTGCCGTAGTTCAACCTTGGCGTCGTCTCTAGATTATACCCCTTTTCTGCATGAGATATTTAGACTGAGGGCTATAGAGATACAGAGGCAGTCTCCCGGCATCTGACCCGAGGTCGACTTCTCTATGGTGCGGGGATGTGGGTTGTTTGTCCGGCCGAAGATGATCAGATGATCTCCTCCTTCGAATATTCGGTAAGCGTCTTCTACTGGAGTAAGCTGGATCGTATTGTACACATTTGTCACCAGTGTGTGTAGGTGAGCGCCTATGCCGTGTTCCATAGCATACATTGTACATAGCTTATTGAGCTCGGTGTAGTTCAAAGATAACCCTTTATCGATGAAGTAAGGTATCTTTTCTAGGGGGATTACATCATCGGCGGAGGGGACATTGGTGTGGGTAGCCATATACTTGGCTAGCTCTGGTTCCTCTTCGGCTATCCCTTGTGTGAACGAAGACTGAGAGGACGTCCGAGAAAGCTTGATTGTTAGTGGTTCAGTTGATGGCGCAGAGCGGGGAGTTGTTGGCAGACTAGCGACCCCCAGTTTGGCATTTGATGTGGAGCGAGGAGTGGCTGGTTCGCTGGAAGTCACCTTGCATCGGGTGACGACCCTTCCTGGGAAGGCGTATCGTCATGGGCCTGTCCGAGGGGTTGAGCTTCCCTGCTTGTGGTTGGCTGACTCTTGGTAACCTGATTGTTAGTGGCTTCGTTGTGGGTCTCGGCACTTGGCCGACCTTGGCAGCCGATTATCATCTGCTCCTCTTGCGCCGAGAGGCTGATAGCGTCCTTCCGCAGAGTGGCGGTGAGGGGTGCGGACTTGCCCGTTTGCGAGCTTGGAGGTGGATCGTCAGGGTCCTTCTGATCCCGTGGCTGTCTCAGTATGAGCTTGTGCGTCTCCTTCATCAAGGTGCCTCTTCGACTTTTTGTATAGTAGGAGTCTGAGTAGTAGGATTTAACCCCTTTGAAGGGATCGATATCAGCAAATTCTGTCTTCACGAAGCCGTATTTGTCGACGTATTTGAAGCACTGGTGTAGCGTGGAAGGCACGATCATATAATCGTGTATCCATGGATGCCCCAAGAGGATAGTGTAAGAAGTGTCTCCATCTATGACGTAGCAGGTGACTTCGGATTGGAGGTCGCCAATTTGACACTTCAGATGAATCTTTCCAATAGGGTAGCTCCTGCCCGAATTGAAACCGCTGATGGCGGTGCTTGTAGGTGTCAGGCGATGCATTAGAATACGGAGATGATGTAGCAGACCCTTCGAGATGATGCTTATGGAAGAACCAGGATCAATGTGCATCCGATCCACCTTCACGTCGCCGATGTATCCCGTGTAGTATAGCGGGCGATCATGTAAGTTTGTTTTGATGAGCATGTCCTGCGGAGTAAAGACGATGTTGGGCATTGCTCCCGTGCAGGCACTGTCTTGGAGATCCATGGTGAGTCTTCCCCGGTGAGGTTGGATTGAGCGAGATAGGCATCGACATTTTGGAGTGCTTCGCTCAATACAATACGAACGTCCTTGGAGAGCCTTAGGAGTTCGTATAGTGATAATTTGGCTGGAGTGTTAGCCAATTGTGCTAAGATGTCAAAGTTATAGGGCCTCTCTAGCCCTTGGGCTGCGTCCTTTCGGAGGGATTTGTCGAAGCGAGTCTCCTTCGGTCTAGGCTTATCGGTTGTCGAAGGCTGAACCGGTCCCAGAGCATCAGTTGTAGTAGGTTGATGATTTTCGATTGGGTTGTCAACCACAGGTTGGGATTGCGCTCCGGACCGCGTGACAACGGCTGTAGCTTCCTCGTTGTCTGCTGAGATTGTGTGCAGGTCCTGATTTTTCCACTCTTCCTTTGTTGGTGTCAGATAGTGTGGGCCGAGTTACTTCTGATACTAAGTCTGGATGGACCCACATGACCTCCCCTCGTGAGGTGGTGAGAGGTACTAAATCGGCAGCCTGATCTCGAGGAGGGGAAGATTGGTAATCTCTATTGTTGCCAGGGGGACGGGGATCACCCCGTCTTGAGTCTCCGTCGGAGGAAAGCTGTCGAATTATACGGACACCATATTGGCTGCTACGGTTACCTCTTCGAAGTCGATGGCCAGAGCGTTTGAATCGATGAGGCTTTGGATGTACCTTTTAAGTTGGTAGCAGTCGTATGTACGTGGTGTACATAACGGTGATAATGGCAGAACTTTGGGTTCTCCAGATCAACCGGCCGAGGCTCCCGTCTTGGTGGAGGAAGCTGAATTCTACCCCCTTGTATGAGCATGTCCAAGATAGGCTTGACGTGGCCATCTTCGAAGGAGTAATCGATTTGCAGCCATTGTTGTTGTCTGCTGGTTGTGACTCGAGCTTTTATGCTGTGTCAGCCACCATAGCCTGCTTTCCCTTACTGTCCCAATTGTTGGAGGGGTTACCCCCATTATCGTTGTTGGGACGCTTGCCTTTGTTTTCTCCTTCCGAGATGTGCAACCCCAGTTGGCGAGCCTTCTTTAGTCGTTCTTCGGCGCTGGTAGTGCTGATGATGAATGCCTTCCAGTCTTTGAATTGACTTTCGCCCATCCAGAGATGATCGTAGGAAGCAGTCTCTTTTGGCAGATCTCAATCAAAGAGGAATCTGGATTTCTGGAGGGCAGCTTCATGGTGGTCTGGCAGAACCGCTCGATATAGTTCCTTGTCAACTCCTTCTCCCCTTGGACGACGTCCATGAGCGTGGACATAGTGACATCCTGTCCTACTTCGTAGAATCGCTCCAAGAACAGGCGCTTAAAACCAACGAAGGAATGGATGCAGTTGTCCGGTAGATTGCGGACCAATCGAAGGCGACCCCTTCTAACGCCCCAATGAATAACCGTGTGAGGATGGCATCATCATGGGGCAGATGGTCGGTGGTAACCTCGAAGTAAGTGATGTACCGACTTGCTGAGGTTTTGCCATCATACGGGTTGATATTGAACGGCTTATATCTTGGTGGGAATGGGACATCCCTCCATTCAGCAGGGTATGGTTGCCGTATTCTGAGATCTTGAGCGTTTTCTCGGGCATAGAACATGGCTCGGAGCTCCTGGACCTCTCTTCTTACTTCTCGGGTCTCATCTGTCGCGGTAGGGGCTGTTATTTCGGGAGATTATTGCCCGGGTTTGATGCCGCTGAGTTTGAATCTATATTGACCGTGGGGCCCGTGCTTGTTTGACCAGGCGTTCCTCCTTGTAGAGTGGGCAGGGCCACTTTAATCTCGTCTACAGATTTGACCAAAGCAAGTAATATGGCTTCGAGACTGTCAATGCGCTGGCGATCACTGGAACCACCTTGATTGCTGTCCGTCATGAACACCGTCCTTACGTGAGGAGTGATGGAAGGGACGGTGGAGGATGTGCTCTCCGAGTCGTACCCGTATACCGAGAAGTCATCAGGATATGTGGGGATGTTGTCTTCTGGTTCGGACTCGGAGGGAGCAGTACCCCCAGCCTCAGAGTTTACTTCGTCTTGAGAATCACGGGTGTCCTCGGGACATCGGTGCCTGTCGCGCCTGATGGAAGAATCGTTTCACCGGGCTCGGCTCCCTGAAACATCGGATTGTTACGGATGTTCGGATGAGTGCTACCCCCAACCCCAGCGATGCGGATGATGAATTTTCTACTGCGCATATTTCGTCTTTGAACGGGTGTATTGGAATACTCAGGTGGAAGACAACCGTTTAGACGACAGTTTCGTAGCTGTAATGGTTGATATCTTGGGACTGGAGATGCTTGTCTTTTTCCCCTTCCTTTCGGTGGGGACCTTTTGAGCGGAATTGCAGGAGACAACAGGGGGTGCCTCATCTTCTGAGCTCGGGTGCTGTAGTCTTTGGAAGGCGGACGAGCGATCTTTCGTTACTGTCGCGTTATTGCAGCAGCAATTGACGATGATTTGGGTACAGCGATGTCCAAGCGAGGACTCTTTGCACGCCGATACTCCTTCTCTTCCTTGCGTTTGTGGAGGATCGCCTCCCGCAGGTCAGAGGAACCACTCTGTCTATTTGCCGTCGGGGGCTGGACTCGAGCGGTTGCATACAACTTCCCATCCGAGGCCCGTGTGATAATCAACGGGACGCCCCGATAGTCAGAGGTTGGAACAGCTGACTGGACCCGATGAGTCCGCGCTGTCCTAGACTTCCTCCTTTTAGCACCTGCGGGTGCGTAATAGGAGGAGTCCAAGTTGAATAACAGAGAGTCTGGCTTATCATCCAGAGAAGTATCAGGGTCAGGACCCCATGAGAGACGGTCGAAGACTGACCCAGAGAAGCGTGAAACGGATGCTATGCGGCTAGGGTTGGGTACCGTGCAGGCTGTCTGCATGCGGTTGTCTTCTGCCGTCGGATGAATTGTTTTTGTGCGGCTAGGAGTCACGACCGTACAGGCTGGCCGCATGCGGTTGGCAATTATGACCGCATGGGTTTTCTGCAAGTGGTTGACTCCCATAGCCGTATGAGTTTTATCCGTGTGATTGGCAACTGTAGCCGCATAAGCTATGCGGCTGACAGGTATGGCCGCATGAGTTTTCTTCATGCGGCTGGAGGATGTAGCCGCATGAGCTTTCTCCCTGCGGCTGATACCCTTATGTGGATCGGATCTCATAGAGTTCCTCTTTGCCCCTGCAAGTCTAGCATCATAGTGTTTTCTTCTGCCAGACTCGGGGACAGCAGAGTTGTCTACGATCTGAAGTGGGGCCGCAGGGGAATCTTGCTCGCCGTCTTGGACAACAGAGGGTGTCTCTGTAGGAGCTTCAGCAGGAACGAAGGATCAGGGTCTCCACTCCTTACGGGCCTTCTTTGTGTGGGCTCGCTTCTGGACCGGGCCAGTGCTCTTGTCGGAGAGCATCTCTTCGAACGCCTGTTGGTCGAACCGGGCGACCATCTTTTGTTGAGTGGAGCCAAGCTTGGCTGCATCCGATTACGTCACCAACTCCTCAGCCGTGGAGAAGCTTGTCCCCAGCAGAGTCGCCATCGTGTTTGCCATAAAATATAAAAGAACAGAACAATTATCGGAGGACCGAACTTTTACTTCACGTCACAAACTCGCTTGTACAAAGAAAGCCTAGGGACAAAAACTTAGGTACAGCAGTCTAAGTACAATTGTTTATTTTAGATTCTGGAGGGTGACGATAGAGGCTCGGGAAGGCGACGGCAGCCCTGCCTTACTCCTTGGACGATCGGTATGCAGCCTTGGCTCCTTGTGAAAAGATGGTAGGCGTTGACGAATAAATGCTCTTCTTGCTCCTCTGTTGCTCCTCTGGCTTCTCCTCTCTCTGTATGTATCTCTCTCTGACTATGGGGGGAAGTCTCTCTGTATATATGTATTTTCCTCTCTGAAATTGTCTCTTTTACAAGGGAATGGCACCTTGCTATTTATAATAGTAGGATGTGATCATTAGGGTTGCCAATGATTAGCTTATGGAGATGGCGGCGGCTTGAAGATTGGTCCATCTTGGCCATTCGTTTTAATTATGATGAATCTGGGCCATTAGGTGTAGATTGCACCAAATCCTATGAGCAATTAATGCTGATTGAAATAAATCTTCCTTATATTGATCTTCTAATATCTGCGAATAAATCAGATCTTATTCTTCTGCTACGTGTCCCAGATCTATTGGGATCTGACCCAATCTTTAATGGCATCCAATCTGAGGAATTAATCGGTTAGGACACGTGTCCTAAGAGCTGCTGGGGAGAATCTGGACCGCATGAATAGAGCAGCATATGAATACGAGCCCACGTGTCATGGCTGTGTGGGCAGTGGCCTTTATTTGAATCGTTTAACCAAAGAGGAGTAATCCTTGTGGGCCGCATAGATATATATTCGCCTGGGCCGCATGGATATGATCTTCTTGAACCGCATGAGAAGTCCTCGCTCGATCCGTATGAGGCTTTCATAGCCTGAGCCGCATAGGATGGATTCACTTCGGAGCCCATGGCCTGGGAAGTCCTTTGCTCGAGCCGTATGAGGCTCCTATGGCCTGAGCCGCATAGGATTTACTCTGAACCGCATGAGAAGCGAGCCGCATATAGATGCCCACGTGGCAAGGCCACGTGGCAGTTTTATGGCTCTCGGGAGATTTGTGTTAGAGATTTCTTTCCTCTTCCCTAGAGATTCATCATTATGGCAGAGCCATAATTACCTGCCTTTGGTGTCAGGGCTGTCAACTTTTCAGAGGGGTCAGCCATCATAGCAATTAATGCAGCGTGGGTGGAGGGGGGCGCTATCAGGCCACGTGTCTTCTGAGCCGCATGAAACGCTTTGGGCCGCCTAGCTCCTTGTGCCGCATGATACCCTGAGCCGCATGGACTTTCAGCGCCGCATGGGTCTTTCCTGGCCGCATGAGTCATTTTCTTTAGTATTTTTCATGCTTCTACATTATATATATATAATATATATATTAATATATATATATATATAATCACACACATATATATATATGTGTGTATGATTATATTATATATATACACATATATATATATATATATATATATAATCATCACACACATATATATATATATATATATATATGTGTGTGTATGATTATATATATATATACGTGTGAGTGTGTGTGTACATATATATAAATATGTACATAATGATAAGAAATAGAAGAAGAAAAAGAAAAAGAATAAAAAGAGAACCCAAGCCCCAGACTGTGAACTCTCCCCGAGCCCATCAGAGCTCCCCACATCCCAAACCAATTCCAGCCTGAGCCCAGCCCAGGCCAACACCCACAGGTCCGAGCCTCAAGTTTCCCAATCAGCCCGACCTCTGTTCTGTTTGCAGCACAGGTACATATGCGTAAGTACATATTGTCGAGAGATGGCAGCCTAAAACCCTAACACCATGTCGCGACCTTCCTCTCCCCTGGGCGTACCCCTGTGCACGCATGCGCGCCCGCAGGCGGCCTTCTGCCGGCGACATGGCCGCGCGTGAGCAGAACACCAGGAAGCGACAGCACAGCATCAGTTAAAGATGCCGACTTCGTGGCTATGCTTCTCGACGATCACTCGATCGTCTTGCGATCTTCTTTCTTTGGTATGAAGTTCACATATACGTCTTTATTTTCCTTCAAACGCTTCGCGTCGAGACGCACCATGCTGTCCTAGAATTCGACGCAAAGTCGAAGAAAAACTACGTGTAGAACAGAACACAAATGCAGCCCAGGAAGCCCTATTTGAAGAGCAATCCCTATTAACCTGTTAATAACTATTTAGATCTAATTTAAAAATCTCACAAAAAACATATAGAGCTATAAATCCCTTTTTACAGAAATCAATTTTGATCACTGTGCACCGAGAAATCGGTTTTCCAATATTGAGAAAAACCTGTTTTAAAAACTTGAAAAACCATCGATACGACGTGCGTCCCGCCATTCCGGGCAACGTGGTCGCGAACCGAAAGCATCAAAAGTTGTGTATCGTGTTCGTGGTCGTGTGGGCTTTGACGGAATTCAAATTGGTCGCGTGTACGCGACGAATTTGATGCGTATCCGTCGAAATTCACCGTATCGGTCTCTGTACAAATTTTCCAATTAGTTTGTGCACGCTCGTCAGATCAAGACGGAACTTGCACCAACAGGACCGTTTCATTTTTCTGGTCCTGTATGCCAAGTTTGGTCCGATTATGAGATAATTGATTGGATCGCCGTTTTGCGGGCCCCACAGTCCAATTCAACGGACGATTTTGTGCACGGTCCACCGAAATCTAACTTTGGACATACGGTTGGGTTCGTATCAGAAAACTGGATCCGTAGACATATGATTTGACGACTTTAGAGACCGTTGACTCTGGCACGCTTTTCGGTGCAAAACGAGTCCAACGGCGGACATCGTTTTGGCCCAAAATTACCGTTTTACCCCTGTATCCAGAATCGGGCTTAAGGACAGCCAATCCTAGCTAATTTGACTATTTTGAGAACATTGATAATGTTTATTTTAGCTTCCGGGGACTGTTGTACGGGTTTTGACTATTGTGGCACATTGAGTAGTTCAGACTGTCGGTTTCACCAGCAGAGGACCACAGGCGAGTACAGTTTATTGTCTGCATTTCGATATTGATCTTTACTATATTTCATTGATTGGCCAATGGTTATGTGGTTTTTTACTCTATTATAAATTGTTGAGTCGGGAAGGAGAAGTACCAAGGATGTGTGATCCGACCGCAGACAGTGTTTATTTTCATGCAGCAGACATCGTAGACAGTGCTTACTTTTCTGCAAGTAGACATCGTAGACCGTGCTTACTTTTCTGCAAGTAGATATCGTAGACAGTGCTTACTTTTCTGTAAGTAGACATCGTAGACAGTGCTTACTTTTCTGCAAGTAGACATCGTAGACAGTGCTTACTTTTCCGCAAGTAGACATCGTAGACGGTACTTATTTTTCTGTAAGTGGACATCGTAGACAGTGCTTATTTTTTGTAAGTGGCCCAGACTGATCATATATCAAAGGTAGTTCTAACAGTTGGGAAAAGTATTTTGTGTCTATTTATTTGCTATTGGTTTTTCCGTATTTTCTGTTTATTTTCAAAATATGTAATTGATGTCTAACCTCTGTTGTATAGTCATTTTCTTTATTTGAAATTGCATTCAGTGAATTGTGCTTGTTCCATTCCTGACTGGAAACCAATATTTCTCAGGTTAGCCGTAGATTTACTTAGCATGGGAGATACGGGGATACTTGCAGACAAAAGTCTAAAGACTAGCTAGATAGTTGAGTTGTAGTCATTCAAATAATTGTGCATGTTTATATTTTTCTACAAATGTAAAACTTGTGAATATGTAAGTTAAATTAATTATGTGAATGAGCATTATTTGTAATTTGATCTTCATGGACGTGACAGCGTTCTACCCCGACACTGCGGCGTAGGCTGGCTTGGACACGTCTCGTATCCGTTTAAAAAAGGGTGCGGATCGTGACATATATTCCTTGTTTAAAGAGTTGCTTTGTCAAAATTATTTGTACTATTGTTAACGTTTCTTAAATAATTGTACTACTGTTAACAAATTATCATTACCAACAATTGTACTACTGTTTACAGACTTTTAAGAAAACACGTCTGCCAGGGAAGAGACCTTTTCTGCAAAGCCCGCTAAGTTTAATGGTATCTACTTCAAGAGATGACAGAGCCAGATAAAATTTTGGCTTACCACTCTAGGACTGATTTCTGCCATTAATGGGTCCTCACCCATCTCAAATGATTCTGATGAGACTGAGTCTGACGTAGGGTGTCCAAGTCCTCTTCATCTACCAAACTTAAGACCCCTAAGGAAATAGACTACCATTGCTTCCACAGAATCTTAAGAGCTATGTCTGAGTCACTCTATGACATATTTTTTGAATATAAAAGTGCTAAAGAACTCTGGGATGCTTTAGAAGATGAATATGGTTGTGATGATGCTGGAATTGACAGATTCAATTCCTCCACATTCAACAGATATGTCATGGTTGATAATAAACCTATCAATGATCAAATTTATGAATTCTAAGAACACCTTACGCATGTTCAAGCCAAGGGAACATTCTTTTCTACTGAGCACAAAAAGGATGCTTGATAGACAAACTCCCTCCTTCTTGGTCTAATGTGGCAAATGATCTCCTCCATCTACAAGGATCTATTACATACCATCAAGCCCTAAAAAGACTTAGAACAGAAGAAGAATATAGGTCAAAGCCAAAGCTAGGTCTAATGCCACAACTAGGGTAAACCTTGTAGAAAGCAATGGCAAACCCAAGGCCAGCCACAATCTCAAACCCAAGAAAAACTCCTTAAAAAAGAAGTAAAATTTTCAACAAAATCACCAAAACCCTCAACACCATCAACTCCAAAAAACCTAGAAACTTTATTCAGACTCAAGATCAGAGAAGATTTTGTTTTGTGTGTGGTAGAACAAACCATACGGCCATCAACTGCTTCCAAAGGAAGAAAGAACCTATCATGATCTCCTTCAAAAGAAAAGACAAGCCAGATGCTAACATGATTCTGAATGGGTCTTCCAGCTCCTTCAGGTCTGTAAGCTATCAACCTGTAGTAAACCTTTCTTTCTATTCTGATGATTGGTTGTTCGATTCTGGAGCTAATGTTCACGTTTTATTTGATCGCTCCTGTTTTTCAACCTATCAGAAATCAGGTGGAGGAGGCATGACTTTAGGAGATGGCTCAACGACACAAATCATAGGAAGAGGAAGAATAGATCTGAAGATGACATCAGAAAAATTCTACCTCTCCATGATGTGCTTTATGTGTTGTCGTTTAGGAGAAACCTAGTTAGTGGATCTCTACATATAGCCTCTGGATACGAAATTGTAATGGAGGCCAATAAAGTTGTTTTTTTCCTAAGAATGATCTTTTTGTGAGAAAATAATTTGTAAAAGATGGACTCTTTATTTTGTAGAAGCATGAAAAAGAACAGAAGAAGTCCATGCGGCTCAAAACAGAAGAAGCCTATGCGGCTCAAAATAGAAGAAGCCCATATGCGGCTCAAAACAGAAGAAGCCCATGCGGCTCAAAACAGAAGGAGCCTCATGCGGCTCAAAAATCTATCGAAGCCTCATGCGGCTCAGAAACTCTTCAATAGCCTCATGCGGCTCAGGCAAGAATCACGTGACCCTATGCAGCTTTACAGCTGACCATAAAGTGACTGCTCCCATTAAATGCTCTGACATAAAGTAATAACTCTGACATTAAAGCTGAAATGATGAACTTAGATATGACGGCGTATTCCTCGAGAAACGGAGAAAATCTCCTCTGAAGCTGGCACGATCCACCAACAACAAAGCCCCCTTTGCGACTGCCACCACCCCATGCGGCTGATGCTCGCATGCGGCTCAGAGCGTGAAGACCCTCGTTATGCGGCTCAGAGCGTGAAGACCCTCGTTATGCGGCTCATGTTATGAAAAGTCACCCTATGCGGCCGCTGTTCTCATGCGGCTGGGATCATGGGGATCGTCTCCATGCGGCTCAAATATTGAGAGGCCACACCCATGCAGCCTTGACACGTGGCTAGTCCTATGCGGCTCAATTGGAGACTACCTCCTTGCGGCTCAGATTTTGGAGGCTACACTTGTGCGGCTGCCACCTTCATGCGATTCAAAACTTAAGAGGCTACTCTCATACGGCTGTGGCTCGCGGTTATGACATGTGGCAGAAGATCAGTTTTCCACGTAGCACTAAATCAATCAAGAGTTATCAATAAATTCCAACAACCTGATTTAGTGCAATCATCATAATTACCCGAATCGAAACAGATTTATGACAATCATATGGATTAAACACGTGACAGGAGATCCGAGCTTCCCAAGATTCATCACAATTAATATTGATTGCCCATACGGATTTTACACAATCAGCATTAATTATCCAGATTCGTTGCAATCAGGATTAGTGGTCCAGATTAATTGTCCACAAAATAGGATCAATAAAATGGCAATTAAGTCCCCAAGCCGCCGACTTTTTTAGGGTGATCATTACAAACCTTAATGATGACACCCCACTCAAATAAATAGCAAGGTGCCATTCCCTTGTAAAAAAAGAGGTCGGGTCCAGAGAAACAAAAAAATATAGCAAGGTGCCATTCCTTTACAAAAAAAGAGATCCTATCCACCCGGCTGGACACATAGTGAGACAAAGCGCGCTCAGAAGAGTCTTCCTATCTTGAGAGCAGTTCTTCACCGGAGCCAAGGCTACGTCTGATCGTCCAAGGAGTAAGGCAGAGCGGTCGTCGCTTTCCCGAGCCTCTACCGTCACCCACAGAATCAAAACTAAATAATCGTGCTTAGATTGCTGTACCTAGGTTTTCATCCCTAGGCTTTCTTTGTACGAACGAGTTTGTATTGTGAAGTAAAAGTCCAGTCCTCCCATATAATTGTTCTGTTCTTTTATAATCAATGGCAAACACGATGGCGACTCTGCTGGGGACTAACTTCTCTACGACTGAGGAGTTGGTGACGCAATCAGACGCAACCAAACTTGGCTCCACCCAACAAATACTGGTCGCCCGGTTCGACCAATAAGCGTTTGAAGAAATGCTCTTCGATGGGAGCACTGGCCCGGTCTAGTGATCGCACAAAGAAGGCCCACAGGGAGTGGAGACCCAAAATTTTTGCTCCTCCCTAAGCTCTCGAAGAAATACTCTCTGTTGCCCGAGACAGCGGAGAAGTCTCGCTCGCGGCCCCACTTTAGACTACATAGAACTCTGTCCCCAAGTCCGGCAGAAGAAAACACTATGTGTCGGACTTGCAGGGGCAAAAAGAAACTCTGTGCGATCCAAGCCGCATAAGGTCGCCAGCCGCATGGAGGCTCATGCGGCCGCAACTATCAATCGTATGGAAAGAACTCATGCGGCCACACAAGTCAGCCGCATACAGAAGACCCATGCGGCCAGAATTTTCAGCCGCATGCAGACAGCCTACACGGCCATGACATCTAGCCGCATACAGAAAGTTCATACGGCCACAAAGGATAGCCGTGCCGACAGCCTGTACGGCCACGACATCTAGCCACATACAGAAAGGTTATGCGGCTACACATACCAGCCGCATACAGACAGCCTACACGGCAACCGATCCCAGCCGCATACCATCTATCCCATGCGGCTCGCAGTCAGTCTTTGACCGCCTCTCATACGGTCCTGACCATGAAGGCTCTCTGGAGCATATGCCAGATTCTGCTGACCAGCTTGGACTCTTCCTACTACGCACTCTCAAGTGCCAGAAGAAAAGTCTCGGGCAGCACGGGCTCGACGAGCTCAGTCGGCTGTCCCGACTTCTGACTACCAGGACGTCTCGATGTCTATTACTCGGGCCCCTGATGGAAAGTTGTACAGAAGTACCCGTGTCCAGTCCCCAGCAGCCAACGAATCGAATAGTTATCAAGAATCTCCTAACAAGATCTGGGGCGAGTACCCACGCTACTCCCACATCAGAGAGCAGGCAGGAAGACCATTCTTGCTCCATGTACGAGCGATGGAACATTCTCTCGGTGCTCTGCTAGCACAAAACAACAGGTAGGCCACGAACAAGCCATATATTACCTCAGCCGAATGATGATGGGCCAGAGCATCGATACACTGCCGTAGAGAAAGAGTGCCTAGCTCTAGTTTTCGTCATTCAGAAGACGCGATACTACGTCACAGGATAAACCATCTATGTCATATCAAGAGTCAACCCCCTCAGGGTCCTCATGACTAAGCCAGGTGCACTCAGCTCTCGCCTTGCTACCTGGGCGATATTACTGTCCCCCTACCACATGATCTTCATCCCACAAAAGGCTGTTAAAGTTCAAGCTCTGGCAGAATTTTTAGCAGCTCATCCAGGTTCGAAGTCAACCAAAATAGACGAAGTGATGCCAGACGAGGTCGCTAATTCAAATATGGCCTCTCGCGGTACCACATGGTGAATGTTCTACGACGGCGCTTCTAAACTGGGCCCAAGGACAGCATCGTCGCTGGAGATGGAATAGTGCTGATTTCTTCTACCGGGTTGGTGATCAATCGAGCTTATTCCCTAACGGAGCCCTGTTCAAACAACGTGGCCGAGTATAACGCTTTGGTCATTGGCCTTCGACTTGCAAAAGAGTTGGGGGTAGAGTACCTTGAAGCATACGATGATTCACAGCTATCGTCCATCAGATCCGGGGCTCGTACGAAGTGCGTCATGAAGACATGATCCCGTATCACCAAATAGCAGTTGACATCATCTCGTCCTGGAGGGGTTCTTCATAGAGCACGTTCCCAGGCTCCAAAATATTGAAGCCCATGCCCTAGCAGGCCTTGCCGCTTCCTTAGCAGTTCCGAATCATGCTCATTATCTGGTTGACATTATATGCCGTGAGTTGTCTGTCCCAGAATAATGTTCAGTGTGCCGAGAGCTACTCCTTCCTGACAGTCGACGAAGCACCAGATTGGAGACAACCGTTCATTGACTTCGTAGTCTACGACATCCTGCCGGAGAATTCGAAGGAAGCCACTTCTATCAAAAGACGTTTCCTCAGATTCTTCTACGATACAGAGACAAAAATGCTATATCGGCGATCATACGATGGATTACTGCTTCGATGCCTGTCAAATAAAGAAGCTAAAGAAGCCGTGCGTGAAGCTCACGATGGCATCTGTGGGGCCCATCAGCTTGGCCCGAAACTACAAGATCGTCTTCGTCGAATGGGTTACTAATAGCCCACAATGGTTGAGACGCAATAGACTATGCACGAAAATGCAAAGCCTGTCAAGTCCATGCAGATTTCATCTACCAGCCATCCGAGTTTCTACACCCGACGGTAGCATCCTGGCCCTTCGAAGCATGGGAACAGACATCATCGGTCCGATCACTCTGCCTTCATCCCGAGGACATCGCTTCATACTCGCAATCACAGATTACTTCTCCAAATGGGCGGAGGCTGTTCCGTTTGCAGAAGTAAAGACTTCAAATGTGATCAGTTTCCTCAAGCATCACGTCATATATCGCTTTGGACTGACCGAAGGATCATCCATGATAATGGTCCGCAGTCTGCAAGCCACGCCTTCTATCGGTTCTGCGACAAGCACAGCATCTAGAATATTGCTTTAACACCATACAACCCAGCGGCTAATGGTCTGGCTGAAGCATTCAACAAAAATCATCACAGCTTCTCAAGAAGTTCGTGTCATCAAATAAGTGCGACTGGAATGAAAAGCTCGGAATGCTTATGGGAGTACGTACCACCGTACGGACTGCCACCGGAAACACCATTCTCTCTAGTATACGGGAGTGAGGCAGTTCTTCCACTAGAGACTCAAATCCCCTCACTCTACGTGGCTCTCACATACAGATTGACGACGGATGATAATCACCATCGCAGACTACAAGAATTGGAGGCCCTAGATGAGAAGCGCCTACTAGCTCAACAACGAATCGAGCTATACCAGGCATGTATATCCGGACCTTCAACAAGAAAGTTAAAATCAGAACATTCCAAGTGGGCGACCTCGTTCTGGCGGTTCGGAGGCCGATGGTTATGACTCACAAAACCGCCGACAAGTTCCAGCCAAAGTGGGAAGGCCCGTTCATCATCGATGCTGTATTCTCCAATGGAGCTTACCGCCTTGCAAAACAAAATAGAGACTTGCTCATGTTACCTATAAACGGCAAGTTCCTAAAGAAGTATTATGTCTGAAACGACATCTGCTAGGGTGTTGAGTTACGTATCTGTTGGTACTGCTGAACTCACATTCCGCCTAAAATCTGCCACAGCAATAGTTACGTACCCCTGGTACCGCTGACCTCACATCTTAAAAATAATCTTCCGAAGCAACGAGTCATGTACTCTCTCGTACCGCTGAACTCACATCCCTACTACAAATCTTCCAGAATGACGAGTCATGTACTCTCTCGTACCGCTGAACTCACATCCCGACTATAAATCTTCTAGAATGATGAGTCATGTACTCTTTTGTACCGCTGAACTCACATGCCGACTCCAACTCTCCCAAATTATTGAGTGTACCCGCAGGTACCGCTGAACTTACGCTCTAGTCACTACAGATAAATTTATATCGCCTCTCCTAGGTTAAGTCATGTATGATCATACCTCTGAACTTTCTCCTAAAAGAGCTTCCTCCTTATGATCTAATACCCGCACTTTCAGTGCACAAAAAGGGTAACAGATCCACAGATTTTTGAAACAACCACGTCGATGCTACCTCTGAGTTGTTTCACTTCCATAAAAAACAAACCGCCCCTTACATAGAACCTCCATTCCTCAATACCTCTGAGTTGTTCTATATTCCCTTCATGGAGCCCACTCCTGCCATGTCCTCATTACCTCTGAGTGGGAAGGCTCTATCGAAGCAATCCTCATATTACCACGTCCTCATTACCTCTGAGTAAGTATGTTGGTTCTCTCTCGACCTATTATCCGTACAAAAAAAACTAGGGTACGCCAAGGATAATAGGCCCACACATGTCCTCTGTTGACCACAAATGTCCACTTGACCGTAAATGTTGTACTAAGTTTCCTAGTACATGCCCCTCACTTCCATCATGCCCCGGGGACCCAGCTGCCCTACGGTATTCTTTCTTCCGATACCAGGAACGTCCATAGCCACCTTATTGTGGATTTGTTCCAAATATCCCCATCAACTTGTTATCCGTACCTAAAACTAAGGTATGCAAGGGTAACAAGTCTACAAACAGCTCCCAGTGGGGCAAATACCATAAACACCATAAACACAATAAGCAGTACAAATAAAGGGTAGGATAAAGCATACTCTTTTGTTTGAAAGGCAAAAGTACTATATGTTTTGGGGACCACGTCCCACTTAAGAAAGGAAAAGAACGAAAATGAAAAGAAGAAAAAAAGTCGACTATTATTTGGATACATACTGTCCTGAGACGATCCCTCAACAAGGCAGTCGACCGCTCAAACCTCCGTTTGGCCGGCGTTCAGCCTCCTGAGTCAACAACGCCGTATCTTCCAAGGACGCGTGAGCCCGCCAGCCCTTCTCAAACTTCTCCAGAGTGTTCCAGGTTAGCGGAAGCTCTGAAAATCCTTTCGTCATCCTGAATAATCAGCTCTTTGTCCGTACGAGAAGCTTCAAGCTCAGACTCCCAAGAAGGCCAGCTTCTTCTGAAGTTCGAGAATCTGCTCCCCTGTATCGATTACTCCCTGGGAGGCGGCCGTTTCCCGAGCCCTGCAAACCTCGCTCCGGTGGCTCAGCTGGTCGTAAAAGAGAGACAGGTCGCCAAGGTCCTTTATTATAACCAGCTTAGATGTATCCCGTGCGAGCCTTATCTTCTCCAAGGCGGTGGTGAGGAACCCCGCTCCTGATCAATTGCTGCAACAGATCAGCTTGTCGCAACACTTGAAACAGGGCCACAAGCTGATCAGCCTCCAACAGTTTGGCTCCAAAAGCGCAGCTATCCCTGCCCCGCCAGGAAGGGTTTTGAGAATGTTAATTTGGCCTTAGGCGCATTGTCGGGCCAAGGCAAAAGGGGTTCCCCGCTCCACAACAGCTTCTACTCTCTCTTCAAATGGCGGTAGAAACTATCAACCACATCCTGCGACCTCATCCAAAACTTTCATAGAGGATGGTGTCAAAGGAAGTGTGGCTGGCAATATCGAAGAAGACGCAACGAACTTGCCGCCCCTGCCACAAGGAAAATAAATTCTGAGCTAAAGAACGCTTGAACAACGGCCAATTCTTCCTCTGCGGCCCGAACAATCTGGATGCTCGGTAAAGCTGAGAGGTCAACCCCCAAGGTCATACGAGCAGAGGAAGATGTAGGGACCATTGCTCCCTGTCCTGGCTGGGCTGCCATATGACCTCCCGAACTCGATCCGGCGGGAGGCCCTTCAAGATAAGTCGGAAGAGGAGGAGGCATGCTCCCTTCCACCAAATCCCCGCTAGCAGAGCCTACCTTAACAACGTCCGTCATCGACTGAAAGGGAAGAACCTGTATGTCCAGAGCAACCATCAATTAACGTAACCCAAAGGATATGATAATAGAGCGAATGGGCCTCCTCACTAGTCAAAATTTGGCTTATCTTACCAAGGGAGGATTGCGGAGGCTGAGGTTCGCTCACAACCGCCATAGTCCCCTCCCCAGTGACCCCCAAGCCGAATTCAGCTGGCTCTTCTGAACCAGCCATCCCGGAAGGAGGTACGACTGGATGAGCATCACCTTGATGAAATTCGGTAGTTTCAGGGACAAGTTTATCGGAGCCCCCGTCTCGAGTTGCGGCCTCAGCAACGTTAGATCCCTCAGCCGCAATCGAAAGAGCCCCGACAAAAATAATCCCGGCACATATGTTATTGATCAAAGTATTCAGGGCCAGATCGACTTCAGAAACAGTGGTCGGTTCTCGAGATTCCTCTTCTTCTGACGCCTACAAGAGGAAAGAAAAATGATTAAGGTCAAAGTTCAGAAGAAAGGAAGAACTGAATAAAGAGGGTAGTACTCTATTTACCTCCGAAGCGGATCGACGTCCTCGCTTCTCTCCTTTATATTTAGCTTGCGACGTCAGGTTGCAGCCCATTTTCGGGAGTAAGGAATACCACAACAGGGGATTTTTGCCTGCTACGTTTCGTGTAGGACCAGGTGTAACAGGCGGCTGATCTGCCACCATCTCACCTGATAACAGGCAGTTGATCCGCCCCAACATCTTCCACCGAAGGGAAGAGTTATCTGCCTCATGCTTATCATTCTCTTCGTCCGCGGTGGTGGTCTCCGTCAGGCACGGAAACTGTGTTCGCCTTCCTCTTCCTTTTCTAGACCCCTTGGGCTTCTCCTCCAAGCCAGTACCCACGATTAAACTGGTACTCGGATTGAAACCAACGGGAGGCCTGCTCGCCGTAGCATGATATAAGGCTGCCATGTACAAAATCTCTCCTGGCAACCCACCTTCAGGGACTGAAAAGGTGGTTCGGGTATGAACCGAGTCATAATAATGTCATGCCCTGATACCATCCAGCACGCTACCCTCAAAGCCCAGGCAAGAGCTGGGACTGTTAAAGAATAACTGGCTATACCCGAACTGGCGGGCAAACCTGCTAGGAAGGTAGGACTCCAGGAAGACGAGGTTGCGGTTACGATACACCAGGTGCGCTGGACGGATATTGCGCAGCCAAAAGCATTTTCTCAGGTAAGAGGAGAGGAGGTTCGGTACCATCAACATGTACACTCTTCCACTTCTTCAGCAGTAAAATGAGACACGGACACAAAAAAGTCGTATCCGTCCACTCTCGCCAGCACTCTCCGACAGGCTGGCATGGTGCTGCATTCCAGAGCTGATGGTGGAATCGAAAAATAAAAGCGTCATCAACTGTAATGCCATCTTCTGCTCCAGGCCGCATCAAAGACCTATTGTGCATTAACAGCCACCCCATCATAATGGTATGGCAGCTCTATACGCTCAAAATCCATCGTCGTGTCACGGGCGATGACCTTGGAAGAAAATGCGAATGCCATGGTGTATGCTTCACGCCATGGCCGGAAGAAGAGCCAGCTTGACCCCGAAGACCAACTTTACGGCGGAGAGGATGAAGTGGCGCTATCCTCTCGATAGAACCTGCCCTCCGGAGACTACGTAGTTCCGTAGCCACACCATCAAGAATCACGCCAAAAGCCCCTTCTCCGACAGTGGCCGAGTACCATGATAAAAATAGCTGAAAGAGTCAGTTCGACTACCAAAAATGTTGCCTATGGACCTCGACCTACTGGCAGTCGCGCCTGGTGTTGTACCTCCTCTGGGTCTGAGGATCTCTAAAAACCCGGCCTGAGGCACCAAGGGTAAAAAGGTATGAAACCCAGGACCTGGTGTGAGGAGTACTCCCCTCTGAGCTGCCATCCTTCTTGATGGCCATCTGATGACAAGTGCTGTGATGACATAACAATTCCTGATACACGACGATGCCCGAACTGCCGGTCCAAATCTTCGAGCTCTTTGCTCGTAGGGGTGTACACTTCAAAAACTTCTTCTTCCCAGGAGCTTGGAGATAACATACATCTCGTGGAGAGCAAGTCCCAGCTCCCCTCCCGTGTGAAGAAGGTTTCCGTCCGCCGGTTGTACATCTCCAGAAGAGCCATGAACAACGCTTATTTATAGGCAGGCCATGATAGGTGCCTCGAATGGCATGATAGAGGCCAATCTCACGCAGGAAAGTTACATACTTTCACAGAATCCATGAGTTCAAATTGGCCCATGCAGGGATAGGGTTGGTCCAGTTCAGCAACGCCAACCGGCCGACGGGATACGATCCTTTGCGAGCAAGCTGGTTCAAAAAGATATCAGCCGAAGAGATTGTGAAGTTGGGACCCGTTACATTTATAAAGGTCCCCGGAGCCAGTCCCATCACATACTTACTGACCGGTTCCTTCCAGCATATGCTGACCGCAGATTCCTGTTGTAATGGATGTTTCCTACGAACATCCCTGACTTGCTTGGGGTCAAAGAGTCTCCCATCTTTGTGTCCTGCGGTAACATGTTGAACCACGAGAGAGGAAAATGATGCTCTATCGGAGGGATATGGATCTCCACCCCGTCAAGAACAAAGTCCTAGCTCTCTGATATATCCAAAACCCGGGTGTTCTTCACAGATAAAGCATCCCCAAAGAGGAACGCAGGCTTCAGGTATTCTCCTTCCAACTGCCCCGAGTTTATCATGGCGCAGAGGAAGTGAAAAGACTACTTCTTGATAGCATTTAGCCTCTCCAAAGGTTCTTTTGGGAGCTGGTTCGTCACATACTCGACTATATGATCATACCTATAGCCCAGAGTAGATTGGGCGCGTCCCACCCGAAGTTCTCCAGATTCACTGAAGAAGAAAAGAAAGAAACAAATCAAAAAAGAGATGGCTAAAACGAGACTACTGAGCGCTTTGGCTTACACGAGCTTATGCGACTCTATTTAAAGACGAGCTTATGCGGCTCTGTTTAAAGACGAGCTCATGCGGCTCTGTTCAAACATGAGCTTATGCGGCACTGATTAAGCGTAAGTTTATGCGGCTTTGTTTAGTGTGGGCTTATGTGGTTCTACTTAGCGGAGCATTATGCGGCTCATTTCAGAAGGAGCTCGCGTGGCTTGATTCAGCACAGCCTTATCTGGCCCAATCCAGATGAACTCATGCGGCCCTGTTTGAGAGGGCTTCATGCGGCTCGCTTCATAGGGACTTATGCGGCTCTATTCGAAGGGTCATTATGCGGTTCAGATCGTAAAGGGTCTAGGCGGCCACTAGACAACCCCATGCGGCTCGGATATGGGATATACCCCATGCGGCTCGGATATGGGACGCGTATGTGGCCCAAACAAATTGAACAGATCCGACGAGAACGAGGAATGCATTAAAGGCTTGTGCATAAAGCATGCTACAGAGCCGTCTTTGTTTCAAAGATACGAACTGCCCCAAAAACCTTACCAGCAACAGGGGGATGAACGTCGGGGTGGACTTTAGGCACTGGGGCTGACGAAGAAGCCACACCCTTTTCCTTCGCCGCGGCTATGGAAGCTTTCGTGGCCATTGGTGATGATGATTGGAGAAGGAAGAACAACAGCTTAGGGCAAGAGAAGAGGAAGACAAAAGAAGGCAAAGAAGTTTCTCTATCCTAACAGCACCCTATTTATAGGCCGACATAGGGGGGCACATGGACCGATAAATTGCTTCGGTTTGTGTGCTGCAGGCAAAATTGACTCCTCAAATTTTGTCCCCTTTATCATAAAGAAGATTCATCAAAGCACGAAATCCAAATATTTAATGAACCGACTCTTAGGATTCTCCCCTAAAGACGGCTCCAAATCATAACGAATCAAGAGCATTAATTCCGCCTACGTGGCAGAGAGAACAGCATGCAGCCGGAAGCGATCCATACGGCCAAAGCAGTTCATGCAGCTAGGGAGTCTATACGGCCAGACAAGCAATGCGGCCAAGAACATCCTATGCAGCCAGAGCTCATATAGCCATGCTTCTTATTCAAAGTATTCCAATTTTTCAAATTAAAAACTTTGAAGGGGATCTTGTAGAAGCATGGAAAAGAACGGAAGAAGTCCATGCGGCTCAAAACAGAAGAAGCCTATGCGGCTCAAAACACAAGAAGCCCATGCGGCTCAAAACAGAAGGAGCCTCATGCGGCTCAGAAATCTATCAGAGCCTCATGCGGCTCAGAAACTCTTCAATAGCCTCTTACGGCTCAGGCAAGAATCACGTGACCCTATGTAGCTTTACAGCTGGCCATAAAGTGACTGCTCCCATTAAATGCTCTGACATAAAGTAATAACTCTGACATTAAAGCTGAAATAATGAACTTCGATATGACGGCGTATTTCTCGGGAAACGGAGAAAATCTCCTCTGAAGCTGGCACGATCTACCAACTACAAAGCCCCCTATGCGGCTGCCACCACCCCATGCGGCTGTTGCTCGCATGAGGCTCAGAGCGTGAAGACCCTCGTTATGCGGCTCAGAGCGTGAAGACCCTCGTTATGCGGCTCATGTTATGAGAAGTCACCCTATGCGGCCGCTGTTCTCAGGCGGCTCGGATCATGGGGATCGTCTCCATGCGGCTCAAATATTGAGAGGCCATGCCCATGCAGCCTTGACACGAGGCTATTCCTATGTGGCTCAATTAGAGACCACCCCCATGCGGCTCAGATTTCGGAGGCTACACCTATGCGGCTGCCACCTTCATGCGGTTAAAAACCTAGGAGGCTACTCTCATGCGGCTGTGGCTCGCGGTTATGACATGTGGCAGAAGATCAGTTTTTCACGTGGCACTAAATCAATCAAGAGTTATCAACAAATCCCAACAACCTGATTTAGTGCAATCATCATAATTACCCGAATCGAAACAGATTTATGCAATAAATTGTATTAAACGCATGTCAGAAGATTCGAGCTTCCCAAGATTCATGACAATCAACATTGATTGCCCATACGGATTTTACACAATCAGCATTAATTATTCAGATTCGTTGCAATCAGGATTAGTGGTCCAGATTAATTGTCCACAAAATAGGATCAAGGAAAATGGCAATTAAGTCTCCAAGCCACCGACTTTTTTAGGGTGATCATTGCAAACCCTAATGATGACACCCCACTCCTATAAATAGCAAGTTGACATTTCCTTGTAAAAAAAAAGAGGTCGGGTCCAGAGAAACAAAAAAAATATAGCAAGGTGCCATTCCCTTGCAAAAAAAAGAGATCCTATCCACCCGGCTGGACACACAGAGAGACAAAGGCGCACATAGAAGAGTCTTTCTATCTTGAGAGTAGTCCTTCACCGGAGCCAAGACTACGTCTGATCGTCCAAGGAGTAAGGCAGAGCGGCCGTCGCTTTCCCGAGCATCTACCGTCACCCCCCAGAATCAAAACTAAACAATCGTACTTAGATTGCTGTACCTAGATTTTCGTCCCTAGACTTTCTTTATACGAACGAGTTTGTATTATGAAGTAACAGTCTAGTCCTCCCATATAATTGTTCTATTTTTTATAATCAATGGCAAACAATTTTAAGTACTATAAATAAAAGTTTAAATTCTTCTTTTATTGTAAATGTTGAATCCTCAAATGTTTGGCATGGCAGACTACGTCATGTGAATTTAGGATATATTAAAAGAATGATGAATTTAGATCTTATCCCTAAGACTCCTATAGATGATGAACATAAATGTGAGATTTGTGTTCAAGCCAAATATACAAGATTGCCTTTTAAATCTGTCCATAGGAATTCTGAACTCCTAAAACTTATCCATAGTGACATTTGTGATTCCAATAGGGTTTTGACCCGAGGCGATAGAAAATACTTTGTTACCTTTATCGATGATCATTCAAAGTATCGTTACACCTACCTTCTTAAGACCAAAGATGAAGTTCTAGACAGATTCATTGTCTATAAGTCTGAAGCTGAGAACCAGTTAGATAGAAAGATTAAGATTCTTAGATCAGATCATGGTGGAGAATATACCTCAAATAAAATGACTAACTTCTGCGAAGCATATGGAATTATTCCTGAGATAACTGCTCCTTATTCACCACAGTCCAATGGAGTTGCTGAGAGAAAGAATGGCACTCTGTTAGATATGGTAAATATCATGCTTCGCAGCTCAGGAGCCCCTGATAATCTTTGGGAAGAAGCCTTATTGTCAGCCTGTTATATCCTTAATAGGATACCCAGTAAGACTAACGATAAGACACCTTATGAGTTATGGAAAGGACGAACCCCTAGGATTAATGACCTCAAAGTTTAGGGATGCCTAGCTAAGGTAGGGATTCCTGAACCCAAAAAGAGGAAGATAGGACCTAAGACTGCAGATGCTGTGTTCATAGGATATACCCTAGATAGCAATGCTAATAGATTTCTTGTAACCCATTCTGAAGTAAATGAAATCTTTAATAACACAATTTTAGAAGCTAGAGATGCAGTTTACTTTAGAATATATTTTCCTTCAAGGATAGAACCCCTTCATCTTCCTCCAACCCTTCTCTAAGTCCATCTACTAGTTCTCATGATCATATATCTATTTCTCAGCCTGAACAAGTCATAGAACCTAGAAGGAGCAAAAGAGAAAGGATTAAAAAGAATTTAGGAGAATGATTTTTTATATTTTTGATAGAGGGTGATCCCTCAACCTAGAGGAAGCCATATCTTCTCCTGATGCCCCTTTTTGGAAAGAAGCTATTAACAATGAGTACAACTCCATTTTGCAGAATAATACTTGATTTTTAGCAGATCTATCTTTAGGTAGTAAACCCATAGGTTGTAAGTGGATATTCAAAAAAAAACTTAGAGCCGATGGTACTATAGAGAAATACAATGTTAGATTACTAGCCAAAGGTTTTACCTAGAAAAAAGGATTATATCATTTTGATACCTACTCACCTGTAGCTAGAATCACTTTTATTAGAACCCTTCTAGCCTTAGCTTCCATTCATGATATGTTGATCCATCAAATGGATGTAAAGACAGCATTTCTAAATACAGATTTAGAAGAAGAGATATGTATGGAGCAACCTGAAGGTTTCATTGCTAAAGTCAAGAAAATAAGGTTTGTAGATTAGTAAAATCTCTTTATGGTATCAAGCTCCCAAGTAATGACACAACAAATTTGGCAAAGTCATTATAGAATTTGGTTTTGAGCCAAATGAATATGATAAATATTTGTATTCTAAAATACAAATGAAAGTTTTGTTATCTTATGCTTGTATGTTGATGGCATCCTCATTCTAGGATCTTCACTGGAATTGATAAATAACACTAAGAATTATTTATCTAACTAGTTTGATATGAAAGACATAGGTGAGGCAAACATGATCTTAGGAATACAAGTGTCCAAATGCAAATAGGGCTATACTCTATCCCTAGCATATTCAATTGAGAAAATGCTAAAAAAGTTTGAGTATTTTGACAAAAAACATGTCCTTACTCTGTATGACAGTAATGTTGTTCTTAAGAAGAATAAAGGATCACCTATAGAACAACATAGATATTCACAAATGATTGGATCTCTTATGTACATAACAAATAGGACCAGACCCGACATTGCATTTGTCATTGGGAGACTAAGTAGAGATACTAGTAACCCAAACCAATCTCATTGGACTGCATTAGACAGAGTATTTATATATCTTAAGGGTACTTTAGATTATAAACTTCATTTTACTAGACACCCTGATATTGTAGAAGGTTACTCAGATACAAATTGGATAACTAATTCACATGATATGAAATCTACAACTGGATATATTTTTACCCTAATAGGAGCTGCAATCTTCTGGGGATCATCTAAACAGACTATCATTGCCAAAAGTACAATGGACTTTGAAATGATTGCTTTGGACACTACCTGTACAGAAGCCAAATGGCTTGGAAATCTTGTTATGCATATACTTGCTTCTGTTCATCCTGTTCATACAATTTCTATAAACTGTTATAATAAATCTTTTATAGAACTACTAAAGCATGATTCTGTGAATGCTAAAATGAACAGGCACCTACAGCTGCACCTCAAGTCAATAAACAGCCTATTAGGTAAATATATGGTTCTTGACTATATAAAGTCAGAAAAGAACCTGGAGACCACTTGACGATGGGTCTTTCTAGGACATTAATCTTAGAATCATCGGGGGGGATGGGGTTAAGCCCATAGTATAGTCACCAGCAGTGGAAACCCAACCAAGTTTGACTGGAGTTCCCAAGAAGCGGGTTCAATGGATAGGAACAAGCTGGACCAG
Organism: Iris pallida; assembly: GCA_029216955.1. Lineage (NCBI taxonomy): Eukaryota > Viridiplantae > Streptophyta > Magnoliopsida > Asparagales > Iridaceae > Iris > Iris pallida. Next base: position 8,187,467 of record JANAVB010022997.1, on the reverse strand, counting down.
GTGACTATTATAGAATACTAACCCTAATATTAAATTTTCTTTAAAATAAAAGCCCAATAGGCTGTACATTTGTACATTAATACCCCATTACTATGGTGACAGTGTTCTTTGTGTGATATGGATAGGGTAAGTTTAAACTCTTAATAAGTCCAAGCATGATATGCAGGGTTGATTCCTATCACCAACCCTTGAGGACTTACCTATATGAGACGTCGTGAAGGCCGCGACTATAGGACAAGATGATCTTAGACAATACTCATGAATATATAAAAGTGCGTATGGCCAACCAAATACGCCAGACAAATCCAAGTATCTCTAGCGTACTATGTGTACTATTGTCTGAATCTGGTTCAAGAAGACTGATTCAAGGAGTATTCCATCAAGTTATTCTTCAGACAAAGACAATAGTCACTACGTGAGATTCAAGGCTGTAGTCCATCTAATTTATGCATAGTATATAACTGTCCAAAAAATCTTTTACTCTTATCTTATCTTTCCTTCTTCTATTACCTTGGAACTTGGGTTTGTTAGTGTTGCTGCTCTTTTTGACTCAAAAACCAACTTCCCACTCACCTATAGTCCCACATCGGCTAGGTGGGATGCCTCCTCTATTTATATATTGCTTTGCTTTCCATTGTTTCATTAAAGCCTTGTGTAGGAGACCCATGGGCTACACGTGCGCACCGTCGCTGCTGTCCGGCCCGGCTCGATTCGGTTCGGCACACGTAACGGGTGCGGGTACATGTCCACATCTGCGGTGCCGAATGTCGATTCGAATTCCCCTTTGGGTTCGGGCTGAGACCCTAAAAAATCTTTTTGCTCCTTCAATTTTTTGACCGTTACAAATTATTTAATTTTGTAACGTTTACTATCCAAATTTGGTCCAGGTTCAATGAACCATGTGTTTTATGTGCTATAAATTTTTTTGTAACGTTCAATTTTAATTGCCTGATTAAATTATTTTAATACTCTTATCTGTTGCACAGCCTCTGTATATATATCCTGAGTTTTTCTCCTCTCTAGGCACTGAAAAACTTTACGTCAAACCTTTCTCTAAATTCCAACTTTCTGAATCTCTCTGTTCTTCGTTTGTTGCTCTGGGAGAGCTAAGTCGGTGGTCTCTTTCTGTCACGACCCGCACCCACTGTGAGGGTACGAGAGCGTAACAACGCCCAGCCTATGCTGCAGTGTCGGCGGTAGAACGCTGTTCTAGGTCATGAACTATAACTAACATAATATAAATACTCTCCATAAGGAGGCCAACACATAGGTACAACTCAATCACAATCTAAGGTAGAATGTAGCATGATGGAAAATAGATAAGAAATCCTCAACTGAGGTACATCAGAAAGAAATATCAAAGTCTCAACATCTCTAAAATATACAACTCTGAAAATAAGACAACAGCTAAACATGAAAAGAAAGGACAGTCTAAGCTATCTACACTATACAAGGTATGATTCTGAGCAGCTACCTGAACCTCCCCAGGGGTCCAGGTCGCGAGGGTCAACTAGGCAAACTCCAAGTAAGGGTGCAGGGTTCCTCATCATCCTCTATAAAATTTTCAACAGGTCCAGTCAGGACGGGAGCAAGCACAAAACATCTCACGCAGTTCATATCATGTTATAAAATATAAAGCATGCAATAGAGTAAGATACATGAAATGCTGAAAGAAGAATGTATATAAAAACAGCAGAGATTTGATAATAGGAAATATCTATATATGATAAGTAAGAACTGTAAGCAACATGTGATTTAGAGCACAATATGGTTATGTAAACGGATTAGGTTATACAATAAAATGGGACTCCTTTGTACGTTGGTGTACAATAGACATATACAATTTCTTATACAATAGGATTGATCACATAACCAATTTTACTCTCCCTCCCCAATCAATACACAAGGATCCAATTCAGTTACGTTACCTTATACATTGGCTTGTACAATGGCTTATACAATGGCTTGTACAATGGCTCAATGTGATAATGAGAGTACAATATGCACAATGAGTGTACAATGATAAGGGTATTCAATAAATACAATATGTAAGTGAAACGCACATCACAATATGTATTTAGTGAATACAAGGAGATAACATCTCAGAAGAAGATCCGTATAGTACCAATCCGTGATAATGATTGTGTCAGCATCAAGTACCGTAATCTAGAGCAAGAATGTAAATCCAGACATGTATAAAACGGTCAGAGAATGTACTCGCCTCGTATCTGAATGTCTGAAGTAAATGTACTGTCCAAGATGAGGTACCTGACTCCTAGTTAGAGCAACATAAGTCAAGATGTATACAGGGGATGATAATAGTAATCTATAATGCATCTATATGCTGTCTAGGTCAAACTAGACTAAAGTTAACACTTGGTCAACTCTAGTCAACCACACTAGTCAACTAGGTCAAGTCCTAGCCCAAACAAGTGTAATAAGTCTCACTAGGCCTAACCAAGCCTAGGCTAGCAGTCACACACCAATCACAAGGCTATACAAGCCAACACAAGTCACACATCAAGATACATCACTATCATGCATATTCTATATTATATATATATATATATATATATAAGAGAAAGGAACTAACATGTAAATCTATGTGTGTGTGTGAACATGAAGGTGTACATGAAAAGAGAAATCAACACTAGTTATGAGTTTACACTACACATGGCACAAAGCTAACCCATCTACATCACACATGTATTATACTTAACATGCACGGCTACAAGTATATATCTATATACATTAGAGTAGAGACTATTTAAGTTATAACTAACATGCATCTATACTTTACATAAATCTATATATTATAGCAATCATTTAGAGAAGGGTTACATGGCATGGTGGTTGATATAGAGTGGGGTGTCCTTGTGCAGAGGATGAAGTTCATTCTCAGTTTAGTTCCACATTTACATATAAACTAAAGTGAGCTATCCCATAAACTGGTGTAACTAACCACATAAAATGAACCATGTTATCTGAAATCTGTCATTAAGCCAACGTCCCATATGTATACAGCTCATGCATTGTCTAATACTGAAATTAACTAACATTTCGAATTAGGAGGTTGAAGGTTAACATTACATTCATAGACATTCCACTATATTGAAAACTGAAATTGGCTTGGCAATAGAAAAAGGAAGGTATATATGCTTACATGGACAGTTCAGTGTTCGAACAACCTAAAATGAACTAACATTCAATCTAAATATCAGCTATGCATTGGTTCTATGTCTACATATGAAATCTGATATTGCATTTACAATATTTATACATTATGCATTCATATCTATCATTACATATATACCTTGCATTTATATCTAGCATTCATTATATACTTTCATGCAAGCATTGTATATCATTCTTTCATTCAAGCATTTATGTATTGCTTACATACATTACATTAATTGTATTCCTACATGCTTGCATTCAATCATAAATATACATTAATGTAAAGAGGATATATATCATATATATATCATTTCATTCATCTAACATATCATGCATTACATCTATTATTACATTACATTCATGCTTGCATTCATTCATCATTCATTTATTCTCTTGCACCACTATATGCACCATACATTACATACTATGGGACCTACATATTCATCACAAGCCATACTTATACATACTTACATTAGATAGGATACTTACACCTCATACATCATTTATTTAACCATTTACTCATGCTTGTATTCTCCATTTAATTACATAATATATATACATTAACATCGTTTAAAATCAAATAGAACATTATATTACACACAAGGGTGCACAAGATACATATGCCGAATAGTAACTCCTACTAATAATCAATACTGTACCATCTCAGCATGAATTAAAATTTAGGATTAAAGTATGTTATAGATCTATGTGTTAGCTTTCCGAAACTTCAAACGGATCGCGTTTTCGTTTTCGGAAACTCCCGGAATCGCGAAAACACCGAGAACGCGTTTGTCTTTCGTACAACTGACACTCAAATAATTCTCCAGAAAGTTACAAAAATAATTAGGCCTATTAATACATGTTTTTGGAAAGCTAACTTCAATACGCTTCTTTTAAAAAAACCGGGAGATTAAACCGAACTTTGAGCTAGAAGATATGACATTTCTAAGTTAGGGCTGAAATTAAAACGTGGATAAAAATTATGACGGATTTGGGTAGTTTGAGACAAAAAGAACACAAGTATATAACATAATATATCAAGAACTCACTCTCTACACTAATATATATATAAGAGACACTATAGAACACATCTCCAATACAAAAATATGAGATTAAACATGTAATAATTTATTCATATATAACAACAACACATAGTGTGTCCAAATTTGGGGTTTTTCCACATGGACACAACTACAACACAAAGGACACTCCTATGACCTCCAAATGGACATAAAATGGACACAAATAGAGATACAACCATGGGGGTCATTCCTATGGGTTCAAAATAGACCTATATGCTTGAGGAAATGAAAAGGAGAAGGGATTTATACCTTCCGGTAGATCGAATCGAAGAAAAGCCTTCCCGGAGGGACACCGACACGTAGAGATTCCAAAAGGACACGAACGAGCTTCGAATCCTCCCAAACTTGAGTAGCTTCCTCCTTGGCTAGAATGGAGAAGGAAAGAAGAAGATTTTGTGGCAAAATGGAAGGATTTGGTGGAGAAATTGCTAGGGATTTCTCTCTAGAAATTTGGGAAAGAACAAGAGAGAGTATGGATGAGAATAATGAAATGAACTTGAGCCTATCCTCTCCTAAAGTGGCTGGCCATATGGGGCTATTTGTCCTATTATGGAAAGGTCCAAAATGCCCCCACTAACATATTCTATTAGTATTAGAAAAGGGCTAATTGGTTGGGGCTAAATTAGTCATTCTAAAGTCTCTAATCACACTAACCTTATCCATAATAATTAGTCTAACCTCTAACTAAAATATTTCTATCATGTGGACTAAAATTAATATCATGTGGGCCATGCCTAACTAGTGTGTGGGTCCTACTAGAGTCAAACTACCCCCGGGTCCCCGTTTCAAGTCGGATTGAGTTGAAATTCGAACCCGACTCAAATAACCCCAAAACAATATCATAAATAATAAAATAATATCAAAATAATTTAAAGAGGTCAAATGCAAAAAATATTCTTAGGCCAAAAATGACATTAAAATATCATAATCACATGGTTAGGCTCTAGGTCAAACAGTCTCTAGGGTTTCACTAGCAAAATGTCAAAACCACAAGTCATTGATTTAAATAATTTTAAAATAATTTAAAATCACCAAAATTATATCATGAATTAAATATCATTATTAAAATAATTATAAACATGAAATTTTAAAATTATCCTCATTTGGGAAACTGGGTGCTACAATCCTACCCACCTTATAAAAATTTTATCTTCGAAATTAAGATGATCGCACCCCCTTCTATGTCAAAAATAGTCAAGGGTCAATCACTAGTCAATTTCTCAACATCGAAGTACTTGGTCATCAACTGGTCAACTTCTTAAGGTTTTACCTATGCTAGCTATCTAGGTGTTGGCAACTAGAATTTAGCAAAAGAGAAACTCTATAATGGACTAGCTCTTAACTTCCCAATCCTATCAAGTCACCTATAACTAAATACCTACAAGCTAAGCACATGAATACCAAATACCACATATATATATATATATATATATATATATATATATATATATATATATATATATATATGCTCAAGAGCAACAACCCATCACATATACCTAAGTATATCATCTATATATATATATATATACATGACTGATCAACCAAGGGTTAAGGCAGACTAAACTTATAAGGGTTTGAAACAATGCTTAGAACTAGGCTAAGGATGAATGGTCTGAATCAAGGGGACATGATATCTAGTGAAGGGTCTGCACACTGCCTATAAAGGTGATCAACACAAAGGAACTCAACACGAAGAGAACTTAACTAAAATGGAAAACTGAACCAAGTATAGGATAAACAACATGTTTATAACCCTATACAACAATGGCCTATAGATGCCAACTAACCTATATCCCATATGCCAATATCATCTGCAATCTATCTATGCAAATAGACCTCTCGATCTTAGGTGAAACTACAACTATAGTCAAAGGCAGGCTCTGGTCATGGGTGCCTCACTGGAAAAGGTAAGGGAAAGTAGTAATAATCATCAAGGATGTAAGGCATACTAACATCCTATGTATAACTGGTTGGTATTATAGATAATAGGAGAATTATCTGCAATGGGTTACTATTCTAACACCAATGCTAACTATCACCTCTAGGGTACAGACACTCTATAAGTCATCATACCATTATACTATGAAGGAACTACCTATGAATAAGGTCTACAAAACTAAATATCCCTACTCCTAAGTCATTTATAACAATCAAAAGGGTATGATGTTTAAACCTTCTCAAGATACAATCTGTTAATCATATGCATCTGTCCAAAATTATGTTGTCCAGAGTCTTTATCATGCTTGTGAGCAAGGCTACGATAATCACAGAGTCCTTGACTAAGGTACGTACCTCTAGGTTCATGGTATTTAAAATTTTCGTACTGCCGCATGCGACGGCGAAAACCTTAAATTCCTATACCCGAGAATACATCCAAAATCTGACTATATGTCCTCACTATACCAACTAACACGACTATCGAGGATTCTAGATCCCATGATTTAGGTGACCTAGCCCATATGATTTTCTCAGAAGAAAAACAAACACAACAAAAGAGTAACATGACAAAATTAATCAATCAACAAGGAACAGATGAAATCGGATTTCAAGGTAATTATAAAAGACAATTGCGGGAATGGAATTGAGAAGAAAGGAACTTGCAGCAAGATCTCCAGCGGTCTGTGCATCCTCGACTGTCCTGACGATAGCTCACCCTGCTGGTTTCCTCCAGCCTGATGCTGATACTGCACAAATCTCTGCTGCTAATGCTGCATGAATCGCTGCTGCTGAGAGAAACCAAAAACGAAGGAAAAAGTCTCTACACAGAGGGAGGTGCACCTCCAATGTAGCAGAAACACCAATCTGAGTCGGCACAACAGAAGCTGCGGTCTCGAGGCCCTGATGAACAGGACGAGAGGTGGCCAGCCTCTCGATAGTATCCTCCGAACCGAAGCGATGAGATCGTGTCTTCATAACCATCATAAAGATAGATCAAAATAAGAAGCAATTTCTGAGAATGAAGCAAAAATTCAAGGAGAACAGTTTATATTCAAGGGAAGTCAATAAGCAACAATTTTAGACAAAAGGAATCGGATTAAGAGTTTTTCCTAATGTGATTGAGTACCTCCAAAAATATCCTAATCCTATTGCAGGCTGTAGTGATACTCTAGTTTGAATACCACTACATAAACTCGACCTGCATGGGCCACCACTAAAAACGTGTCACGACCCGCACCCACTGTGAGGGTATGAGAGCGTAACAACGCCCAGCCTACGCCGCAATATCGGCGGTAGAACGTTGTTCTAGGTCATGAACTATAACTAACATAATATGAATACTCTCCATAAGGAGGCCAACACAGAGGTACAACTCAATCACAATCTAAGGTAGAATGTAGCGTGATGGAAAATAGATAAGAAATCCTCAACTGAGGTACAGCAGAAAGAAATAACAAAGTCTCAACATCTCTAAAATATACAACTCTGAAAATAAGACAACAGCTAAACATGAAAAGAAAGGACAGTCTAAGCTATCTACACTATACAAGGTATCATTCTGAGCAGCTACCTGAACCTCTCCAGGGGTCCAGGTCGCGAGTGTCAACTAGGCAAACTCCAAGTAAGGGTGCAGGGTTCCTCATCATCCTCGGTAAAATTTTCAACAGATCCAGTCAGGACGGGAGCGAGCACAAAACATCTCACGCAGTTCATATCATGTTAGAAAATATAAAACATACAATAGAGTAAGATACATGAAACGCTGAAAGAAGAATGTATATGAAAACAGCAGAGATTTGATAATGGGAAATATTTATATATGATAAGTAAGAACTGTAAGCAACATATGATTTAGAGCACAATATGGTTATATAAACGGATTAGGTTATACAATAAAATGGGACTCCTTTGTACGTGGGTGTACAATGGACATATACAATTTCTTATACAATAGGATTGATCACATAACCAATTTTACTCTCCCTTCCCAATCAATACACAAGGATCCAATTCAGTTACGTTACCTTATACAATGGCTTGTACAATGGCTTATACAATGGCTTGTACAATGGCTCAATGTGATAATGAGAGTACAATATGCACAATGAGTGTATAATGATAAGGGTATTCAATAAATATAATATGTAAGTGAAACGCATATCATAATATGTATTTAGTGAATACAAGGAGATAACATCTCAGAAGAAGATCCGTATAGTACCAATCCGTGATAATGATCGTGTCAGCATCAAGTACAGTAATCTAGAGCAAGAATGTAAATCCAGAAAAGTATAAAACGGTCAGAGAATGTACTCGCCTCGTATCTGAATGTCTGAAGTAAATGTACTGTCCAAGATGCGGTACCTGACTCCTAGTTCGAGCAACACAAGTCAAGATGTATACAGGGGATGATAATAGTAATCTATAATGCATCTGCATGCTGTCTAGGTCAAACTAGACTAAAGTCAACACTTGATCAACTCTAGTCAACCACACTAGTCAACTAGGTCAAGTCCTAGCCCAAACAAGTGTAATAAGTCTCACTAGGCCTAACCAAGCCTAGGCTAGCAGTCACACACCAATCACAAGGCTATACAAGCCAACACAAGTCACACATCAAGATACATCACTATCATGCATATTCTATATTATATATATATATATATATATATATATATATATATATATAAGAGAAAGGAACTAACATGTAAAGCTATATGTGTGTATGAACATGGAGGTGTACATGAAAAGAGAAATCAACACTAGTTATGAGTTTACACTACACATGGCACAAAGCTAACCCATCTACATTACACATGTATTATACTTGACATGCATGGCTACAAGTATACATCTATATACATTAGAGTAGAGACTATTTAAGTTATAACTAACATGCATCTATACTTTACATAAATCTATATATATTATAGCAATCATTTAGAGAAGGGTTACATGGCATGGTGGTTGATATAGAGTGGGGTGTCCTTGTGCAGAGGGTGAAGTTCATTCTCAGTTTAGTTTCACATTTACATATAAACTAAAGTGAGCTATCCCATAAACTGGTGTAACTAACCACATAAAATAAACCATGTTATCTGAAATCTGCCATTAAGCCAACGTCCCATATGCATACAGCTCATGTATTGTCTAATACTGAAATTAACTAACATTTTGAATTAAGAGGTTGAAGGTTAACATTACATTCATAGACATTCTACTATATTGAAAACTAAAATTGGCTTGGCAATAGGAAAAGGAAGGTATATATGCTTATATGGACAGTTCAGTGTTCGAACAACCTAAAATGAACTAACATTCAATCTAAATATCAGCTATGTATTGGTTCTATGTCTACATATGAAATCTGATATTGCATTTACAATATTTATACATTATGCATTCATATCTATCATTACATATATACCTTGCATTTATATCTAGCATTCATTATATACTTTCATGCATGCATTGTATATCATTCTTTCATTCAAGCATTTATGTATTGCTTATATACATTACATTAATTGCATTCCTACATGCTTGCATTTAATCATATATATATACATTAATGTAAAGAGGATATATATCATATATATATATCATTTCATTCATCTAACATATCATGCATTACATCTATTATTACATTACATTCATGCTTGCATTCATTCATCATTCATTTATTCTCTTGCACCACTATATGCACCATACATTACATACTATGGAACCTACATATTCATCACAAGCCATACTTATACATGCTTACATTAGATAGGATACTTACACCTCATACATCATTTATTTAACCATTTACTCATGCTTGCATTCTCTATTTAATTACATAATGTATATACATTAACATGGGTTAAAATCAAATAGAACATTATGTTACACACAAGGGTGCACAAGATGCATATGCCGAATAGTAACTCCTACGAATAATCAATACTATACCATCTCAACATGAATTAAAATTTAGGATTAAAGTATGTTATAGATCTATGTGTTAGCTTTCTGAAACTTCAAACGGATCGCGTTTTCGTTTCCGAAAACTCCCGGGATCGCAAAAACACCGAGAACGCGTTTGTCTTTCGTACAGCTGACACTCAAATAATTCTCCAGAAAGTTACAGAAAAAATTAGGCCGATTAATACATGTTTTTAGAAAGCTAACTTCAATATACTTCTTATAAAAAAACGGAAGATTAAACTGAACTTTGAGCTAGAAGTTATGACATTTCTAAGTTAGGGCTGAAATTAAAAACGTGGATAAAAATTATGACGGATTTGGGTAGTTTGAGACAAAAGAACACAAGTATATAACATAATATATCAAGAACTCACTCTCTATACTAATATATATATATAAGATACACTATAGAACACATCTCCAATACAAAAATATGAGATTAAACATGTAATAATTCATTCATACATAACAACAACACATAGTGTGTCCAAATTTGGGGTTTTCCCACATGGACACAACTACAACACAAAGGACACTCCTATGACCTCCAAATGAACATAAAATGGACATAAATAGAGATACAACCATGGGGATCATTCCTATGGGTTCAAAATAGACCTATATGCATGAGAAAATGAAAAGGAGAAGGGATTTATACCTCCCGGTAGATCGAGTCGAAGAAAAGCCTTCCCGGAGCAACACCGTCACGTAGAGATTCCGAAAGGACACGAACGAGCTTTGAATCCTCCCAAACTTGGGTAGCTTCCTCCTTGGCTAGAATGGTGAAGGAAAGAAGAAGATTTGGTGGCAAAATGGAAGGATTTGGTGGAGAAATTGCTAGGGATTGCTCTCTAGAAATTTGGGGAAGAACAAGAGAGAGAGTGTGGATGAGAATAATGAAATGAACTTGAGCCTATCCTCTCCTAAAGTGGCTGGCCATATGGGGCTATTTGTTCTATTATGGTAAGGTCCAAAATGCCCCCACTAACATATTCTATTAGTATTAGGAAAGGGCTAATTGGTTGGGGCTAAATTAGTCATTCTAAAGTCTCTAATCACACTAACCTTATCCATAATAATTAGTCTAACCTCTAACTAAAATATTTCTATCATGTGGACTAAAATTAATATCATGTGGGCCATGCCTAACTAGTGTGTGGGTCCCACTAGAGTCAAACTACCCCCGGGTCCCCGTTTCAAGTCGGATTGAGTTGAAATTCGAACCTGACTCAAATAACCCCAAAACAATATCATAAATAATAAAATAATATCAAAATAATTCAAAGAGATCAAATGCAAAAAATATCCTTAGGCCAAAAATGACATTAAAGTATCATAATCACATGGTTAGGCTCTAGGTCAAACAGTCTCTAGGATTTCACTTGCAAAACGTCAAAACCACAAGTCATTAATTTAAATAATTTTAAAATAATTTAAAATCACCAAAAATTATATCATAAATTAAATATTATTATTAAAATAATTATAAACACGAAATTTCAAAATTACCCTCATTTGGAAAACTGGGTGCTACACTTTCTATGTCGTGTGCGGCAAGAAGATTCCGGTGGAGAAAAATTTTTACCACTAGGAGCGTTCGAACGCAGTCTACACATAGACCCGAGCTAACTGTTTGCTATCAAAAATGCGACAAGGTTTTGTTGATTAAAACTTTGGTATTACAATTACAAATAGAACAGTATACAATGTTGGACTTAGATGTAGTCCTAGGAGTACACTTTTATTTTTAGCTGGGAACTGTATCGATGGAGCGAGTGGTAATGTGTTGACTCCGTTGACAATCTGACGACGATCTTGAACTCTCTGAAGGTCTGGGTTGCTCTGGATGCTGGAGCGTTGTGAGGAGAAGCCGACGTTGAGTGTCTCTTCTGGCCTCTGTTGTTTGCCATGAAATATAAAAGAGCAGAACAATTATCGGAGGACTGGACTTTTACTTCACGTTACAAACTCGCTTATACAAAGAAAGCCTAGGGACAAAAACCTAGGTATAACAGTCTAAGTACAATTGTTTATTTTAGATTCTGGGGGGTGACGATAGAGGCTCGGGAAAGCGACGACAGCTCTGTCTTACTCCTTGGACGATCGGTATGCAGCCTTGGCTCCAGAAGATTGCTTGGCGTTGGAAGAAATGCTCTTTTTGCTCTCTCTCTGTTTCTTTTCTCCAAGTATTCTGGTGCTCTCTGATCTCAAAAAAGTCTCTCCCTGTATGTATATGTTGCAAGGGAATCGTACCCTACTATTTATAAGAATGTGGGGGGCTTCATTAGGGTTTACAATGATTGTCCCTTAAAATGGCGGCGGCCGGTTGATTGATCAATCTGGGCTATTAATTTTGAATGTAATGGATCTGGGCCATTGATATAGATTGTGCCAAATCCTCTTAGTAATTAATGCTGATTGGAATAAATCTTCCTGGTGATGATTTGCTGATGTCTGCAAATCTGAATGAATAAGTTTAATTCATTCTCCTGCCACGTGTCCCAGATTATTGGGATTTGACCCAATCTTTGATTGCAGTAAATCTCGGAAATTGATTGGCTTTATGACACGTGTCCTGGGAATCACTGAGCCGCATAAGGATTGGGCCGCATAAAGTTTGAGCCGTATAAGCCTGGCTACGTGTCAGGGCAGCTTGGGGAGTGGCCCCCGAATCTTCGAACCACATGATAATCTGGACCATATAATGGATAATGAGCCGCATGGAGATGATCCTTGTGAGCTGCATAGGGCTGTTTCGATCTGGGCCGCATAGGGCAACTTCGGCCTGAGCCGCATGGGGAGTCTCCGCTCGAGCCGCATATGACTATCCACGTGTCTAGGCTACGTGGTGTTTTCTGGATCTCGGGGGGGCGTGCCAGACATTTTCTTTGATTTCCTAGGATTCTGTCATTATGACAGAGTCATAATTGCCACTTTGTGTCAGGTCTATCGTCTTGTCAGAGCGGTCAGCCGTCAAAGTAATTAATGCAGTATACGGCGGAGGGAAAAACTGTTTGCAAGCCACGTGTCTTCTCTTCTGAGCCGCATGGAACGTCTTGAGCTGTATAGTCCCTCGTGTCGCATGAATCTTTGAGCCGCGTGGGCTATCTGAGCCGCATGGGATTCCTTGGCCGCATGGCTCTTTCTTTATTATTTTCCTTGCTTCTACAAGACCTCCTTCAAAGTTTTCAATTTGCAAAATTGAAATACTTTGAATAAGAAGCATGGCTGTGTCCAAGCTCTTCTAGCCGCATATGAAGTCCTAGCCGCATAGATGTCTCGGCCGCATAGATGTTTCAGCCGCATGGATGGCTTAGCAGTGGATACTTTTGAGCCGCAGGGGCGTCTCAGCCGCATAGCTCTTGGCCACGTCATTATTGCCACGTATGACAATCTTTTGCATTAAAATACTGTTGATTTGCTGTCAGTTTTAAGGCCACTTTTTGGTGCGGGATCCCAGGGGTTTGGCCTTTATTTTAGGCGGCTTGCCTCGGTAACCGTAGGGTCGATCTTCGTGTACGTACGGAAATCGAAACGTCTTGCTCTTGTTTATAAATAAGGATGGGTTCAGTCGGAGGGATTTCTTTACTTCCTCTTTCATTCCAACTATTGCTATCTCGCTTTTCTTCCCTCATTTTCTTTCTCCGATCGTCGATCATGGCCCCCAAATCCTCCAAGGTCGCCTCTGTTGCTGCGAAAGGCAAGAAGGCGGCTTCCTCGTCAGCCGTTGTGCCCGAAGTGCACCCTGATGTCCGTCCTGCTCTTAATGGTAAGGGTTGTATTTGGATACTTTAAATCCTAAGAATCTATGGCTCTGTTATATATTTATGGACAAGCCTTTACCTAAGTTCGACTATGATAGAGCCGCATATGCTGTATGGGCTGCATGACCCTCTATACCCGAGCCGCATAGGAGATTCCCTATGTTTGAGCCGCATGAGAAGGATTTGAGTCTCTGGATATAAATTGTATGAAGTCTCCTTTGAACGGAGCCGCATATGCTTCTGACAGACTAATTCGCATAGCATTTAGTGCCGCAAAAGCTCTTCTGCTTAGAACCGCATATGTTCAATTAATCCGCATAAGCTATCGAACCAATGTCATATGGGATTCCCGACTGATTTGGGCCGCATGAGGCTGTGTTGGCCGAACCACATACGCTCCCTTGGGGCCGTGCCATGTGGAGCCCAATTGAAATTGAGCCGCATAGGGCTTCGTTTGATCCGAGCCGCATAGGCTCGTAGGAACTTGAGTTCAGTAACCATCTTTTAATCCTGTTTCTTTTTGTCCTTTTTTCAGTGAACCTCCCAACCAATCCAGCAGGAGAGCTTCTTGTGGGTTCAGCTCAGTTTGCCGTAGGCGTGCGGCTCGACGGCTTAATTCGACATATAACGGATCAGCTTCCCACTAATGAACCTAGGGAGAGGGTGGCTGTCATCAACAACCAGCCTTTCCACTATCTTTGTTCTATGATGAATTCGGGGAAACTGGACGAAGAATATCTGAAATCGGCTTTTCTCTTTTGGGATGCCTTTTCCATAAAGAACCCCCGATTGCTGGATATTTCTGAGAACTGGGATTTTTCTGTAGACGGGGTGGAGATCCATATCCCCGAGATGGAGCGACATTATCCTCTCTCGTGGTTTAACATGGTACCATTGGGCAGCACAGTGGTGGGCTCCCTGACTCCCACCCGATCGGGAATGTTTGTGGGCAACATCCACTATAACAGGCGTACGGGTTTAGCATTTGCGGGCAAGGATTCAGTTAGTCGGAGTGTGATGGGGCTACTCCCTGGCACTTTTGTAAACGTGACTGGTCCCAACTTCTCTTTCACTCGAGCTGATACCTTTCTGAATCAGCTCGCTCGCAAGGGGTCTTATCCTATGGGCAGGTTGTCGCTGCTGAATTGGATAAACCCCATTCCTATATGGGCCAATCTTACCTCATGGATCTTGAAGAACTATGGAGAATCCCTTCGGGAAATTGACCTTTACTACGCCGTCCGGGCACCTGTTACGGGTTGCCTATTAACAAGCCTTTGTTCATGGCCCTTTTGGAGCTGTATAACTGGCATACGGGGACTTTCTTCGCCCCCGGGGGAGAGTTAGGGCATGCTCTCCATGAGATACATGCTGTTTCTAGGCTGCCGTGGAGAGACGAGGCCTTTAAAGTATATACCCCGACGAATGCGGAATTCGATGACCTGGATCGACGATTTTCTGGTTTCGTCGCCGTGTACCGAGAACTGTTGTCCCATCATAGCATCTGCCACCAGATTGCTATCAAAAAAGAAAATAGCTCAGAAAGGAACGCCCCTCACACCACGGCATGGGTTGCGTATCTTTTCAAATTATGTCCTTCCGGTCGAGTTTCGTCTCGAGGTCCTCAAACCCCGGAGGAGGTGAAGGACATGATGTTGAAGACCAAAAGGTCGAGGTCCACCCGTGATAGGTTTGGGAGCCGCACTGATTCCTTCAGTTACTTCCACTACGGTACCCGGGAAATGTCCAATAAAGCAATCTTAGCCGGGTTCTTGATGGTATGGCTACGAAATTACGTAGTCTCGGGAGGAGCAGGTTCTATGGAAAGGATCAGCCGCCATTTTATTCTCCCTGCTGTGAAGCTGTCTTCAAAGTAAGACTGGCCCTTCTCCCGGCTATGGTGTGTAGCATATACCACGGCCTCCGCGCCTTTTCGTCCAAAATCATTGCTCGCGAGACGACGCTGGACTTTGAACGGATGGAACTACCATACCACTACCTCATGGGGTGGTTATTAATGCATTACCGGTCGTTGATGAGGCCAGGGACTGAAGAAGATGTTACTACTGATGACGTCTTCCTTTTTCGATACCGTCATCAGCCTTGGGAGCACGACACCATGCCAGCCTGCCGGAGGGCGTTGGCGAGAGTTGACGGGCCTGAGTTCTTTGTCTCTCTTCCTCAATTTACCCTTAGAGAAGTGAGGGGAGTACATGTTGACGGTGTTGATCCTTCCCAACTTTTATCTAAGAAGATGCTTCTTTGGCTGCGCAACATCCGTCCTACGCACCTGGTATATCGTTACCGAAATAACGTATACCTGGAGCCTTATCTGCCCAGTAGATTTTCCTGTCAATTCGGGTATAGTCAATTGTTCCTTGATTGTCCTAGCGCTTGTTTGAGCTTTGAGGGCAGCGTACTCGATGGCATCCGGGCTTGGCATTACTACAATGCGGTCCATACCCGGGCTAGCTTCTTAGTCTCCGATGCCAAGGCCGCAGGGGATATTTTGTACATGGCGGCCCTTTATCATGTTGCAGCGAGCAAGCCCCCTGTCGACTTTGACATGAATACTAGCTTTTTTTCTGGCATTGGCTTGGCCGAGAAGCCAGAGGGATCGAAGAAGAGGAAGAGAGGGCCGAACAGGGTTCCTGCGCCGGACTCAGAGTCTACTGCGGTGGGCGAAGAGGATGATGAGCAAGACGCTGATGACTCATCGCATTCTTCAAAATAGGAAGTGTAGAATCAGTCCCCTATTATGTCGGAAGAAAGGGTGGCGGGTCAGCCGCCTACTGGTCTGGACGAGGTGGTGGAGGATCAACCACCTGTTGTGCCCGCTCCTTCGTATAAACAGAGCAGGCGTGTGTACACAGATAATGGGAGATCCCACTCTACGAAGCGTGCTGCGGTTAGACGCCGCAGGCTGTTTATTAATGATGCTGACGCTGTTTCAGAGGTGATTTGAATTGCAGCTGCCTTCTCCTTCTTTTTTCCAAACTATGGCCTAATCATTCTCTTTTGCTCTTTGTAGGCGTCAGACGAGTTTGCTTCTCAGGACCCGATTGTCGAGGTCGATCCGGTCTTGTCCCATTTGGTTAGTGATGTGTGTACTGCTATTATTTCCGCCGGGGTTCTTCCGGAGGCAGCCACGGAGTCTCATCTTGTTGGGACCTCAACCCAGGGGGATGGGGGCTCTACTGCGCCCGTCCCTGAGGCATCTGAACTTCAACAGGCTGACACCATGCTGGCTGGCTCCCTTTCAGGGATGACTGTGATAGAAAAACTGATTGACTTCGGCTCGGAAGCCGCTGATGGGGAAACTACGCCGACTACGAACGAGCCACAGCCTCCATGCTCTTCCCCTGGTAAGATAAATCAAATCTTAACTTGTGAGGAAGCCTGTTTACTCTATCATCCCATCCTTCGGGTTACGTCGATTAATGGTTGCTTTGGACATACAGAGCCGGTGACGGTCATCGGCGGGGCAGACTCTATCGGAGGAGATCGGACGGAAGCACGCGTGCCTCCTTCTTTTCCACCCGATAATGAGGGGCCTCCAGTCGGGTCGAGTTTGGAAACACAATTGGCAATATGGCTGGGGCAAGGGACGATGCCTCCTGCACCCTCTTTTGTCAATATAGTTTCGAGGGTTAGCCTTTCTGCCCTGTCCAGCATCCAGGCTCTTCGGGTGACGGGAGAGGAGCTAGCTGCCATTCATGCATCTTTTCGTACAAAATTTGTTTCCTTGGTGGTAGGGACAACAAGTTCTGAGGCTACTCCTTTGGTACTGCCTGTAACCCTCCCTTTGACGCCATCCTCTACAGAAGTTTTGGATAAAGTGTCCCAGGACGTGGTTGACAGTTTCCACCGCCACCTGAAGAGGGGGATCAAGGCAGCTGTGGAAAGGGGGACTCCCTTTACTCTGGCCCGTCAATGCACCGGTGGCCAGATCAATATCCTTAGAACACTCCCTGGTGGAGGGGAACTGGCCGTGCTTCTGGAGCCTAGGCTGTTAGAAGCTGATCGTCTCGTGGCCCAGTTTCACATGCTGCAACAGGCTGATTTACCCGCGGTGATAAATCAAGAGCGTAACTTCCTCGTTACCCCGGTGGAGAAGGTGATGGTTGCCCGGGAATCGCTCAAGCTGGCTATATTGAATGACCGCCAGGATTTGACTCGGTTATACATCAGTGGAGACATCGGACTGAAGATTGTGCAGCTCGGGAAACGGCTGCCTCTCGCGGGGTAACCGACACCCGAGAACAAATCCTCGAGCTCCAGAGAAAGCTGGCCTTCTTGGAGTCCAAGCTGGAAGCTGCTTGTACTGAGAAAGGGATTACCATCCAGGAGGTTGACAAGTTTAGCAGGGCTTCTGCCAATCTAGAACTTACCCTGAAGAAGATAGAGAACGACTGGCAGGCGTATATGTATCTGAATGATGCAGAGCAATTGTCCCAAGAGGCCGAGCACCGAGCTAAACATAGGCTTGAGCGGGGGACTGCCTTCGTGAGAAACCGGCTTCGAAAGTTGTGTAATGCTGAGCTATAGTCGGCCTTTTCTTCTTATTTTGTTCTTGTTTTCTTTTTTTTCTTCTTCTTTTTTTTGAGAGGGACGTGGTCCCAAAACATGTAATGCTTTTTTCTTCCTTCAAATAAAGAGTACTTTCCATTCTACCCTTCATTTGCATTGCTTGTTGTACTTGTGATATTGTGGTAATGTTTTCCCTGCATAGGGGACACATTTGTGGACCTGTTACCCATGGCATACCTTGGTTTTAGGTACAGGTAACAAGTTTGACTGGGGGTACTTAGAACAGTTCCACGGCAAGGTGGTCGTAGACGTTCCAAGTATCGGGATATAGAATGCCATGGAGCGGCTGGGCTCCCGGGGCATGATGAGGAATAGCGGGCCTGTACTAAGAGACTTAGCAAAGGACATTTGTGGGCCTATTATCCTTGGCGTACCACGACTTAGGATACGGATAATAGGATGAAGGGGAACCAACATACTTACTCAGAGGTAATGTGGACATGGTAAGTACGGAGGTTTTACCATCGAGTCTTCCTACTCAGAGGTAATGAGGACATGGCAGGAATGGACTCAGCGGATGACATTTGTGGTCAACAGAGGACGTTTATGGCCAACAGAGGACATTCGTGGTCAACAGAGGACATTTGTGGTCAACAAAGGATATTTGTGGTCAACAGAGGACATTCGTGGTCAACAGAGGACATTTTATGGTCAATAGAGGACATTTGTGGTCAACAGAGGACATTTGTGGTCCTATTACCCTTGGCGTACCCTGGTTCAGGGTACGGATAATAAGGCGAGAGAGAACCAACATACTTACTCAGAGGTAATGAGGACATGGTAAGTACAGAGGTTTTACCGTGGAGTCTTCCTACTCAGAGGTAATAAAGACATGGCAGGAGTGGACTCAGCGGATGATATTTGTGGACCTATTATCCTTGGCGTACTTCGGTTGTAGGTACATATAATAAGTCGAAAGGGAATCATCATACTTAGTCAGAGGTAATGAGGACATGGCAAGCATGAAGGTTTCTTCGATGGAGCCTTCCCATTCAGAGGTAATGAGGACATGGCAGGAGTGGGCTCAATGAAGGAGGGTACATAGAATGACTCAGAGGTAATGAGGACATGGAAGTTCTATGTAAGGGGGTGATTTGTTTTTGGCGGAAATGAAACAACTCAGAGGTAATGAGGACATGGCCGTTTTGGAAATTTGTGGATCGGTTACCCTTTTTGTGCACTGGGAGTACGGGTAGTGGATCATGATGGAGGATCTCTTTCAGACAGAAAGTTCGAGGGTATGATCGTACATGACTTGCTATCTGAGAGAGTGACCGAAATGTGAGTTCAGAGGTACCAGCGGGTACATGACTTGATAATCTTGGAATGTTGAGATGCGAGTTCAGCGGCACCAGCAGGTACATGACTTGGTAATCTGGAATGTTTTGTCATGAGTTCAGCGGCACCAGCAGGTACATGACTCGGTAATCTGTGAAAGTGAGTTCAGCGGCACTAGCGGGTACATGACTCTGTAATCTGAAAAGAGTGGTTGTGAGTTCAGCGGCACCAGCAGGTACATGACTCGATGATCTGGAATTTTGTTGTTGCGAGTTCAGCGGCACTAGCGGGTGCATGACTCGGTAATATGGAATGTTTTGTCGTGAGTTCAATGGTACCAGCGGGCACGTGACTCGATAATCTGAAAATTTATTAATACAAGTTCAGCGGCACCAGCGGGTGCGTGACTCGATGATCTGGAAAATGTCATTTAGACATAATATTTCTTCAGGAACTTGCCGTTGACGGGCAACATGAGCAAGTCTCCATTTTGTTTTGCGAGGCGGTAAGCACCGTTGGAGAATACAGCCTCAATGATGAATGGACCTTCCCATTTCGGCTGGAACTTGCCGACGGTCTTGTGAGTCATGACCATCGGCCTCCGGACTGCCAAAACGAGATCGCCACTTGGAATGTTCTGATTTTAACCTTCTTGTTGAAGGCTCCAGAGATGCGTGCATGATATAGTTCGATCCTTTACTGAGCCAGGAGACGCTTTTCATCCAAGGTCTCTAACTCTTGTAGTCAACGTCTGTAGTTGTCATCCGCCGTCAATTGATAAGTGAGGGCGACGCAGAGTGAGGGTATTTGAGTCTCCAATGGGAGAACTGCCTTGCTCCCGTACACCAGAGAGAATGGTGTGTTACCAGTGGCCATTCGGACTGTGGTACGGTACGCCCATAAGCATTCACCAAGCTTCTCGTTCCAGTCGTGTTTGTTGGACGATACGAACTTCTTGAGTAACTTGATGATGGTTTCGTTGAATGCCTCTTCCAACCCGTTTGATGCCAGATTGTATGGCGTTGAAGCAATATTTTGAATGCGGTGCTTATCGCAAAACCGATAGAAGGTGTGGCTTGCAAACTACGGACCATTATCGTGGATGATTCTCCGGGGCAGTCCAAAGCGGTAGATGACGTGATGCTTAAGGAAGCTGATCACGTTTGGAGTCTTGACTTCTACAAGTGGAAGAGCTTCCGCCCATTTGGAGAAGTAATCTGTGTTTGCGAGTATGAAGCAATGTCCTCGGGAGGAAGGTGGAGTGATTGGACCAATGATATCCATTCCCCATGCTTCGAACGGCCAGGATGCTACTGTCGGATTTAGAAATTCGGATGGTTGGTGAATGAAGTCCGCGTGGACTTGGCAGGCTTTGTACTTTCTAGCATAGTCTATCGCATCTGCTACCATCGTGGGCCAGTAGTAGCCCATTCGGCGAAGACGATCTTGCAGTTTAGGGCCAGGCTGATGGGCCCCGCAGACACCGTCATGAGCTTCTCGTACGGCTTCTTTGGCTTCTGCTTTTGACAGACACCGAAGCAATAATCCGTCGTAGGAGCGGCGATACAGCATCTTAGTCTCCGTATCGCAAAAGAATCTGAGAGAACGCCATTTGATAGAGGTGGCTTCCTTTGGATTCTCGGGCAGGATGTCGTAGACGACGAAGTCAATGAATGGCTGTCTCCAATCCGGGGCATTATCGATCGTCTGGGCATAATCACTCGCCACGAATTGCACATTGTTCTTGGGACAGACCAATTCATGGCCTATCACATCCACTGATTGGCGAGCATAACTCGGAACTGCTAGGGAAGCGGCCAGGCCTGCTAAGGCATCGGCTTCAATATTTCGGAGTCTGGGGACGTGCTCGATGAAGAACCCCTCGAACGACGAGATGATGTCGATCGCTATTTGGTGATAGGGGATCATGTCTTCATGGCGGACTTCGTATGAGCCCCGGATCTGATTGACGATTAACTAAAAATTGCCGTATAGTTCAAGATATTCTACCCCCAGCTCCCTTGCAAGTTGGAGGCCAATGACCAAAGCATTGTAATCGGCCACATTGTTAGAGCAGGGTTCTGTGAGAGAATAAGAACGGTTAATCACCAATCCGGAAGGGGAGACTAGCACCACCCCAACTCCGATGATGATGTTGCCCTTGGGTCCAGTTCTTGAAGCACCGTCGAAGAACATTCGCCATATATCATCATGAGAGGTTGCATGCGAGTCGGAGACCTCATCTGGGATCTCTTCATATATCTTGGATGACTCCGAGCCCGGGTGGGCTGCCAAAAAGTCTACCAGGGCTTGACCCTTGACAGCCTTTTATGGGACGAAGATCATATGATAGGGGGACAGCAATATTTCCCATGTAGCGAGGCGAGAGCTGAGTGCCCCTGGTTTAGTCATGAGGACCCCGAGAGGGTTGACTCGTGAGATCACATGTATTGTTTGTCTAGTGACATAGTGTCGCGTCTTCTGAATGGCGAACACCAGGGCAAGGCACTCCTTCTCTACAGCGGTGTATCGGTGCTCTGGCCCAATCAACATTCGACTGAGGTAATATATGGCTTGCTCATGGCCTATATCGTTGTTTTATGCTAACAGGGCTCTGAGGGAATGCTCTATTGCTCGTACGTAGAGCAGGAATAGTTTTCCAGCAACTGGGGCCACCAGGACTGGAGGGTTCGACAAATATTCTTTGATGTTGTCGAAGGCACGCTGACATTCTTCGTCCTATACGAATGAGACGCCTTTTTTTATGAGGTGGGTGAATGTTTGACATCGTCCGGAGAGGTTAGAAATGAACCTCCTGATGTAGGCTAACCTCCCTTGAAGGCCTCTGAGTTCGCGAAGATTTCTCGGGGGACTCATCTCCATGATTGCCTTTATCTTCTCAGGGTCTACATGGATACCCTGGGCGGTGATGATGAAACCTAAGAACTTTCCGCTGGATACGCCCAGGAAGGATTTTTTGGGATTCATTTTCAAATTGTGTGCTCGCATCAGGTCGAATACCGTCCTCAGATCCTGCAGATGGTCTCCCTTTACAGCGACTCTTGACGGTGATGTCATCAACATAGCACTCCACTGTCTTGCGTAAGTGGTCTATGAAGATGATGCTCATGGCTCTTTGAGATGTGGCGTCGACATTCTTTAAACCGAAAGGCATGACTGTGTAGCAGTATGTGCCAATCGGTGTTCGAAATGATGTATGCTTTTCATCGTTAGGAGACATTTTGATTTAGTTGTACCACGAGAAGCCATCTATGAATGACATACGTTCAAAGCCGCAAGTATTGTCGATCATGATGTCTGTGATAGGAAGGGAGAATTCATCTTTGGTGCATGCCTCGTTCAGATTACGAAAGTCAATGCAGATTCGAATCTTTCCATTCTTCTTGAGGAAGGGTACTATGTTGGCGACCCAGTCAGGATGTTGCTCCTCACGAATAAAGCCGCTGGCTATTAGTTTGTTGACTTCGACTTCGATCACATCCATGATGCCTGGGCGGAAGCGTCGCTGTTATTGGTTGACTGGCTTTGCATCCGGCCGAATGTTGAGTTTGTGAAGAGCGATGTCGGGATTTAACCCCGACATGTCTTCATAGCTCCAGGCGAACACATCAATGTATTCTTTGACAAGTTCTAGCAGCGACTTTCGCTCTCCGTCTGTTAGGCTTTTTCTGGCAAAGATTGGTTTTGGAGAAGACTCGCTGTCGAGGTCGACCTGTATAACTTCATCTTCAGTATGAGGTTTTCTCAGTTCGAACCGCTTTTCCCATTGTGGATCCAACTGTTGGGCCCACGGCTCTAGCTCGAGGATTTCGAGGATGTCTTCATCTTCTTCATAAGCGTCGGCGAATGCCATGTTGGCAGACAAGACTTGTCTGAATACATCTCTGATGCTGGTATCTGAGTCAGAAGTTGGTAACCCGGTTGAATGTGAATGCCAGTCGTATTCTTTATCTGAACTTTCAGGGGTCGTCGTGGATGTTACATACCCTAATCCATATCGAGTCTTGCTATAGTTGTCCCGCGATTTGCCGGCCGGGACCGGTGGCTTCAAAGGTAATCGTCGTCCAGTACTATAGTTCAAGCCTGGCGTCGTCTCCAGATCATACCCCTATTTCTGCATGAGATATTTGGATTGGGGGCTATAAAGATACAGAGGCAGTCTCCCGACATTTGATCCAAGGTTGACTTCTTCTATGGTGAAGGGATGCGGATCGTCCTTCCGGCCGAAGATGATTGGATGGTCCCCTCCCTCGATTATGCGGTAAGCGTCTTCCGCTGGAGTAAGCTAGATTGCGGTGTAAACATTGGTCACCTGTGTGTGTAGGTGAGTGCCTATACCGTGTTCCATAGCATACATTGTACAAAGCTTATTAAGCTCTAGGTAGTTCAAAGATAGCCCTTTATTGATGAAGTAAGGTATCTTTTCTAGGGGATTACATCATCTGCGGAGGGAACATCAGTGTGGGCAGCCACATACTTGGCTAACTTCGGTTCCTCTTCGGCTACCCCCTGCATAAATGAAGACTGAGAGGACGACCTGGGCAGCTTGATCGTCAGAGGTTCAGCTGATGGAGTAGAGCATAGAGTTGTTGGCAGACTAGCGACCCCCAGTCTGGTACTCAATGCTGGACGGGAAGTGGTTGGTTCGCTAGAAGTTCCCGGCCTTGCATCGGGGTGACGACCCATCTTGGGAAGGCGTATCGTTATTGACTTGTCGGAGGGATTGAGCTTCTCCGTTTGCGGCTGGCCGGCTCACGACAGCCTAATTGTCAGTGGCTCCGTTGTGGGTCTTGGCACTTGGCCGGATCTTGGCACCCGTATTATCATTTGCTCTTCTTATGCCGAGAGGCTGATTGCGTCCTTACGCAGAGTGGCAGTAAGGGGTGCGGACCAGCCCGGTTTGCGAGCTTGGAGGTGGATTGTCAGATGTTCTTCTGATCCTGTGGCTGTCTCGGTACGAGCTTTTGCATCTCCTTCACCAAGATGCTTCTTCGACTGTTCGTACAGACATGAGTCTGAGTAGTAGGATTCGACCCCTTTGAACGGATCGATATCAGCAAATTTCGTCCTCTCGAAGCCGTATTTGTCGACATATTTGAAGCACTGGTGTAGTGTGCAAGGCACGATCGTATAATCGTGTATCCACGGGCGCCCCAAGAGGATGTTATAAGAAGTGTCTGTATCTATGACGTAGTAGGCGACTTCGGATTGGAGATCGCCAATTTGACACTTCAGACGAATATTCCCAATTGGGTAGCTCCTGCCCGAATTGAAACCGCTGATGGCGGTGCTTGTAGGCGTCAGGCGATGCATCGGGATACAGAGATGATGTAGCAGACCCTTCGGGATGATGCTTATGGAAGAGCCAGGATCAATGTGCATCCGATCCACCTTTACGTTGCCAATGTATCCAGTGTAGTATAGCGGACGATCATGTAGGTTGGTTTTTACGAGCATGTCCTGCGGAGTGAAGACAATGTTGGGCATCGCCCCCGTGCAGGCATTGTCTTGGAGATTTGCAGGCAGGTTTTCTCCTGTGAGGTTGACCTGGGCCAGGTACGCGTAGGTATTTTGGAGTGCATCGCTCAAAGCCGCACGAACATCTTTGGAGAGTCTCAGGAGCTCGTATAATGACAACTTGGCCGGTGTATTGGCCAATTGTGCCAAGATGTCGAAGTTATAGGACTTTTCCAGCCCCGGTGGTGTCTCTTTTCGGAGGGATTTGTCAAAGCGAGTATCCTTCGGCCTAGGCTTGTCGGTCGTCGGAGGCTGAGCCGCTTCCGGAGCGTCGGTTGTAGCGGGCTGATGATCTTCAGCCGAGTTGTCAGCCGCAGGTTGGGATTGTGCCCCAGACCGTGTGACCACGGCGGTAGCTTCTTCGATATCTGCCGAGATTGTACGACAGGACCTGACTTTTCCACTCTTCTTCTTACAAATTGAAGATGATGTGGGCCGAGTTACTTCCGATACCAAGTCTGGATGGATCCATATGACCTCCCCTCGTGATGTGGTGAGGGGCACTAGACCAGCAGCCTGATCTCGGGGAGGTGGGAGATTAGCAATCTCCATTGTCGCGAGAGGAATGGGGACCACACCGTCTTGAGTTTCCGTCGGAGGGAAGCTGCCAAATTGTACCGACACCATATTGGCTGCCACCGTTACCTCTTTGAAATTGATGGCCAGAGCGTTCGAATCGATGAGGTTTTGGATGTACCGTTTCGGCTGGTAGCAGTCGTGTGTAGCATGGTGGACATAGCGGTGGTAATGGCAGTACTTTGGGTTCTCCATTTCTGTCGGTCGCGGTTCCCGTCTTGGTGGAGGAAGCTGAATCATATCTCCTTGTATGAGCATGTCCAAGATGTGCTTGACGTGACCGTCTTCGAAGGAGTAAGCGACTTGCGGCCACTGTTTGTCTGCCGGCTTTGGCTCCGGTTTTTGTGCCGTATCGGCCACCATAGCCTACTTGCCCCTACTATTCCGGTTGTTGGAGGAACTACCCCTATTGTCGTTATTGGTGTTAGGACGCTTGCCCTTGTTCTCTTCGTCCGAGATGTGCAATCCTAGTTGGCGATCCTTCTTCAATCGTTCTTTGGCGCTTGTGGCGCTGATGATGAACGTCTTCCAGTCCTTGAATTGACTTTCGCCCATCCAGAGACTGATTGTTGGGAGCAATCTCTTTTGGCAAATTTCGATCAAGAAGGAATCGGGATTTCCAGATGGCAGCTTCATGGCGGTTTGGCAGAACCGCTCGATGTAGTTCCTTGTCAGCTCCTTCTCCCCTTGGACGATGTCCATGAGGGTGGACATGGTAATGTCCTGCCCTACTTTATAGAATCTCTCCAAGAACATGTGCTTGAAGCCGGCGAAGGAGTGAATGCAGTTGTCTGGCAGGTTGCGGTACCAGTCGAAGGCGACTCCTTCCAATGCCCCGATGAATAATCGTATGAGAATGGCATCGTCATGGGGCAGATGGTCGGTGGTAAACTCGAAGTAAGTGATGTACCGACTTGCTGAGGTCTTGCCATCATAAGGATTAATATTGAACGGCTTATATCATGGTGGGAATGGAACATCCCTCCAGGCAGCAGGGTACGGTTGCCTTATTATGAGATCTGGAGAATTTTTTCGAGCGTGGAACATGGCTCGGAGCTCTTGGACCTCTCTTCTCGCTTCGCGGGCCTCATCCACAGTGGTGGGGGCCGTTACTTCAGGAGAATTTTTGCCTGGGTTCGATGCTACTGAATTCGAGTCCGCATTGACCGCAGGACCCGTGCTTGTTTGGCAAGGTGTCCCTCCTTGTAAAGTAGGAAGGGCCGCTTTGATCTCGTCTATAGACTTGACCAAGGCGAGCAATATGGCTTCAAGCGTGTCGATGCGTTGGCGATCACTTGAGCCACCTTGGCTGCTGTCTGTCATGAATATCATCTTTACGTGAGTAGAGCCGGGGGAAACAACTCTCCTATCAGATGCAGCGAACCCCGACGTCTCCGAGGACGTCCACAATTCTCAAGACGAGGCAAACTCGAAAACTGGGGGTACTGTTCCCTCTGAGTTCGAACCAGAGGAGAACATTCCCACATACCCTGATGACTTCTCACTACAGGGGTACCAGCAACCCCCAGTGGTGTGGACGACAAATCTTCTACTGTAGCAGATTTCGTCTTGGAACGGGTACCTTGGAAAACTCCGGTGGCGGGCACCCGCTTAGACGACAGTCTTTTATTCATAGTGGTTGATATCTTTGGGCTAGAAGCGCTGGTCTTCTTTCCTTTCCCATCGGCTGGAACTTTCCGAGCAGAGTTGCAGGAGACGACGAAAAGTGCCTCGTCTTCTGAAGATGGCTGTTGCAGTCTTTGAAAGACGGACTGCCGGTCTTCTTGCATCGCCGCGTTATTGCAGCAGCAATTGACGATGACTTGGGTGCAGTGACGTCCGTGGGAGGACTCTTTGCACCCCAATGCATCTTCTCTTTCCTTGCGTTTGTGGAGGAGGATGGTCTCTCGCAAGTTAGATGGGTCTGGATTGACCATTTTTGCTCCCGAGATTTTGGAAGACTTTTACGAACCTCTCTGTCCGTCTGCCGCCGGGGGCTGGACTCGAGTGGTTCTGTACATCTTCCATCCGAGGCCCGCGTAACAGTATGCAGAACGCTCGGATGGTCAGAGGTCAGATTAGCAGACCGAACTCGCCAGGCTCGCGCTGCCTTCGAATTATTTGCTCTAGTGCGTAAGGGCACATAGTAGGAAGAGTCTAAGTGATATTGGAGAGAGTCAGACATGTCTTCTTGGGAGCACAAGAGATCAGGACCATAAGAGAGGCGGTCGAAGACAGAGCCGCGTGGAGTAGGCATCATGCGGCTGTCATTAGTAGTCTTCATGCAGCTGGCAGGCGTAGCCGTATAGGTTTTCTTCATGCGGTTGGGAGTCCCAGTCGTATGAGTTTTCTTCATGCGGCTGGATGATCTGGCCGCATGAGCCTCCTGCATGTGGTTGGCAGATTTGGTCACAGGAGTGCTCGGCTTCTTCTTGGGGCGCATGGAATCACTCTTTGTCCCTGCAAGTCCAGCATCGTAGTGCTTTCCTTTGCCGGACTTGGGAAAAACAGAGTGCTCTACGGCTCGAAGTAGAGCCGTATGAGAATCGTCTTCGCCGTCTTGGGTAGCAGAGAGTACCCCGTCCAGAGCTTGTGGAGGAGCAAATGATTTCGGCCTCCACTCGCAGCGAGCTTTCTTTGTGCGGGTTTGCTTCTGGATCGGGCCAGCACTTCCTTCAGAGAGCAATTCTTCAAACGCCTGTTGGTCGAAACGGACGACCATCTTCTGTTGCGTGGAGCCAAGCTTGGCTGCATCCGATTGCGTCACCAACTTCTCAGCCGTGGAGAAGTTTATCCCCAGAAGAGTTGCCATCGTGTTTGCCATGAAATATAAAAGAGCCGAATAATTATCGGAGGACTGGACTTTTACTTCACGTTACAAACTCGCTTGTACAAAGAAAGCCTAGGGACGAAAACCTTGGTACAGCAGTCTAAGTACAATTGTTTATTTTAGATTCTGGGGAGTGACGATAGAGGCTCGGGAAAGCGACGACAGCTCTGCCTTACTCATTGGACGATCAGTATGCAGCCTTGGCTCCAGAAGATTGCTTGGCGTTGGAAGAAATGCTCTCTTTGCTCTCTCTCTGCTTCTTCTCTCCAAGTATTCTGGTGCTCTCTGATCTCGAAAAAGTCTCTATCTGTATGTATATGTTGCAAGAAAATGGCACACTGCTATTTATAAGAATGGAGGGGGGGTATCATTAGAGTTTACAATGATTGCCCCTTAAAATGTTGGCAGCCTGTTGATTGATCAATCTGGGCCATTAATTTTGAGTGTAATGGATCTGGGCCATTGATATGGATTGTGCCAAATCCTCTCAGTAATTAATGCTGATTGGAATAAATCTTCCTGGTGATGATTTGCTGATGTCTGCGAATCTGAATGAATAAGTTTAATTCATTCTCCTACCACGTGTCCAAGATTATTGGGATTTGACCCAATATTTGATTGTAGTAAATCTGAAAAATTGATTGGCTTTATGACACGTGTCCTGGGAATCACTGAGCCGCATAAGGATTGGGCCGCATAAAGTTTCAGCCGCATAAGCCAGGCTACGTGTCATGGCAGCTTGGGAAGTGGCCCCCGAATCTTCGAACCACATTATAATTTGGACCATATAATGGGTAGTGAGCCGCATGGAGATGATCCTTGTGAGCCGCATTGGGCTGTTTCGATCTGGGCCGTATAGGACAACTTCGGCCTGAGCCGCATGGGGAGCCTCCGCTCGAGCCGCATATGACTGTCCACGTGTCTAGGCTGCATGGTGTTTTCGGGATCTCGGGAGGGGTGTGCCAGAGATTTTCTTTGATTTACTAGGATTCTGTCATTATGACAGAGTCATAATTGCCTCTTTGTGTCAGGCCTGTCGTCTTGTCAGAGCGGTCAGCCGTCAAAGTAATTAATGCAGTATAGGGCAGAGGGAAAAACTGTTTGCAAGCCACGTGTCTTCTCTTCTAAGCCGCATGGAACATCTTGAGCCGGATAGTCCCTTGTGCCGCATGAATCTTTGAGCCGCATAGGCTATCTGAGCCGCATGGGGTTCCCTGGCCGCATGGCTCTTTCTTTATTATTTTCCATGCTTCTACATCTGTGGATGTGCTTTTCTCTGTGTGTGTATGTCCGTCCTTGTCTGTGTGTGGGTGAAGGAATGATCCTTCTATTTATAGATAGCAGGCTGGCTGCTCATGTGCGCATATGTCGGATGCACATGGACGTAGGAACGCCACATGGCTGATGCTGATAGGGGTGCATGGTTGATGCGCCCTAGATTTGAAGCTGAATCTGCTGTACTGCTGCGCTGGGCTGTGATGGAGTTGACACGTGGCAGTCGCAGAGATTTGGTTGTTACTGAGATCTTGGGTGGTTAGCACCCATTCTTTGAATAGAACTGAGTCAAGGGACGCGCGACGTATGCCCATGGCTCAAAGATCTCGTGTGATCTGTCGGTATGCACCTAGGATCGGGCGCATGGAGGCGACTTGATCTTTGAGTTTTAGGCATCATAGATGAGTTTGGGCGTATGGCTTTTGAGGCGCATGCATAGTTCACATCAGGGTGCACCTAGAATCAGGCGCAAGAGAGGCGACTTGGTCTCATGATCTTTAGGAGCTGTCACGACCCGTACCCACTTTTCGGATACGAGACGTGTCCAAGCCAGCCTATGCTGCAGAGTCGGCGGTAGAACGCTATCACGGCTAAGATGCTCAGATCACAAAAGAATAACATTTGCTGCTCATTCACATTTCTAAATTTATTACAACAGTTACAAGATTTATATTTAAAGAAAACACAGTCTCACAATTAATGAAAATGAAACAACTGCTATCTATTTCTAGGTTTCTGTCTGCAGGTACACCCATATCTCACAAGCTAAGTGAAGCCACAGCTAACCTGAAAAATGTTAGTTTCCAGTCAGGAATGGAACAAGTACACAAACCGACGACAATGCGAAAATATAATAGAATTAACAAGACATGAAAATAACATATGGAATTTGAAAGCTAGAAAGTAACTGATGACATGGCAGGTGGTGAAGAAGACAAAAATAAATAAATAAGAGACAACTACCTATGTGGTGTGAAATATCCTTTTCGATATGTGAACGGCTAGGGGGTAAATCTGGAATACTGTACGTGTCATGTGCAGCTGCGATCAGGCAAGAATAGACATTTTGGAATATTTTTGGGTAGTCCACATGTCTACTAAGATATTTTCCCTCCCGACTACTCAGTGTGACGACCGTGTCAACAAGCAACAAGATATATGTATAAACAAGAAATGAGAAGACTACTATGAATCGAAAGCAATCAGAAAGTGCACTTGCCTGAGGTCCTTAGCTGGAAAAACCGACAGTACAACCACATCAGATGAGTCACTAAAGTCAACACATGCAAAAAGTCCCAAGATGCTGAAATAAATATTACCAACATTCTCAGAATAGTTAAATTAGCTAGGATTTCCTGTCCTTAAGTCCAATTCTGGACACAGGGACAAAACGGTAATTTCGGATCAAAACGGTGTCCGTCGTTGGACCTGCTTTGCATCAAAAAACATGCCAGAGTCAACGGTCTCTAAAGTCATCAAAATATATGTCAACAGGTCCGGTTTTCTAATACGAATCCAACCGTATGTCCAAAGTTGGATTTCACCGGGCCGTGCACAAAATCGTCCGTTGAGTCGGACCGTGGGGCCCGTAAAACGGTGATCCGATTCAACTATCTCAAAATCGGACCAAACTTGGCATACAAGACCAAAAAATAATACGGTCCTGTTGGCGTAAGTTTCGTCTCGATCTGACGAGCGTGCACAAAGTAATTAGAAAATTTGCACAGAGGCCGATACGGTGAATTTTGTCGAATACGCATCAAATTCGTCACGCACACACGACCAATTTGAATTCCGTCAAAGCCCACACGACCATGAAGCTGTTACGCACCTTTTGATGCTTTCGGTTCTTGACCACGTCGCTCGGATTGGCAGGACGCACGTCGTATCGATGAATTTTATAATTTTTTTTGAAATAGTTTATCTAGGTTTTTTCCTATTTTTAAACCTATTTAACCTATGAAATAATTCATGAAAAATAAAACTAGAAGAAGCTTTTTGATCATGGTTATGTTGTCTATGAAGGTGTTCAAATAGATTTCTAAAATTTCGACTAGGTTAATGGGAAACTGTTCCTAAACACGGGTACCTGGGACTTTCCCTTCTCCTGTTTCGGGTCCGATTTTTCTTTGGTTTCGAGCCAATTTATCTCGAAATCTCCTCTGATATAAATCAAACAAATTATTAGGGTTCAAAGATGGATAGGTTGGGGATGTACCTGAGGAATTAGATCATAAATTGATCTAATGGAGACGGAGAAATCCTTCCGCAAAGTGGGGTCGACCGCATGCCCTGCTGCTGTACTAGCCTCCTGTGCGCGCGCGCGCAAAGCTCTTTGGCCGCCGTCCGACGGCGCGCCGGGTCAGGGTGGCCGCCCATCCAGCAAGGTGCGTGGCGGGGGCGTGGGATTAGGGTTATGAGTTTCCGATCCCTCTCTATACTAATACTCTCGCGCGGGGGAAGGGGTTTATACACGTTCAGTGGTTCGGAAAACCTTTCGGGTTGGGCCTGCTTGGCCTGGGATGGCTGGGGGATTTTATTAGTACCTTTTTTTGTTTCTTTTATTTCTTTCTTCTTTCTTAGTCTAATATATATATATATATATATATATATATATATATATATATATATATATATATATATATATATATATATATATATATATATATATGTATATATGAATATATATCTAGATATATACAACCATATATGCACATGTATTATATATAGATATAACACTATAAAATCCCATACATTTAATATCATCTATTTTCAGTCTAGGGCCTTATCGATAAATATGAATATATATATTATACATTGATATGACAAATATAATATAATCAATAGTAATAATAATAATAATATTAATATATAATAATAACCTCAATAAAATAACAATAATAATAGTAATAATAATAACGGAATTCAATAATCCAACAATGATGTATACACCACTATGCACAATCTAATAATCCCGAAATGTGTACAATGACCTATTTATATAAATATCTCTGAATATCAATTACTAATTATATTTAATTATGAATACCTAGATATTAGATTATTAAAATGGAATACATTACACTCATACCAATTTACATCAAGAAAATGTCATTGAACGTACCGCATGGCTACATGGACTTCGGCTCAGTTCGGGCCCATTCCGAGCTAAAATGGTATAACCGGTTTCTTAAACTCAATAATATAATTAATAAATAAATAAATCTTCCGTAAGGGTTAAGTTGCAATTTGACCTGGTTTTCCTAGTTAGGACATCGCTATGGCTCGGCCTTCCCTATCAGGGCTAATACACTAGTCAAAGCACGCCACTGCACCGTGTCACGATTCCTAGTCATCTTGTACTTCAAAACTCCACCATGGCTAAAGTCATCTACCGTAATAATTAACTAAATAATTATTTATAAAATCTAATAATCATCATTTAATTAAAATAAATAATAAAAATATTTTAAAATTTTCGGGAAGGGGAGCTACAAAAATACCCACCTTAAAATAATTTTGTCTTCAAAATTCTAACTCATAAACATACCTAAAATTCAAAAAATAAATAGAATAAATCCACTATTACTACAATCTTTTCAAATTTAATTTCTCAAAAATATTTATGCCTCCTCCTAGCCATTTCATAATTCCGAATACTGGAGGACTTCTACCCACCTTTGGTCACACTACTCCATCAAATCTTATGTCGCTAAAACTTTATAATCTTCCAACTAACTGCTAAAATTCTACCAATAGATATCTACTGTATATGGCATCTATGATCCTCTCTTATCTATCAAACAACCCAAAATTTAACAAGCAATAATTTACACAAGTAGCTAAGAAATATTGATAAACTCTAGTAAGCATGACTATTCGTCGCACTGAAGTAGGGAGGACAGGAAGATAAGGCAGAATAATCGGGAGCAACTGTGAAGTTTCAAGAGCAGTGGAGAGTATCCAATTTTACAGATAGAAAGGAAGGTTATGAACCACTGTCTTATTTGCTAGATTGGCTACTCTAGTTCAGTCACTTGCTACGTCGAAGAGCCCTTCGTTACTTAGAGTGGCCTACAATCCGTGCAATACAGAAGTCTCATTCTCGAAATTCTAATTCAAACAAGGTTCCATAATGGAACGGAATCTGAGAAATCAAGATTGTGATCTTTCCCGTGGTTATCTAAACACACGAGCAAGGGATAAAGGTGCACTACAAGATCGTATCGCGACTTCCAGGTAGATGGAATAAGGGTTACGAATGACTTCACATTCTAAGAGGTGGAGACTACATAATAGGTATAGGGACCACTTTCAATTGGTTCGGTTTTATAGTCCAAATATAAGGGTATGTCTGGATGGGTTTTACTGAGCCTTAATGGGTTTCCTATTTGGATATCACTCGTTGGTTGGATAAATCTTGGATTTTAATCTATATGGATTGGACAAGATCTCAATGATAAAACTCTTCCTACTAGATTAGGGTATCCTAGAATAGGTTTCTATCCAAGGGTTGAGCTAGTTGCCAACCAGGTTGGTTAGCTAGGTCCTTAAAACCCAAAAATTTGCCTTCAGTGACTTTTGTGTTTAAGTAGCACATGAGGCCTCAATTGGGTGGTACCTTATTAGCATGCGTGTAGTGCGATTCGAGTAGATCACAATCATATATTGGGTCAAATGAATTGAGTCAAGGTTGAGGCTCTAGTGGAGGTCGAAAAGTATATCGGTATTATGGTAAGGGTTACGACTTGTCCTTTAGACTTGAAGGTCGTACCCCAAAAATAGAGTACAACGGGATGGTTTGAGTGGGACATGATATACCTAGATGAAGGTGGACTCGTCTAGGTCTTGCATAGAAAATTTGTTGGAGGGTAACCGCTGGTCTCGTGCTCCAATATTAATGACACGACCGGGGACACAAAATGATCTAAATGGAAAGTGGGAGTCTCTGAGGCACTAATTATTAGCCTATGGAAGTTATTCTAATCAATCAAAAATCCTTGTATATCCCAAAAAATTTAGGAGGCTTACTGTCTACCCACCTTAGAAGCTAGGATATGGTTTTAGGAATAATGAGACTAGAAAAATTCTAAAAGTTCGGATATTGTACCTCGACTCTTGTTAATAAAAAATAAGGCACGGCATACAGGATATGGTAGATATAAGTCAAGTCAAGAATCGTTCCTCAATAAATAAAAAACGAGTGTGTGCAATGACACATGGTAAATGAAATAGAGGAACGTACACATCCATAGTATACAAGAGTTATCGACGGGGTAATTCTTTAAGGCACATCATATGAAAAGATTCCTAACAACTAAGTCATGAATTTCTATTTGTGTCGAGCCTTTCAGACTATTGTCACAAGGGTTCCAGTTAAAGCAAGCTTCAAACAAATGGTTAGAGGCTCACAACATTTGGTCTCTTAAGGATCGGCAGTCTCCTAAGTTGGCACTT
Organism: Iris pallida; assembly: GCA_029216955.1. NCBI lineage: Eukaryota > Viridiplantae > Streptophyta > Magnoliopsida > Asparagales > Iridaceae > Iris > Iris pallida. The sequence goes on along the minus strand of JANAVB010022997.1, from coordinate 8,151,993 downwards.
GATCAAGGAAAGGACCCTAATCATTCTCGGACTCCAATGACTAGAAGATCAAGATAGTAGGTTTAGTGTCGAAGGGAGGACGAGTGACTCAAGACAAGGTTCCAGTCACATGGCTGGCCGATGGTAGCTACACTTGCGTATACAACTATCACAGCCATAGGGGATACTCTGTATCTATCTATCAATTACGAGCTTTCGTCTTTCCAATCAGTGAAAGACAAAAACAATAAAAAGTTCAAGAGAGATATCACTGAATACAATTACATGATTCAAAGGTGAATGCATAATTTAAGAGAAATTATCAAAGCAATCGCGGATGAGATCCTAGAGACATCTACATCTCAATCCACGAAGGGTAATTAGATGAAGAGCGAACCAAATGCATCATGGTTGATCAGACTGTAATATAATGATTCTGATTAGACAATATGTTTATGGACGTCCCCAATAAACATATGTCTTAAATCAAGCTCGATAAAAGAGTAAGCTTGCAAAACTATACTGTAATAGCAGCATTGGTCAAGATAGTCAAAATACAAGTGTGCGAGATTTTTGAAAAGAGATACAAGTGGTTCGAGTTTTGAGAAAAATAAAACCTTACATGGTGTCACTGCTTATATAGGCATCCTACTATCTTCTATCCATAAGGCCTTGGTCGACTAATGGGTTATGGACTTCTGAATTCTATATTCTAAGTAAACCTATTAGTGTCAGTCAATTACCTCGTTAATAGATCACAAGGTTCACGGATTGCTAGGTTGGGAGACATGCTACCTAATCTTACATAATCCTTCACTAGTATTGGCTTTAGATCTTAGGAGATACACAGGGCTATTCTCTATAGTGTCCTAAACATGTAATCACGTCTGAAGTCATTTTACCTAGAGCTATGCCCCACCCATATACTCTGGCTGTGGCAAACCCTTGGTTCCGTGATTTCAAATATGTTATGCTATCAGATACTCTACCGTACATCGACACAAGGTCTAAAGAGGTCAATAAAAATATAGTTTTAGCAATGTTCCATAACTATGATTCTTCGAAATGGTTTCAATTCTATGGGTTGTGCCTCGCCAGTGTGCTGCTGGCTGTAGTGAACCCACATCCTCCGTACTCAAATAATTGACGACAGTGCGCTGCTGTCTAACCATTATTAGTTAACTAACATTCCTTTAACTATATCCGTAAAATGCATGAGCTTCTAGGGGTTCAAACTGGTTGACTAAAAATAAAGCGTAGGTAGTTGTCCTATCAGTCAAAACACTTAAAATAAAAGAGTTAACATGGAGGAAATAACTAAAGACGAAAGGAATACAAACATTCTAGTATCTATTTCATATGCATTTCTATGGTTGAGGGAAAATCTCTAATCAATCTACCTCGAGATTCGTAAATGAATAACAGGATCAGAAATTACAAATTAATTCTTTACAACAAAATAGGATTTGAAAACAGGCAATTCTAACTTATAATATAAGATTTATATCTAAATAAAAAAATTGAACAGTTTATCAAAATTAAAGCCTTAATTCCAGGAAAGCCTAGCTTACCAAGTGAATAGTATACCCACATTGGATCATGTCGTCATATCAAGAGTAACAATATTTCTATAAAGATCTGACAAGCTACCTAAATTTAACAATTTTGTATCTAAGTGGCATGACTTATCAGACAATCTTAACTACCCAATTAGTCAAATTAATAGGGACCCTGATCCTAGTTATCCTCCTAAATCATTTTAATCCTAATTGTGAATGAGCATTTCCTGAGCGCAGGCTCGCAATAGTATGACTAACGCACCATCACTAGTTCACAATCTTTTGTGAAATCTGACCTGCATGGGCCACCAGAAAAACTTGTCACGACCCGTACCCGCTTTTCAGGTACGAGACGTGTCCAAGCCAGCCTATGCCGCAGAGTCGACGGTAGAACGGTGTCACGGCTAAGATGCTCAGATCACAAAAGAATAACATTTGCTGCTCATTCACATTTTTAAATTTATTACAACAATTACAAGATTTATATTTAATGAAAATACAAAGTCTCACAATTAATGAAAATGAAACAACTGCTATCTATTTCTAGGTTTCTGTCTGCAGGTACACCCGTATCTTCCAAGCTAAGTAAAGCCACAGCTAACCTGAAAAATGTTGTTTTTCAGTCACGAATGGAACAAGTACACAAACTGACGGCAATACAAAAAATAATAGAATTAACAAGACATGAAAATAACATATAAAATTTGAAAGCTAGAAAGTAACTGATGACATGAAAGGTGGTGAAGAAGACAAGGAAAAATAAATAAAAGATAACTACCTATGTAGTGTGAAATATTCTTTTCGACATGTGAACGGCTAGGGGGTAAATCCGGCACACTACATGTGTCATGTGCAGCTGCTATCAGGCAAGAATAGACATTTTGGGGATATTTCTGGGTAGTCCATATGTCTACTAAGATAGTTTCCCTCCCGGCTACTCCGTGTGACGAGCGTGTCAACAAGAAGCAAGATATATGTATAAACATGAAATGAGAAGAATACTATGAATCGAAAGCAATCAGAAAGTGCACTTGCCTGAGGTCCTTAGCTGGAGAAACCGATAGTACAACCACATCAGATGAGTCACTAAATTCAACACATGAAAAAAGTCTCCAGATGCTGAAATAAATATTACCAACGTTCTCAGAATAGTAAAATTAGCTAGAATTGCCTGTACTTATGTCCAATTCTTGATACAGGGGCAAAACGATAATTTCGGGTCAAAACGGTGTCCGTCGTTGGACCCGCTTTGTACCGAAAAGCATGCCAGAGTCAACGGTCTCTAAAGTCATCAAACTATATGTCAACTGGTCCGATTTTCCGATACGAACCCAACCATATGTCCAAAGTTGGATTTTAGCGGGCCGTGCACAAAATTGCCCGTTGAGTCGGATCGTGGGGCCCGTAAAACGGCGATCCGATTCAACTATCTCAGAATCAGACCAAACTTGGCATACATGACCAAAAAAATGATACGATCCTGTTGGCATAATTTTTGTCTCGATCTGACCAGCGTGCACAAAGTAATTGAAAAATTTGTACAGAGGTCGATACGGTGAATTTCGACGGATACGCATCAAATTTATCGCGCACACGCGACCAATTGAATTCCGTCAAATCCCACACGACCACGAAGCCGTTACGCATCTTTCGATGCTTTCGGTTCATGACACGTCGCCCGGATTGGCGGGACGCACGTCGTATCGATGAATTTCATGATTTTTTCGAAACAGTTTATCTATTTTTTTCCTATTTTTGAACCAATTTAACCTGTGAAATAATTCATGAAAAATAAAACTAAAAGAAGGTTTTTGATCATGGTTATGTTGTCTGTGAAGTTGTTCAAATAGATTTCTAAAATTTCTACTAGGTTAATGGGAAACTGTTCCTAAATACGGTTACCTTGGACTTTCCCTTGTCCTGTTTCGGGTCCGATTTTTCGTTGATTTCGAGCCGATTTATCTCGAAATCTCCTCTGATATAAATCAAACTAATTATTAGGGTTCAAAGATGGTTAGGTTGGGGATGTACCTGAGGAATTAGATCATAAATTGATCTAATGGAGACGGAGAAATCCTTTCGCAAAGTGGGGTCGACCGTATACCCTGCTGTTGTACTAGCATCCTGTGCGCGCGCGCGCGCGAAGCTCTCTAGCCGCCGTCCGATGACTCGTGCGACGGCATGCCGGGTCAGGGTGGCCGCCTATCCAGCGGGGTGTGTGGCGGGGGCGTGGGATTAGGGTTATGAGTTTACGATCCCTCTCTATACTAATACTCTCACGTGGGGGAAGGGGTTTATACACGTTCAGTGGTTCGGAAAACCTCTTGGGTTGGGCCTGCTTGGCCTGGGATGGCTGGGGGATTTTATTAGTACCTTTTTTTTGTCTTTTTTTTGTTTCTTCTTTCTTAGTCTAAAAACATATATATATATATATATATATATATATATATATATATATATATATATATATATATATATATATATAAAAAAAAAAATATATATATATATATATATATATATATATATATATAGATATATAGATATATACAACCATATATGCACATGTATTATATATAGATATAATACTATAAAATCCCATACATTTAATATCATCTATTTTCAGTCTAGGGCCTTATCAATAAATATGAATATATATATTATACATTGATATGACAAATATAATATAATCAATAATTATAATAATAATAATATATAATAATAACCTCAATAAAATAACAATAATAATAGTAATAATAATAACAGAATTCAATAACCCAACAATGATGTATACACCACTATGCACAATCTAATAATACCGAAATGTGTATAAGTACCTATTTAAATAAATATCACTGAATATCAATTACTAATTATATTTAATTATGAATACCTAGAAATTAGATTATTAAAATGGAATACAGTACACTTATACCAATTTATATCAACAAAATGTCATTGACCGTACCACATGCCTACATGGGTTTAGGCTCAGTTCGGGCCCATTCCGAGCTAAAATGGTATAACCGGTTTCTTAAACTCAATAATATAATTAATAAATAAATAAATCTTCCGTAAGGATTAAGTCGTAACTTGACCTGGTTTTCCTAGTTAGGACATCGCTATGGCTCGGCCTTCCCTATCAGGGCTAATGCACTAGTCAAAGCACGCCACTGCCCTATCCGTATCACGATTCCTAGTCGTCTTGTACTTCAAAACTCTACCATGGCTAAAGTCATCTACCATAATAATTAACTAAATAATTATTTATAAAATCTAATAATCATCATTTAATTAAAATAAATAATAAAAATATTTTAAAATTTTTTGGAAGGGGAGCTACAGGAGCCATGAGCAGGTCCATGCGCATGGCTTTTGAGGCGCATGCAGATCTTTGTCTTCTGTTGCTTGTGGTCAGAAGTAAGCCGAGGGGCACATGACTACTGGGGCGCATGCAGTCTTCTGGGCGCATGGCCACGAGGTGCATGCGAATGATCGATCTACCACGTTGCCGACCCTAGGTGTAATGATGGTGCTGACATCAGCGGCACTTTATTTTTTGTACAGGGCTGCTGATTGGACGGCTCTTGGAATGCGTTGTCTCCTTTGTCATTCAGCATTAAATACTTGATGGAGAGGGTTGCATTGGTTAGTGCCAATCTGGGGCATAGCTTTGGCCCGCTGGGTACATCCATGGGGAGCGCATGATATCGACGGCACATTTGCCAATGTGTCGCATCCTCTTTGGCCCGCCTGTTGAGTTCTTCGAGGCGTTAATGGTTGCCTTGACTTAGCCGAATACGAGGTGACGGATGCATTTGCTATTTAATGCAAATTCATAAAATTTGCAATGTTGGCCATTTGGCACTCGGGTGTAGGCTGTCCGTGCTTGTAAATGGCCGTATGAGGGAAAGCTTTGCTTTCATTCTTCGTTTCGATGTAAAGATGAACTTGGCCAGCTCTGCCTTGGAAAACTGTCGAACTCGAGCTCTTTCCAAGGGTGAAGATGTGCTGCCCCAGTCCTCCCGTCGCTCTGAGCTTCTGTGATAGTGTCTGTTGCATCGAAATATCAGGATCGTCGAGTCCCGACACGGGCCGATGGTGCCTGTTGCATCCAAAGATTGGGGCGGCCGCACTCCGTCTTTCGTTTTCCTGGCAGAGCCACAGGTTGCTGAGTGCGCTTGTTGCTTCCGAAGACGGGGCATCATGCCGCGATCTTTGTCGAGCTAGGACAGCTTCTTCTCCTTCTACACAAGGGCTGATTGGTGCTGATAAGAGAGAGTGATTCGCTCTGACTATGTACGAAGATGCATATATGTTGAGATACGCCTGGACGAGACATCAGAGTGATGCGCCTGACAGATGATGCGCCTGGCAAGGGGTGCATGACAGTTGTTGTGCCTGGGTGTAGCTTTAGGATCTTCCTTTTTGTAGAAGTTCTCCTTTGTAAAGCCTTTTCTTAGACATGTAATAAACTTTCATATGAAATAAAAGTCTTATTTTGAATGTCTTTAAATTTGTACTTTTCTTTGCTGTGCTAAGTATCTGTTTGAGCTTCCTTGCGCATTTGTGTCGGTCACATGGTTGGTTTGAGCTCATAGGAATTCTGGCCTATAGATACGCCTGAAATTCCATGCTTCTACAAGACCCCCTTCAAAGTTTTCAAACTTTATGGGAAAGTTTTGGAATACTTTGAATAAGAAGCATATAGTTAACGACTCTAGGCACATGCCTTCGCCTAGGCGCATTGCTCTTTTTGGCGTATAGTCATTCAGCACGTCGCTGTGGGGAACGCTTGTTGCTAAGGTGCATACCGCTGAGGCGCATGCTTCTTCTGAAGAGATAACACCTCGATCTTAGAAAAGATTAATAATTATCTTTTGAAGATAAACAACCGTCGATTTCTCGAGACCCGAAGCGGCTGATTGCTGATGTCACGCCTCATCGGTTTACGCGCGAGGCCAATCCTATAAATAGGGGCTTGTGAGGTGAGAGAGTGTTCTACTTTTTTGTAAAAGTTTTCTTCTTTCTCAGAACTCTTTTCTCCCTTCTTTTCTTTATTATAGAGATGGCTCCCAAGACTCCCCGAGGTAGTGCTGCTAGTCGAGGAAGGGGCTGAGGCAAGGAACCCTTAGAGGTCGACACGGAGGAGGTCCATGTCGTCAGGGAGACCTACGTTGACGTTCGCCCAGAAGTGCTCAGTAGGTATTCTCTTGCCTTGGTCTTTGTTGTAGTGATATTGGGGTCACCCAACTGTAGATGAGCCGCCTCATATTGATGTGCTTAGGCTGACGTGCATGGACCTATGTCCTGATGATGCGCCGAAGCCCTTTCAGCTGACGCACATGGACTTAAGTCCTGATGATGCGCCAAAGCTTCACTTGCTGACGCGTATGGACTTAGGTCCTGATGATGCGCTGAAGCTTCATTTGCTGACGCGTATGGACTTAGGTCGTGATGATGCGCCAAAGCTTCTCTTCAAATGCACCCGAAATTTTGATCCTGTGTGTCTTTGTTGGGATTCTCTCTATGCGCATGGGTTTCAACATAGTTGATACGCCAGAGATTCTGATGCGGCTCAGATACTTGTTTTGAGCTTCTAAGTTTTTTTGCTAACTTCTCTTTGACTCTGTTGCAGTATCCATGCCGAAGGCGGAGGTTTTCGTGAAGGAAGAGATATCGCCTCCTCTCGTCAAACAGGAGTCGGTGACCGTTAAGGAGGAGGTGTCACCAAAGGTCGAAGTTAAGGAAAAATTGATGACCATCAAGGAAAAGGTTGCTCCCAAGGTTGAGGTTAAGGAGGAGCCATCGTTAGAGAGTAGCAGCATTGGGACTGACCCTCATGTCCCTGCAAAAGACCTCAATCAGATTAAGCCTTCATATGCAAAGTGGCTGAGGGAGTGGTACATGCCTCAACGCAACTACGATCCTTGGTTGTGAGGATTCGTAGGTTGCTTTACAATCGCCATTTTCGGGAATATAAATAAAGTCAATGTTCCTATTTTGTCTTAGTGTTTCTGAGATCTGAAGAAACCTGGAGATATAGTTTATTTCTTTTCAGTATCGATGTGATCTTTTGTTTTTTGTTTAGTTGAAGAAAATGAAAGAACTTTCTGCTTTGTTCATTTCCTATGATTTTTGTAGACCCATTATCTATTGCGCACCTTAGTTTTTGGGTGCAAATAATAAGTTACTCACGGAGGAAATCGACACATTCACTCAGAGATAATATGGACGTGGTGAATATGGGGTAAAAATGGTGGAGTTTTCCTACTCAGAGGTAACATAAACATGGTAGGGGTGAACTCTGTGGGGTTTTATAGAACAACTCAGAGGTGATACGGACATGGATGTTCGATGGTGCAACAACAGGAACTGTTGTATGGATTGTTTACTTAGAGGTAATGTGGATGTGGTAAACATTGTCTTAAGCATGATCTTACACGGTGCAGGATCCTGCTTAATGAGGTGTAGAGAGGCAACTTATAGGTGATGTGGACATGGTTGTTCTTTTACTGGGGATAGAACGCAACGAAACAACTGGATTCCAGAAGCATATGATTTGTCAAAAGAAGGGGTGTGAACCTGGTTTGGTCAAGTTCACCAGTCCTCTCTCTAGGGAGAGGCAGTACATTTCGACGGAGGTCAAGAATAGTACTTTTTTAGGAACTTGTCCTTGATGGGCATCATGAACAAGTCTCCATTAGCTTGAGCGAGACAATAAGAACCGTTTGAGTATACCGTCTCTATGATGAAGGGTCCTTCCCATTTGGGTTCGAACTTTCCCTGTATTTTATGAGTCATCACCATCGGTCTCCTGACTGCCAGAACCAGGTCATCCACTTGGAAAGTCCTCTATCGGACTCTTTTGTTGAAAGTTTGTGATATGCGGACTTGATAAAGTTCGATGCATTGTTGAGCCAAGAGTCATTTTTCATCCAGCGCTTCCAACTCTTGCAGACGGTGACATTGATTGTCCTCTTTCGTTAACTGATTTATGATCGCCACTAGGAGTGAGGGGATTTGGATCTCCAGCGGTAGCACTGCTTCGCTCTCGTAAACCATAGAGAATGGTGTGTTGCCCGTCGAGGTCCGTACAGTTGTACTATAGGTCCAAAGGCATTCGCCGAGCTTCTCGTCCTAGTCGCACTTATTGGATGACATGACCTTTTTGAGTAGCCTGACGATGGTCTTATTAAAAGCTTCAACCAATCCATTTGATATCGGATTGTAAGCGGTTGATGCCACGTTCTGAATACGGTTCTTGTCGTAGAATTTACTTAACGCATGGCTGATGAATTGCATGCCATTGTCGTGGATAATCCTTCGAGGTAACCCAAAATGGTAGATGACATGATGCTTGATGAAACTGATCACTCTTTACCTTTTCACCTGTGTGAGAGGTACTGCTTCCGTCCATTTAAAGAAATAGTCGGTGATTGCCAGGATAAAGCGGCGTCCCCTTGATGAAGGAGGGGTGATAGGCCCTACTATATCTATGCCCCAGGCTTCAAATGACCAAGAGACAACCATCGGGTGTAGAGGCTCTGACGGTCTGTGGATGAAGTCGGCCTGCAACTGACAGGCACGACACTTCTTTCCATACTTGATAATGTCGGCCATCATGGTGGGCCAATAATAGCCCATGCGTCGAAATCGGTCTTGTAGCTTAGGACCTGGTTGATGAGCTCTGCACGTTCCATCATGAGCTTCTCGAAGAGCTTCAACGGCCTCTTTGTTAGATAGATATCGGAGGAGAAGTCCATCGTAGGAGCGCCGGTACAGCATTTTGGAGGCTGTATCATAATAGAAACGGAGGGAGCACCTTCTGACTGAGACTGCCTCATTCGGGTCTTCTGGGAGGACTCTATTGACCGCAAAGTCGATAAATAGGAATCTCTAGTCTCTAATATTGATGCCAGGGTCCGCGGCTATGGCGTAAGTTGTGTGCATGTACAGGTTATTTCTGGGGCAAGCCAAGTCCCGACCTGTCACCGAAATAAAGTGTTGAGTCCCGACGGGTGTGGCCAATAAGGCTGCGACGCCGGCCAGAGCATCGGCTTCCAAGTTTTACAGCCGAGACACATGCTCTATGAATAATTCTGCGAAGTTTGAGTTCATGTCCAATGCTACTTTTTGATAGTAGATGGGGTCTTCATGGCAGACTTCATACTGTCCCTAGATTTGATTGATAACGAGCTTTGAGTTGTCGTAAGATTCGAGGTAGTCCACCCCCAGCTGTCTTACTAACTGAAGCCCCATTATGAGTGCGTTGTACTCTGCAACATTATTTGAGCACGGCTTTGAAAGAGAATACGTGCGCTGGATGACCAGTTTGTCGGGAGAGATTAAGACCACCCCCACTCCTACGATAATCTGGCCTTTATGGCCTGTTCTGGAAGCACCGTTGAAGAACATCCGCCAGACTGATCCTTCTTCAGTAATGTTTGCTTCTTGTACCTCATCGGGGATACCTTCGTAGAGTCTGGATGATTCCGGGATTGGGTGCGCGGCTAGGAAGTCGGCCAATGCTTGGCCCTTGACATCCTTTTGTGGTACGAATACCATGTCATATGGTGTCAATAATATCGCCCATGTAGCCAACCTACAGTTTAGCGCTCCTGGTTTTGTCATAAGAATTCTGAGTGGATTGACTCGAGAGATGACATAGATCGTTTGTCCCGAGACATAGTGGCGAGTCTTCTGGATGGTGAATACCACATAGATCGTTTGTCATAAGAATTCTGAGTGGATTGACTCAAAGCCACATGTGTTGTCGATTATTACGTAAGTAATCGGGAATGGGAACTCATCCTTTGGACATGCAGAGTTGAGATCCCAAAAATTGATGCAGACTCGGATCTTTCCGTTCTTCTTAGTGACGGGGACGATATTGGCTACCCAGTCGGAGTGTTTCTCTTTACGAATGAACCCGTTGTCTAAGAGCTTGTCGATCTCTTCGTCAATGGCGTCTATGATGTTAGGACGGAAGCGCCACTGTTGCTGCTTAACGGTCTTAGTCAGGCAAGATGTTAAGCTTTTACATTGCTATTTGTGGGTCGAGTTTCGGCATGTCTTCGTAGCTCCAGGCGAAGACGTCGATATATTCTTTGACCAGGTGGATCAAATATTCTTGGTCCTCCCTCACCAATCTCTTGCTGATGAAGATGAGGTTGGATGAAGATCCATCCCCAAGGTCGATCTGCTCGACTTCGTCTTCTGTAGGAGGTTCTCGTAATTCAAAGCAAGACTCTCATTGTGTGCCTAGGCATTGAGCCCAGGGTTCTTCTTCGAAGAATTCTCCTGTCTGATCGTCATCTTCATCTTCTGAAGGATGTACGAATGTCATGTTGGCTGACAGCACCCTCCTGAAGACTGAGCCGACGCTTGTGTCAGAGTCCCAAGTTGAATTTTTATATGATTGAGAATGTATGACACCCTCTGCTTCTAATTCTTCGGGTTTTTTTGGAGGCGTGATGTAGCCTATCCCCCGTCAGGTATGGTGATAGTAGTCTTACGGTTTCCCTTTTGGCACTGGAAGTCGTAAGGAAAGGCGTCGACCTTTGCTGTAGTTTAGACCTTTGTCTCTCTTCATGTTGTAACCCATCTTTTGGATGAGATACTTGGCTCGATCATTGTACCGATAGATTTGCATTCTACCGGTGTCAAGTTCTGGCTCTGTCGGTGGGAGGTCTTGGTGACGCTCGACTTTGCCAAAGATAATAGGCTTCTCGTCCTTGTTCCGAGGTAGGACTATGTAACAGACTCCTTGGTACAGGATGACTCAATTTGTATGACTCACAGTCGTTATTTGTGTTTGCAATAACTGTAGAGCATTATCTAGAGTGTACATGGTATTCCAATATGGAAAACAAGAATAATTGAAAGACACTCTATTATTTATAAAATATGGGTTCTTATCCCGAGGAATTACATCTTCGAGGGATGGGGCATCGACATTAGCCGATATGTACTCTCCAAGCTCTTTATCAGTAAGAACTGGAGGAGTCTTAGGAGGTTCAGGATAGTTTTTCGAGAGCTTGGCCCATGCTGGCTCCTGGGACTGTGCTGAGAAGCATACCGAGGTCTTCTTTTTTGGCCTGATGGGTGCCGACAACTGAGGAGGCTTGCCTTTGAGCCACACCTTGAGGGAAGCCTCGGCTGGTGTGCCGGGAGCTAGAGCCTTTCTCCATAGCTTGGCTACGAGAGGAGCCGCCATTTGAGGGGGCTTACCTTTGAGGCGTATCTTCAATGGAGCTTCATTGGGTGTAGTGCCTGGAGAAGCTGGTGCCTTCCCGCAGAGTTTGACTACCATAGGAGCCGGTGTTTGAGGTGGCCTCCATTGGAGTCGCACTTTTAAGGGAGCATTGATTATCATGTCCGCCTCTGGGTTAGCTTCGACTTCAACTTCTGCCTCGTCATCAGCGTTATTGGCTTCATCTTCGAGATGAATTGAATTGTACAGATCGACGTCGGTGAAGAAGGATTCAATCCCTCTGAAGGGATCAACATTAGCAAACTCTGTTCGGATGATGCCGCTGGTGGATATGTATTTCATACATTGATGGAGGGTGGATGGCACCACCATATATTCATGTATCCATGGCCGTCCTAACATGATGTTGTAGTTGATGTCTGCATCCACAACGTAGCAAGTTACCTCGGTCTGGAGATCGTCGATGTGACACATCAAGCGGATCTTCTCCAGTGGCTCACTCTTACTAGCGTTGAAGCCACTGATGGTAATGTAAGATGCTGTCAGGCGATGCATCGGGATCCCCAATGTCTAAAGTAGAGTTAGAGGGATGATGTTGAGAGAAGACCCAGGGTCGATCCATATTTGCTCCACCTTGATGGCGCCGACATATCCTGTGTAATACAGGGGTCTGTTGTACTTATTGTTCTTGAGCAGCATATCTTGTTGAGTGAATGTGATGTTAAGGGTGATCTCTCCCATATTATGGCAGTACGGACATACTGTAGGATCGTCGTCAGGCTGCTGGACTTGACTGATGAAAGACTCGACGTCCTTCAGGGCTTCACAGAGAGCCTCTCGAGTATCTTTGGATAGGCGGAGGAGCTCGAATAGGGAAAGCTGTGCTGGAGTACTGGCCAGTTGTACCAGTATATCGAAGTTATGGGGCTTGGCTAACCCCGAAGTGTTGTCTTTTCGAAGAGGCCTATCGAAGCGGGCCTCCTTCTGCTTTTGTTTGTTAGCTGCAGGAGGTTAGGATGAACCTTCTCCTTGGACAGTTACGGTGATGATAGGAGGCGTCACTTCAGACGGAGCCTCCTTTGGCTGGGCGTTCTGCTGTGAACGTGTTTGCATGGGCAGTGCTTTCTCAAGGGAGGAAGTCACCATTCGGCAAGACTTGGTCTTCTTGCCTTTGCTTTTGGAGGTAGAGGATAACCCCGATTGAGTCAGTTCTGAAAGGAAATCTGGGTGAACACACATAATCTCTCCCTTGGATGTTGTGAGTGGTGTGAGCCCACCCATGTTGTCACGGGTTGGTGGAAGGTTGACTACTTCCATTATCGCCTTTGGGATGGGGACGACGACATCTTGAGCCGTGGTAGGCGGTAAGGTGCTGAACTGGAGCGACACTATATTGGCCGAGACTATATTCTCCTCATAATCAACTGAGATGACGTTCGTATTGATCATGCGCTGTATGTAGTCTTTGAGGATATAGCATTCTTTAGTTGGTTGTCCGATGAACCGATGGTAGTGACAATACCTCGGGTCGTCGACTCTACCTACTTTGTCAGGACTCTTGGTATCAGGCAATTTAATTTTGTCGCCCTGCTTTAACATCTCGAAGAGTTATAAGGTATCTTCATTATTGAAGGAGTAGACCATCTTTGGCCTTGGTGCAAGAGGAGGGCTCTGAGCAGGACCTTGCGTTGTGTTAGACGCATTGACAGTCAACGCCTGCTTTCCTTTCGCTTCGCAGCTGCTACTGCTGGTCGCAGGCCGTTTTTCTTTGTCGTCAAAGGTGGAAAAGTTAACCCCATGAAGGCGAGCGTTACGTGCATTCTTCTCAGCAGCTTCGGCTCCAGTGTAACTCCACTTCTCAAAATATTTTTATATTTCAAATAAGTTCTTTAAATCATTTCCTGAATTAAATTATTTACTTATTATTATTTCTTTTCCTTTCTATATCATTTCTCAGCCAGTTTAAGTACTCTATAGTTTAAACCTATAGCCCATTTGATAGCTCATCTGTATCAGGCCTGCTAAGGTTTAGGACTACCTTTCTAATTAATTCCTTGCATCTTCGAAGCGAACTAAATATTTTAGATATTATTGGGCTTCTCAGCCAGCCCAATTGTAGAGTTCGTTTTGGACTCCTTTTAAATCAATTCTCCCAGACCATTCTTCTCTAAGCCAATCCTTCTATTTAAAAACCTGAAATTTAATAGCCATGAGAATTCGGTTCCTTCTTCTTTAAAAAAATTTGTTTTCCCTCTTTTGATTCGAAGAGCTATAGGAAGACCTATTTCCTTCTTATTTGATTCCTTGTGGGAATTCAAATCACTCTAACAAACTCTGACAACTGAGCCACGTGCCAACGATTTCCTTTTTTATTTTCCCTCTATTTTCTTTCCATAACTACCTATTTAAGGACTAGCAGACCATCATTTTCCTCAGCCATCACTTTTTTTCTTCTTCAAACTGCAATTCTTTTCCTTGGCAAAGCTTGGTGGTCATGGAGGACTCAACAAGGTTTATAGTTGATCAGCAAGCTGTGGAGACAGCGTGAGGAAGCTTTTGCCTTGAATTCTAGATCGGAGCATCATCAGGGATCGAGGTGAGTAGGATCGATTTTGAAGACAACTCTTCAATTTATTTCTGAATTTCCATTTGAATCTGAGCTAGGAATATTGATCTTTTGCTCTTAGATCTACAATCCTGTTGAGTGTTCTTCAACTGTTTGTTGGTCGATTCAACAAAATCGAACGAGGTGAAGATCATTCCCTGGTAATCTAGTTCAACTGCTATTTCTTATTCCTATCCCCAAATTCTTGAGTCAATTTTGGATCTAGATTTAGTTGATCTGTGATTGATCTATTTTGAAGAATAATGATTATTCCGGGATTCTTGTTGAGTTGTTGAAGGGCAGTTGTTCTCTAAATTCTTTTCGATCCAAGGATACTTGAACAGCAAGTGTAAGGATTCGATCTACTCTTGAATGTGTTGATGATACATTTTTAATGAATCATTGGGCCGGTTGAATTGAGAATTATGTTTTCATTTATCTAGCAGTCTCCCTGTTTCCCAAGCCATGATCAAATCCTAAAATCTGATTCAAGTGAGTATCCAGCCTCCTCAAATGTTTAAAGCTAATTAGTTAAATTATTATTTTGACCTATTTGGTTTTTTTCTGCTGTGTTGATGATCGGTTAGGGAACTAGGAATATTCAGAGCATGGGTTGTGTTTACCTGTTCCAGATCTGATTCACTTCAGGTAATATTTACAACCTTATTTAAAATTCTAAATGATCTATTTAGTTTGTATCTAGCAGTCAGTCGAGAGTGAAATTGTAGATGTTCCAGGTTTTGGTCTGAATATTGTAGCATGATAATTTGGGTTATGGATTGATGATAACAGGATTCACAAACTGATATTAAAAATCAAGAATATCATGGTATTGATAACCAATAAGTGCAGGCCTTGGCAATTGCCTAAACATTGGTAATCACTTGTGGAGTTTAATGGTACTTCGAGTAGTAATTGTTTACCTAGTCAATGTTGAGAATATAACTGGAACTGTGGTTGGAGTTGAGTGATAAACCATTCTAGAGAGTAGGTCAAGGTAGGATGTTAGGAAGGGTGGATGGTATGTCATAACTGATGATATCATGACTTTTATAAGCAGGACAGGTTGTGTTTAGTATAGGGACTGATTGCATCAATCTTAGCTGACATTTGAATTGTATTAGTGCCTTAATTGGACTGGTTTAAAGCAGTGTCTAGTTGAGATTGAATCATATCAGCATTGAAAACTGAATCATGAGAACCTATTCTAGAGTTCAGGACTAACCTTCCTAAGGGACTGTCTGATTCTAGATAATATGAGTCCTAAAATAGAGGGTAGGTTGACTGATTGTATATTTAACTTGTGATTTAGAGCAATAGCCTATTATGTGCTATGATGTAGAAATTTTAGAGTTTACTTTCAAACTTGAAGATTTTGGGTTGTTGAACTATGTCCTGAAAAGTTGTGTAGGACTGATTAGTTCAGGTAATAGATTTCAGTAAATTACTTAGGGCTGATTGTTAATCCCTGTTAATAGACTGTTTATGTCTTGATATTACACTGACATTTGATTTGGATAGGAGACTGAGTTTGAACTCATATTGGTTGATATTAGATTGATATTGGATTGGGATGCAAATGTTAGGAAGTTATAAACTGAGATTTCTATCCCTGTCTTGGTTCAGGACTGAGATGTCTTATTTCAGTCTATAGTTAAGGCTGAATGTTACATGTAGTCTAATATCTGGATTTCACATCTGGAATAATTTTGAGTACACAGTTGGATTGGTATATCAGTCTTTACCAAGACTGTTAGAGTCCTGGTTCAGGACCAGGTGAATCAACTGAGTTAGGGTTATATTGCCCTGCTATTGGACTGAGACAGAAAACTATAAATATCATACATTTGACTGATATGTAAGAGATATTGAACTGAGATTGGGAACATTTCTCATATTGCAGTTGGTTTAAATGGTGATTTTGGTACAAGAAAGCCTAGGAATGATTGGTACTACCTTGTGTCTTCTTCCAAGAGGTACACTAACTCAGTTCCATATACCTGAGATAGGGAACCTGAACAGTATTGATTCAGTCCTATGTTAGACTATTTAAGACTGTTAAGGACTGGCTTGTTCATTCCTACTATTAGAGATAATTTAATAGGCTCTATTTTCCTTTAAAGAATATTGTAGTTAATGAGAACTATAGTACCATTGGATGTTGGCAAATTTTGAGGATCTTAGCACATGAAGTTGGGTGTTAATAAAGATTGAAGATTGTTGTCTCACATTCTAAGTTGTATATAGAAATTACTTTAGTTGTACACAGGGAGATTAATAGGACTTAATAGATTTAGTATAACTAAGGTTTATGTTAAGTAATATTTCTAGATTAGAAATAATTACTTTACACTGTTGACTTATCAAATTGTAACCATATACCAGGAGGATTTCCAGCCCTACTACCCTTTTTTGATCACCCAGAGCCAGGCAAGTATACTCCTCGAATTTGTTCATTTCTCATGTCTTGCATGTTCATCCCTGTATCTGCTTGATTGACACGATGTATCACGGTATTGTCTGATTTTATGTATTACTTGTGTCTGGGAGGGGAAATACTATAGATATGTGATCAAATCCTATTACTACTCATGTGAATAGCTTGGGTCCCGCACCGTTCATGCGGGACCAAAGCCGTACCATTTCATGTTCATTGCATATACCCAAGCCGATCACATAATCTAGAAGTACTTCAATATTGCATATGTCAGGATTCAGGTTGTATTTTAGGATTCATGGTTGTATTTCATGTTCAGATTGTATTTCATGATTCAGGTTGTACTTCATGTTCAGGTTGTATTTCATGTTCAGGACTGATACTATGTTCCCTGTTTTACTTTCAGTATTTCCTGCTCCGTTTCATGTCTTATCTCATTTCCTGTACTTTACATATATTTCTGTTTCTTGTTCATACCATGATGTACATGTTCATTTCCTTGGATATACTTAGCTCCTCTCCTGACTAGGATATGTTGCATGTGAGTTGGAGGCTTTGTGCGACACGTACTATAGCGAGGAGCCAATTAATGCAAGAGAGCTAGCTGGTGCTACTCTTGACTTAGAGGCTGCAGAGGCCTAGAGCTTACCTTAGTATTTCCATATTATTTTCTTATATTGAGACTAGTAGACTTTCTGTCATTTCTAGAATGTAATAAAATTCTGAACCTTGTACTTTTACTCTGGAATACATTTTATAGATGCTATGTTTTTATATTTGTCTTGATATCTGGTTAGTTCTCCCTAGATTGGTAAAGCTTACTTTGTCGTGTCTAACGACAAAGGCTGGGCATGTCCGACTCGTATCCGGTTATTCGGGAGCGGATCGTGACATATTTTTAGTGGTGGCATATGCAGGTCTATCCTAATGGTACCTAGGTCTTAGCGTACTGTTGAGGGGCTTGATTACACTAGGGAAACTTGAACACAGCATAGGAAAATCAGAAAATAAGGGTATATCTGGTTTATCAGGTGCATTGATATTATAAAAATATTGTTTATTAGGTTTTTAAGGTTTGTTAATCAACGAAGTTTTCTTTCTATTACAGGATGGTCACTACGAGGAAGACCGTGGATCAGCCCGGAGTTGCAGGCAGTTCGGAGCAGCCTGTACCAGACGTTCCAGCAGATCAGCTTCCAGTCGCGCCTCCTATCTTTCCATCGCTGCCTTCGACGATGATGTTTGATGGCGCTCAGGTGATGGCGATGTTCCAGCAGTTTATAGAGGTCCAGAATCACCAGGCTGCGCAGTTCAGAGAGGCACAGAGTCAGCAGGCTGCGCAGTTCAGAGCGACCGTCGTCGACGCACTCAGGACTCAGAAGACGGCAGCACCGGCACCAGTAGCACCTCCAGCACCACGAGCACCGAGACCAGGTACGGCCAAGGAGTACCAGAACCTCTGCCCGATGGACTTTCAGGGCAATGAGGGTATCGTCTATGCAGATGAATGGCTGGAGAATACGGAAAGGACCTTGAGGATGGCACAGATCCCGGATGACCTGAAGATAGAGGTGGCGAGCATGCGGCTGTTCGACCTTGCCAGAGCCTGGTACCGCGAGGATCCCCAGTTGGCAGCACAGCAGGTTTCTTAGACAGATTTCAAAATACTGTTCAAGGAGAAATTTTTTCCAGACTTCGAGAGGGATGATCTTCGCATGCAGTTCAAGGCCTTACAGCTGGGAATGATGACAGTAGCGGAGTATACTTCCGAGTTTACTAGGCTCAGTAGGTTCGCGGAGAGCTTAGTCAGAGCACTAGAGGATAGGGCCTGGAGATTCAAGAAGGGTCTGACCAGGGAGCTACGGCATGCAGTAGCTATTAGTCAGGCGACTACCTACTCTAACATCCTTAAGATCGCCCAGGCAGCTGAGAAGGAGATGGACCCGAGGCCCAAGAAGGATAGGGACATCGGTAGCAGCAGTTACTAGGCGCCAGCGAAGAGGGAACAGATGCAGACTCAGGCGAGGCCACATCAGCAGGCAGCAGTTCAGCACCGTCCTGCCAGAGTTCCAGCAGTTCGGTATCAGAGACAGCAGGGGATTACTTGCACATATTGTCATCGGTCGGGACACCACGTGGAGGTCTGTCGCAAGAGGATTGGACTTTGCCTCTTTTACGGGTCAGACGTACATCAGATGAGGGACTGCGCTCAGGCTATAGCTAGACTAGCAGGAGGATCCCGAGGAGCTGGAGGACCACCGCTTGTACCACTCAAAGCATTTTTTACTGTACCCCAGAGGGGAGGAGCTCTACCACCCCAGCATCAGAGGTTTGCACAGCACGAGCAGCAGCAGAGGGAAGGACCACAGCGGGTACGTACTTACATCATGGCCGCAGTTGAGGAGGAGGAGGCAGCTTCAGATGTTATCACAGGTTCTGTTATCATTTATTTATTTTCTGCCATTGCCTTATTTGATTTTGGAGCCATACATAGCTTTGTATTATATGAGTTTCTGCATAGACACGACTTCACACCCAAGCCCACTAGGAGGATCTGTCGGATTATGACAGGAGAAAGGATTGTGCCAGTCAGTGAGATGGTGGATTGCCTTATCACTATAGCTGGACGGGAGCTCAGGGCTCGACTTCTAGTGATGCCATTGTCCGGATTCTACGTAGTCCTCGGCATCGACTGGATGAGCGAGCAGTTTGTCGTAATAGACTGCCATGAAGGGAAGGTAACTTAAATCCCGCCAGGACTTCCAACGTTCGAGATCAGCAAACGAGTTACAGAGATGCCCGAGGGAGTCTACTTCGGAGTAGTTGCAGAAGACCAGGAGTTGCCGCATCCGCTGATTGCAGAGTATCTTGATGTCTTCCCCGAGGAGTTGTCAGAATTACCGCTAGATCGAGACCTGGAGTTTAGCATTGACCTAGTGCCAGGATCAGCACCGAAGTCCTAGCATTGTTACAAGATCAACCCGAAGGAAGCTGCAGAGTTGAAGGCTCAGATTGATGAGTTGGAAGGCAAGGGTTTTATTCGGTCCAGTGCTTCACCCAGGGGAGCACCGGTACTTTTTGTACCCAAGAAGGATGGGACAGTAAGGATGTGCATTGATTATCGTGCACTCAATAACATCACGATCAAGAATAGATACCCATTGCCGTGGATTGATGAGCTATTTGATCAGGTGAGTGGGACGAAAGTCTTTTCCAAGATTGACCTTTGGTCGGGATATCATCAGATGAAGGTTCGGGAGTAGGATATTCCGAAGACAGCTTTCAACACTCGATACGGCCAGTATGAGTTATTGGTGATGCCGTTCGGACTCACCAATGCCTCAGCAATATTTATGAACTTGATAAATAAAGTTTTTCATAAGTATCTGAACAAGTTTGTAGTAGTCTTCATTGACGACATTCTGATATATTCGAAGACCGAGGAGGAGCATATGGAGCACCTGCGAATCATGTTGGAGATTCTGTAGAAAGAGAAGTTGTACAAAAAACTTTCGAAATATGAGTTTTTCTTGGACCGGGTGGAGTTTTTGGGGCGTGTGGTTACTGGAGAGGGGATTTCTGTGGATTCCAAGAAGATTGAAGCAGTAGAAGCATGGGCACCTCCCAAGTCAGTAGTTGAGATTCGTAGTTTCCTGGGGCTAGCAGGATACTACAGGAAGTTTGTGAAGGATTTTGCCAGGATAGCAGAGCCTATGACGAAGCTTACGCGAAAGGACGAGGAGTTCATCTAGAGCGACTCCTGCCAGTCAGCATTTGAAGAATTGAAAAGAAGACTCACGACATCGTCAGTTTTAGCTTTGCCATCCGGATCTGGAGGATTCGTCATCTACAGCGATGCTTCAGGAAAAGGCTTGGGATGTGTGCTTGAGCAGAACAAGAAGGTCATTGCTTATGCTTCTAGACAGTTGAGGCCCTATAAGAAGAATTATCCCACACATGACTTGGAGCTTGCAGCAGCCATATTTACCTTGAAACTGTGGAAGTACTACTTATATAGAGAGCGAGTGGACATCTTTACGGACCACAAAAGCCTGAAGTATGTTTTCACTCAGAAGGAGCTGAATATGAGGCAGCGCAGATGGCTGGAACACATAAAGGATTTCGACATCAGTCTGTAGTACCACCCTGAAAAGACAAATGTGGTAGCAGATGCTCTCAGTCGATATCATGTTGCCATGTATCTCACCATGGACCAGCATCTTTTAGAGTATCTTGAGAGCCTTGGGATTGAGATTGTTCTTCCGGGAGCTGGAGGGCAGCTGATGCGCATGCAGATACGGTTAGGACTGATAGAGAAGATCAAGGAGACCCAGTTTCTAGATGAGGGATTCCGGTGTCTCAGAGGACAGGCAGAGGCATGATTGCTCCACGACTTCACCATTGCAGACGACGGATCCCTGCGGCACAGAACTCAGTTGTTGTACCCAAGGATTTGCGAAAAGAGGT
The DNA here is from genome assembly GCA_029216955.1 of Iris pallida. NCBI lineage: Eukaryota > Viridiplantae > Streptophyta > Magnoliopsida > Asparagales > Iridaceae > Iris > Iris pallida. Next base: position 8,130,733 of record JANAVB010022997.1, on the reverse strand, counting down.
GATATAGGAAGCCCACCAGTCGCAATATTATATACATCCTGGATCTACCAAGATGTACAAGGATTTGTGAGAGCATGTTTGGTGGTATGGAATGAAGAGAGAGGTTGCCAAATTTATTCCCAGATGCCTTGTGTGCCAGCAAGTCAATACAGAGCGTCAAAGACCAGCAGGACTACTACAGCCTTTACCTATTCTAGAATGGAAGTGGGAGCACATCACAATGGACTTCGTCTCTGGTTTACCGCGTACTTCCAGTGGCAAGGAGCTATTTGGGTGATCATGGACAGATTGATAAAGTCTGCTCATTTCATTCCGTTCAAGGTTGGGCTGTCGACCGAGAAGCTTGCAGACCTCTACATACGTCAGATCGTTAGGATTCATGGGGTGCCGATGAGCATCATTTCAGACAGAGACAGTTGCTTCACATCACACTTCTGAAGGAGTCTACAGCTGAGCTTGGGATCACAGTTGAAGTTCAGCACCGCCTATCATCCACAGAAGGACGGGCAGTCCGAGAGGACCATTCAGACGCTGGAGGACATGCTACGGGTTTGCGTACTCGACTTCGGTGGTTCGTGGGAGGATCACTTGCATCTAGTGGAGTTTTCCTATAACAACAGTTATCAGGCTAGCATCGAGATGACCCCGTTCGAGGCACTGTATGGGCAGAGATGTCACACGCCGTTATCTTGGGACGATGTTGGCGAGAGAGCTTTGCTTGGGCCAGAGATAGTGGTATACTCAGTTGAGAAGATCATGCTGATCAGGGAGCATCTCAGAGTTGTATATGATCGGCAGAAGCACTGGACAGACAGCAGCAGACGGCCATTGGAGTTTATGGTTGGCGATAGAGTGTTCCTGAAGATCTCACCGACCAGAGGTGTCATTCGGTTCGGCATAGACGGGAAGCTCAGTCCGAGGTACATAGGGCTTTCGACGTGACGGCACGGATTAGTGAGGTGGCATATCGACTAGGGCTTCCAGCCAGCATGGAGGAGGTACACGATGTTTTCCACATGTCTCATCTTCGACGCTATATTCCAGACCCGAGCCATATGGTGGACCACTCAGAGCTAGAGGTGGGCCCGAGTTTGACCTACGAGGAGCAGCCAGTGGAGATCCTTGATTGTAGGGAGAAGCGCTTGCGGAACCAGACTATTTCCCTTGTCCGCGTCATGTGGAGGCATCACTCTCCGGAAGAGTCCACATGGGAGCGTGAGGATGAGATGCGTGAGCGATATCCTAGTTTGTTCACTTGAGTGTATTTTGTGTTTCAAATAAATTGAATTCAATAAACAACTTATTAGATTCACTATCTTTGATTTAATTTTAGAATTTGTGTCTACATTCTAATTTCGAGGGCGAATTTTTTTTCGGAGGGGAGATTTGTTACTCTACCTCTCAAAATATTTTTATATTTCAAATAAATTCTTTAAATTATTTTCTGAATTAAATTATTTACTTATTATTATTTATTTTCCTTTCTATATCATTTCTCAGCCAGTTTAAGTACGTTGTAGTTTAAACCTATAGCCCATTTGATAGCTTATATGTATCAGGCCTGTTAAGGTTTGGGACTACCTTTCTAATTAATTCCTTGCATTTTCGAAGCCAACTAAATATTTTAGATATTATTGGGCTTCTCAGCCAGCCCAATTGTAGAGTTCTTTTTGGACTCCTTTTAAATCAATTATCCCAGGCCATTCTTCTATAAGCCAATCCTTCTATTTAAAAACCTGAACTTTAATAGCCATGAGAATTCGGTTCCTTCTTCTTTTTAAAAATTCGTTTTCCCTCTTCTGATTCGAAGAGCTGTAGGAAGACCCATTTCCTTCTCATTTGATTCCCTGTGGTAATTCAAATTGCTCTAACAAACTTTGACAACTGAGCCTTGTGCCAACGATTTCCTTTTTCGTTTTCCCTCCATTTCCTTTCTATAACTACCTATTTAAAGATTAGCAGACCATCATTTTCCTCAGCCGTCACTTTTCTTCTTCCTTCTTCAAACTATAATTTTTTTCTTGGCAAAGCTTGGTGGTCATGGAGGACTCAACAAGGTTTACAGTCGATCAGCAAGCTGTGTGGAGACAGCGTTAGGAAGCTTTTGCCTTGAATTCTAGATCGGAGCATCATCAGGGATCGAGGTGAGTAAGATCGATTTTGAAGACAACTCTTTAATTTATTTCTGAATTTGTATTTGAATCTGAGCTAGGAATATTGATCTTTTGCTCTTAGATCTAAAATCCTGTTGAGTGTTCTTCAACTGTTTGTTGGTCGATTCAACAAAATCGAATGAGGTGAAGATCATTCCATGGTAAACTAGTTCAACTGCTATTTCTTATTCCTATCCCCAAATTCTTGAGTTAATTTTGAATCGAGATTTAGCTGATCAGTAATTGATCTATTTTGAAGAATAATGATTATTTCGGGATTCTTGATGAATTGTTGAAGGGCAGTTGTTCTCTAAATTCTTTTCGATCCAAGGATACTTGAACAACAAGTGTAAGGATCTCGATCTTCTCTTGAATGTGTTGATGATACATTTTTAATGAATCATTGGGCCGGTTGAATTGAGAATTGTGTTTTCATTTATCTAGCAGTCTCCATGTTTCCCAAGCCATCTTGCGGGAACGATTAGTGATCAAATCCTAAAATCTGATTCAAGTGAGTATCTAGCCTCGTCAATGTTTAAAGCTAATTAGTTATATTATTATTTTGACCTATTTGGTTTTTGTCTGCTGTGTTTGATGATCGGTTAGGGAACTAGGAATATTCAGAGTAGGGGTTGTGTTAACCTGTTCCAGATCTGATTAACTTCAGGTAATATTTACAACCTTGTTTAAAATTCTAAATGATCTATTTAGTTTGTATCTAGCAGTCAGTCGAGATTGAAATTGTAGATGTTCCAGGTTTTGGTCTGAATATTGTAGCATGATAATTTGGGTTATGGATTGACGATAACAGGATTCACAAACTGATATTTAAAATCAGGAATATCATGGTATTGATAACCAGCAAGTGCAGGCCTTGGCAATTGCCTAAACATTGGTAATCACTTGTAGAGTTTAATGGTTCTTCGAGTAGTAATTGTTTACCTAGTCAATGTTGAGAATATAACTGGAACTGTGGTTGGAGTTGATTGGTAACCCATTCTAGAGAGTGGGTCAAGGTAGGATGTTAGGAAGGGTGGATGGTATGTCATAACTGATGATATCAGGACTTTTATAAGCAGGACAGGTTATGTTTAGTATAGGGACTGATTACATCAATCTTAGCTGACATTTGAATTGTATCAGTGCCTTAATTGGACTGGTTTAAAGCAGTGTCTAGTTGAGATTGAATCATATCAACATTGAAAACTGAATCATGAGAACCTATTCCAGAGTTCAGGACTGACCTTTCTAAGGGATTGTCTGATTCTAGATAATATGATTCCTAAAACAGAGGGTAGGTTGACTGATTGTATATTTAACTTGTGATTTAGAGCAATAGCCTATTATGTACTCTGATATAGAAATTTCAGAGTTTACTTTCAAACTTGAAGATGTGTGGTATGTTGAACTAAGTCCTGGAAAGTTGTGTAGGACTGATTAGTTCAAGAAATGGATTTCAGTAAATTACTTAGGACTGATTGTTAATCCCTGTTAATAGACTATTTATGTCTTGATCTTAGACTGACATTAGATTTGGATAGGAGACTGAGTTTGAACTCATATTGGTTAATATTAGACTAATATTTGATTGGGATGTAAATGTTAGGAAGTTGTAAACTGAGGTTTCCATCCCTGTCCTGGTTCAGGACTGAGATATCTTATTTCAGTCTATAGTTAAGGCTGAATGTTACATGTAGTCTAATATCTGGATTTCACATCCGGAATGATTTTGAGTTCACAGTTGTACTGGTATATCAGTCTTTGCCAAGACTGTTAGAGTCCTGGTTCAGGACCAGGTGTATCAATTGAGTTAGGGTTTTATTGCCCTGCTATTGGACTGAGACAGGAAACTATAAATGTCATACATTTGACTGATATGTGAGAGATATTGAACCTGAGATTGGGAACATTTTTCATATTGCAGTTGGTTTAAATGGTGATTTTGGTACATGAAAGCCTAGGAATGATTGGTACTACCTTGTTTCTTCTTCCAAGAGGTACACTAATTCAGTTCCATATCCCTGAGATAGGGAACCTGAACAGTATTGATTCTGTCCTATGTTAGACTATTTAAGACTGTTAAGGACTGGCTTGTTCATTCCTACTATTAGAGATAATTTAATAGGCTCTATTTTCCTTTAAAGAATATTGTAGTTAATGAGAACTATAGTACCATTGGATGTTGGCAAATTTAGAGGATCTTAGCACATGAAGTTGGGTGTTAATAAAGATTGAAGATTGTTGTCTCATATTCTAGGTTGTATATAGAAATTACTTTAGTTGTACATATAGAGATTAATTGGATTTAATATATTTAGTATAACTAAGGTTTCTGTTAAGTGATATTTCTAGATTAGAAATAATTACTTTACATTATTGACTTATCAAATTGTAACCATATACCAGGAGGATTTCCAGCCCTACTACCCTTTCTTGATCACCCGGAGCCAGGCAAGTATACTCCTCGGATTTGTTCATTTCTTATGTCTTGCATGTTCATCCCTGTATCTCCTTAATTGACACTATGTATCACGGTATTGTCTGGTTTCATGTATTACTTGTGTCTGGGAGGGGAAATACTATAGATATGTGATCAAATCCGGTTACTACTCATGTGAATAGCTTAGGTCCCGTACCGTGCATACGGGAGCAAAGCCGTACCATTTCATGTTCATTGCATATACCCAAGCTGATCACACAATCTAGAAGTATTTCAATATTACACATGTCTGGATTCAGGTTGTATTTCAGGATTCATGGTTGTATTTCATGTTCAGGTTGTATTTTATGATTCAGGTTGTACTTCATGTTCAGGTTGTATTTCATGTTCAGGACTCATACCATGTTCCCTGTTTTACTTTCAGTATTTCCTGCTCAGTTTCATATCTTGTCTCATTTCCTATACTTTACATATATTTCTGTTTCTTGTTCATACCATGATGTATATGTTCATTTCCTTGGATATACTTAGCTCCGCTCCTGACTAGGATATGTTGCAGGTGAGTTGGAGGCTCTGTGCGATATGTACTATGGCGAGGAGCCAATTGATGCAGGAGAGCTAGCTGGTGCTACTCTTGACTTAGAGGCTGCAGAGGCCTAGAGCTTATCTTAGTATTTCCATATTATTTTCCTGTATTGAGACTAGTAGACTTTCTGTCATTTCTAGAATGTAATAAAATTCTGAACCTTGTACTTTTACTCTGGAATACATTTTATAGATGCTGTGTTTTCATATTTGTCTTGATATCTGGTTAGTTCTTCCTAGATTGGTACAGCTTACTTTGTCGGGTCTAACGACAAAGGCTGGACGTGTCCGACTAGTATCCGGTTATTCGGGAGCGAGTCTTGACAGCTTGATCGCGAGCATCATGTTCATGCTGTAGAAGTCGATGAGTGCATGTTTCGGCATGCCTGGTGGCAACCTTAGGCATGGTTGTTGGAAACGCTCAATGAATTCTTGAACAATCTCCTTCTGAGTCTGTCGTACTTTTATAGATGACATGGTCAAGTCTCTCCCTCCGTCGTAGAACCGATCGAGGAAGAGGCATGTCAAGTCGTCGAAGGTTGATATGGAGTAGTCAGGGAGACTACAGTACCAGACTTAGGCGACTCCCTTCAGAGCCCCGACAAACAGCCTCGTGAGCAAGTCATCTTCTTTTGGGAGATGCCCCGTCTGAGACTGAAAGTAGGTCAAGTACCGACGAGAAGAGTCCTTCCCGTCGTATGGCGTCAGTGTATGTGGTTTATACTTGGAAGGATAAACCACCTTGTCCCACTCAAGAGGGTAGGATTGAGGAAGCCCCAACTTTTGATGTTTTTCCTGCCTATTTTGGGCCTCGAAACGTTCACGCAGGTCCCTGATCATCTCGGCTAAGTCTTCTGTTGAGCTAGAAGCAGGTGAAGGCGATACGGCCTGAAGTTGGATATTGGAGGGTGATGACGCTCGCGGTGCAGTATGATGCTCAGCCCCTGAAGATACCCGTTGAGGGGGTATAGTTGAACCTCCGTTGGCCCCTGGATCGGGGCTGGTGGAGACAGATGCCTTTGCCAGAGTGGTTCGAATGTCGAACACCGCTTGGATCAGGATCTGCATAGAGGCAGAGAGAGTTTTGAGACTCCCCTCAAGGGTGTCTATGTGCTGCACATTGTCCAGTACTGGAGCATCTAATTCTCCTTCATCCCCACCACCTGCCATGTAGGCTGTCATAACATGGGTGGAAGTGGATGGATCGGTCGAGGCTTCGCTTTGGACCTCACTTTCCTGTGGCGGGGCTTCTTCTTCTGAGGCCTCGTGTTGGCTACCCCCAGCTACGTCAGGGTTGGTTTGTCGAAGCGCTTCCTTATCTTCGATGGGAGGGTTGTCAGAGGCTTGACTACCCCGGCTGTTGCTTCGCTAGGGCCTTGCTCCTTGCTCGGGTAGGTTCGTACACCCCTTGGGATGGGACCACTATTTTACTCTTCCTCAGCTGGATCTTGGATGTAGAGGCTGAGGAGTTGGTGGTTGTCTTTCTTAGAGATGAGTGGGAATTAGAGACAACATGACAGAAAAAGATCTTGGGCTCTACTTCATCTTCAATTGGCACTTTCTTTCTGAGGCGACGTCGAATAGGTGCCGTAGATTGTAATCGCTGAAACACGGACTGCCTTTGTGGTAGAGCCGCTGTTTTACAATAGCAGCAATTGATGGTGACCATGGCACATGTGTGCCCTGAGAGGGACACATTGTGCCTATTGGTCGGCTCTCTTGATCTGCGTTTGTGACTGATCATATTACACAAATCATGTTGGGAGAGTTTCACTTTAACACCCCCATCAGGCATATGGCAAAGCCAAGCACCGGGGTGGTCATGTGAATTACCCCCTGATCTGGTTCACGTGCATGAGATACGCCCAGATCATTGGTAGAGAAACAACATTTATGGCAACTTGGGTCCACTTCATGTGAGTCACCCAGGTGGGCACATGGACTCAACATCGTAGTTGCCCAGCCAGTCTTGGTTCGAAACGTAGTAGATGTGCCCAAGCGGGATAGGGACTTTGAGAGTTAACTTGTTTCTGGCACAGATGTGCCTGAGTCAAATCTGTACTGCTTACCATCAACAGCACGCATAATTTTGAGCACATGCTTCTGGTTTGTTATTGGCATAGCACGTTCGTGGCGCATGGCCTATTCTGCCTTGGATTTCTTTGTACTAGCCCGCGAAGGTGCATAGTACTCAGAATCCAATTGTGTCTCACAATGACAGTGAGTGAGTCTGTTGAAGATAGACGTTCTCTCCTACGCACCAGAGCTCATGCGCTGGAGATTGGTTGCACCTCTGCTCCGTTGGCACATCTTCTTCGGCTGGAAAGAAGACGGTTGGGGAATGCAGTCAATACTACGTTTCTCAGACAAACGTACGGTACCATTAGGTGCATCTTTGTTGTTGAGAGTGTCAGCAGGAAGGGCCAGCTGCGGTGGCGTATCCCCTTCAGTGATGGTGCCAGGCGCATCGGCCTTGCGCACCCAGACTTGGCGAGTCTTCTTCGGCTTTGGCAGCCGCTTCGAAGGACTTGCGCTGCCTTCAGAGATGAACTCCTCATACGCCTGTTGATTGAGGCGTACCACAAGTGTTTTGTGGGAGGTGCTGAGTTTGATGTTGTCAGATTGCGACACAACTTTCTCGTTGGAGGAGAAATAAGTCCCCAGCAGAGTCGCCATCTTGTTTGCCATCGAAAATGCGACAAGGTTTTGTTGATTAAAACTTTGGTATTTCAATTACAAACAGAACAGTATACAATATAGGACTTAGACGTAGTCCTAGGAGTACACTTTTGTTTTTATCTGGGAATTGTGTCGGTGGAGCGAGTGGTAACGTGTTGACTCCGTTGACGATCTGACGACGATCATGAACTCTCTGAAGGTCTGGATTGCTCTGGATGGCGGAGCGTTGTGAGGAGAAGCCGACGTTGAGTGTCTCTTCTGGCCCCTATGGACATGCTTTTCTCTGTGTGTGTATGTCCGTCCTTGTCTGTGTGTGGGTGAAGGAATGATCCTTCTATTTGTAGATAGCAGGCTGACTGCTTATGCACACATATGTCGAATGCGCCTAGACGTGGGAACGCTACGTGGCTGATGCTGGCAGGGGTGCATGGTTGATGCGCTCTAGATTTGAAGCTGAATTTGCTGGACTACTGCGCTGAGCTGTGATGGAGCTGACACGTGGCAGTCGCGAAGATTTGGTTGTTGCTGTGATTTTGGGTGGTTAGCACCTATTTTTTGAATAGAACTGAGTCAAGGGATGCATGGCGTTTGCCTGTGGCTCAAAGATCTCGAGTGATCTGTCGGGATGCACCTAGGATCGGGCGCATGGAGGCGACTTGGTCTATGAGTTTTAGGCATCATAGACAAGTCTGGACGTATGGCTTTTGAGGCGCATGCAGAGCTTCACATCATGGTGTACCTTGAATCAGGCGCAGGGGAGGCGACTTGTTCTTATGATCTTTAGGAGCCATGAACAAGTCCAGGCGCATGGCTTTTGAGGCACATGTAGAGCTTTGTCGTCTATTTCTTGGGGTCATAAGTAAGCCCGGGGGTGCATGACCACTAAGGCGCATGCAGTCTTCTGGGCGCATGGCCATGCGGCGCATATGAATGATCGGTCTACCACGTTGTCGACCCTAGGTATAATGATGGTGCTGACATCAGTGGTGCTTCGTTTTCTGTACAGGTCTGCTGATTGTATAGCTCCTGGAATACGTTATTGCCTTTGTTATTCAGCATTAAATACTTGATGGAGAGGGTTGCATTGGTTAGTGCCAATCTGGGCGCATAGTTATGTAGGACCGTTGTGCACCTCTAGAGGAGGGATAAATAGAGTGTGTGCATCTGTAGCGTAAAATAATCACCAATTATAAATATTAAGTAGTTATATATTATGGCAGAAAAAACGGTAAATAAAATACGGTAAAGTAAGAGTCAAGAATTCAAACTTAGTGAACACCATGATGTATACCGGTTTTCCTTTGAGAGGACTAGTCCAGTCACGAGTACTCTTGCTCACTGTTAATCCACTATGGTACAAGCTTTAACTGAGCGCTTGTAACTCTTACAACACCATGCTTGGTGACAAGTGCACGACTAACTTAACAACACTGTGCTTGGTGACGAGCGCACGACCGACTCCAGAAGGCAATTGGAAAGCTAGAACATTTTTTGAATACAGCCTCCGATACAACTCTTCAACACCAAACTCTAGATTAAACAGAAACTGTACTAGCTTAGCTAAGAGTCGTAAAGGCTTAGATATGAAAGTAAAAAGCTCAGAACACTTTAGATAGAGAAGAGAAGAGGTAAAATTGGATGATTTGGAAATATGAAAGTCCTTCTCTATTTATAGTATTTTTGCTGACCGAATTCGGACAGAGTTCGGACAGAGTTCAGATGCTAGGATTTCGTATACGAACGTTGTAGGCAGATTTTGTGGGAACTGTATTTCAAATTTATTCCGACCAAACTCGGACCGAACTCGGGCCGAGTTATGACCGAGTTCGGGCTGAGTTCTGCCAGAACTGTTTTGGCCAGTTTGATGGGGTTTTGGCTATTTTGGTATATAGACTTTTGGATAAATATTTTTGGATAAGTAGGCTATATTTTGTGGACTGAGAATAGCTAAGCCAGTATCGATCCGATCAATCTCACATTTTTCCTAGACTCAATAAAAGAAAAATATAGAATAAATATGAAAACCAATAGCCCTTTGATGACGCCTTTCTCCAAACAATTGAGCAGACTTGAAGACACCTTTTTCCTTGACGGCAGTCGTCCAAAGATAAACAGATCTGGAAATCTGAATACCTTTCGGGAGCTTCGCCCCCGAACCCCTGACGGGTGGCGCTGCCCCATCGACCCCAGTCCGCTGACGGGCAGCGGAACCCCCGATGCGAGGCCGCGGATAGGTCATTAGGCGGTTTAGAGAAATCTTCTTGTGTTATGCTGGCTTTGGCCCATGAATATTTCTTTGTTGCATATGTCCTGGTTTGACTATGCTTACTGCTTGTTTGCAAGTACATGTTAGACGAACAAAATAATATGATGTAGTATGATACAAGCATAGCAATATGATATAGACCATTTAGGATAAATGCTAAGTTTAAGTAGCAACATGATAGTGATTACATGAATATTAGTGACATCACCAGTTACACTTAATTGATTATCCATATTCAAAACATGATATAATCATTGGGCTAACAAGTTATGGCCTACTGGGCACATCTATGGGGAGCGCATGACATAGACGGTGCATCTGCCAATGTGTCGCATCCTCTTTGGCCCGTCTGTTGAGTTCTTCGAGGCGTTAATGGTTGCCTTGACTTAGCCGAATATGAGGCGACGGATGTATTTGCTATTTAATGCAAATTCATAGAATTTGGAACGTTGGCCATTTGGCACTCGGGTGTAGGTTGCCCGTGCTTATAAATAGCCGCATGTGGAAAAGCTTTGCTTTCATTCTTCGTTTCGATGTAAAGATGAACTTAGCCGAAGGTCTGCCTTGGTGAACTGCCGAACTCGAGCTCCTTCTGAGGGTGAAGATGCGCTGCCCCAGTCCTTTTGTCACTCTTAGCTTCTGTGATAGTGTCTGTTGAATCCAAATATCGGGATCGTCGAGTTCTGACACAGGCCTATGGTGCCTGTTGCATCCAAAGATCGGGGCGGCCGCGCTCCGTCTTTCGTTATGCTGGCAGAACCACAGGTTGCCGAGTATGCTTATTGCTTCCGAAGACCGGGGCATCGTGCCATGATATTTGTTGAGCTAGGAGAGCTCCTCCTCCTGCTACACAAGGGCTGATTGGTGCCGATAAGAGAGAGCGATTCGCTCTGACTGTGCACGAAGATGCACATATATTGAGATGCGCGTGGACGAGACATCAGAGTGATGCGTCTGACAGATGATGCGCTTGACAGATGATACGCCTGGCAGGGGGCACATGGCAGTTGCTGCGCCTGGGTATAGCTTTAGGATCTTCATTTTTGTAGAAGTTCTCCTTTGTAAAGCCTTTTCTTAGACATGTAATAAACTTTCATATGAAATAAAAGTCTTCTTTTGAATATCTTTAAATTTGTACTTTTCTGTGCTGTGCCAAGTATCTGTTTAAGCTTTCTGGCACATTTGAGTCGGTCATATGGTTGGTTGGAGCGCATAGGAATTCTGGCCTATAGATGCGCCTAAAATTCCATGCTTCTACACTAACTCTTAGGGCAGTGCTACGTGTAATTTTTGTGCAAATATTAGAAGCAAGAAAATTAAAGAAAATCCAACAACTTGTAGAATAAATCACGTAGGGATAATTTGGTAATTTGTTGTAAATAAAGTAGTTCCATAATATTGTATGCATGGCATCAATATGGGTAATGATTGCTTGTTGTTTTATGGGATCTAGAGGATTGTTTGAGGGATTAACCAGTCAGACTTCATTCACAAATCTCTCAGAATGTTAAAAGCAAGTACCACTAACGATATTGCATACTTGTCTCGATATTTGCTTGTAGCATATTTTAGATAAAACTATCGTAAATATATATTGCATGTATTTTTATTTACATGATATATTCTTGATCTCGAACGTTAACAAAATTCTAGTTGTTGTATAGATGACTGAATCTATTTCAAGTTCAAGTTCTATTTATTGTTGTATCGTGTTTAGTGAGTGTGGGGTTGGAAAAAAATACCTAGTAGGTATATGGATTGCGATCAAGCTGTGGTTTCGTATGAGGTATTTCTACTATTTCGGTCTAGTTGTGCATTGGTAGTGCACTTGCATATTACTAATGAGTTATCGCAAGCCCACAGAAAGTGGTTTTCTAAAAAACACATATAGTGATAGATCAAACACTTCATTCTCATCCTTGGTTATAGTATACTATTTACTACTAACTCTTGTCTACATGTTATTCAAATTGTTTATATCATCATTTATATGCATGATTATCAAACTTTGTTATTCTAGTAATATTTTTTAAAATGAAATGGTTATATTGTTCTTATAAACTGTTGGTTGCATATATAGTTGTATATGAGGTGTTTGTTTTGTGCACTTTGCTCCAATCTTGACTGATAATTTTTTTTATATTTAGACGATGGATATCCTACATATTATGGTTCACACGAGGAAGTGAAAATTTTTGGAGGTAAATCTTAGTACCTTGGCTAATAGATGTTATCATAGTTTATTTGTTTAGATTTTTATCGTTTTTCCATTAGCAAATTTGTTATCGAAGCTTTAGACTTTGGGTTTGAACTACTGAGTTTTATATTTCTATTTGGACCAATGTCCCTTTCGAACCATACAGACTTTAATTAAACAAAACTAAAACTTTTAGTTAATTGGCATCTTTTTATATTATGCTTTTCGTTGTAAATTGTGAATAGGTAAAGAGATATTATTGTTGAAAATTTTAAAAATGAATTTTGTGGAATTACTATGTCATTGAGGATGTGTGAAAAATACATAGTCCTTTGACTTGCGTATTTTTAGTTTTACGCTCGCAAGTATAACGTGGACGTATTTTCAATTTTACGCTCGCACGTATAACGTGGGCGTATTTTTATTTTTACAATGGCACGTATAACATGGGCGTATTTTCAAGTTTCTACGCTGGCATGTATAACGTGAGCGTATTTTTGGTTTTGAGATCTACGCTGGCACGTATAACGTGAGCGTGTTTATTGGTCTCAACCCATACGCTGGCACGTATGAACATGAGCGTATGATTTAGGGTTGTTCTTGGGTCATCTTCTCCAACGTAATCTCTGAGCCTATGATAGGTAGATAGGGTTTCTACCTATCATGGCCGGAGCCACATTTGGGTTGGTCTTTGGGGTCTCTTAGCATTCTTCCCCAATGGTGCTGCAGCGGCATGAAGTTCCTCCGTCGATTTAGTTGTCGACGAAGTGGCAAGCTTCTTTCCCTTAGCTGAGGCAGCCGCCTTGCTTTGGATGCCATTTGCTCGATGATTTTGAAGATAAATGAGGAAGAGATTGAGAAATAAAAGATAAATAAAGTTCTCTCTATTCTAACAGAGTCCTATTTATAGAAAACTCAAAAGTTGATTCAAATTCTCGAAGTGAATGTTGGGTATCCCTAATTTTACGCTGATGACTGTTGGGTATCCCTAATTTTATGCTGATGACTGTTGGATATCTCAAACTTTATGCTTCTGTTCAAAATATTTCAAATATTAGAAAATTTGAAAACATTGAAGGGGGTCTTGTAGAAGCGTAAACAAATTTCGTAGACCAAGTCAAAATGATACACACACACACACACACACACACACACGTGCGCGCGCGCACACACACAAATACACACACACACATACACACACACACACACACACACACACACATATATATATATACTTATTTTGGTGCGCCAGGCCCTTGCAATAGTGCAACACATGGGCGATGCTCGAGGGCCCGCAGTAGCAAGCTACTGTTGTTGGACCCTCCCCCTAAAAAAAATTAATTTAATCTCGTTGTGAGAACATGGCCCACATATCATATATTAAACTGATAAGAACATATATATCATTGTGATGGTATAAACTGCGTAATATCGCTGATGCTGCGGCATACGTTGGGTTCACCACGTACTCATATCCTGTAAAATGGGTATGTGTCATGATATTATTACCACTTCCTCTAAGTGTTTTCAAGTCTATCTCTTTGCACAATGTGTTGATGCTATCCTTGTGTAGGAGAGCCTCCTCATCAGACACCAATTAGGCACTTTTGAAGATGAACATCTTTATTAGATGATAATAATAAATATATGTGTAACTCTTGAAGCATTGGTAGTTACTGGATGTGAAAAATAACTGTAATGCATTCGGTGAGGTTCACGAAGTTTGTATGCCAACCCCACAGTCAACATTGCCCACCAACCATGCTTGATAAAATACATCACCAATGCGCACTATCCATTGTGTCACCAATGTGCATTGATAAATGTACTGCTGACATGTACTACAAAATAAGTCATATTAGTGACATTAAAAGACATTAGTAATGTTAAAATAAATGCCACAAAAAATTTCAAGGATGAATTTACCGACATATTATTCTTGTCGCATTATAGCTAGTCGATGAATTAGAAAACATTGCTATATGCACCTTCGACATATTTGTCGATGTGGGATACATTACCAGATTTTCCAAAGATAGCAAGGTATTGCAATTTCTTAGAGCACATGCGACTGATTAAATGACTTATGTTTTACTTGCTTTTTCTTGCCGAAGCAGCAAAACAATAGAGATGTTTTGTAACCAGTTAGCGATGTGGTTGATTACATGGAAAACTTTGTCATGCCAGCAGATTAGTGTCGTCTGGTGAAGTATCGATACGTCTCTATACTCCCAATTATAGTGACCTACATATGTCGCTAATATGTCAACTTCTCTATTTAGCAATGTATACCAACCTTTCGATACATGTAGCGACGTTCTGATACAAGTAGCGATGTATGTCTCACGTCTCTACATATTGCAAATTTCTAAAAAATAAAAAAAATACAACCCCTCTATATCTATGATAAAGTGATGAGTGTCTGATACATAAACAAAGAATACTAAATAGACAATAAAAGAAACCATAAACAAAGAATAAATAGATAATATATAAACATAAAACATAAGAAACTAACCATAATATCTGAATATATAAACCAGCCATAATGTTTAAACAAATGAAATACATAAACCAACCATAATTTGTAAGACGAAAATATGATGACTGTCACAAATGAAAAATGATACAAAAGACCAAACTAAGGCCAAAATACTCACAAGTCAATACAAGAACCAACTAGAGTCGAAACACACACAAATCATAAAAACTCTATCAGAGCTAGAACTACTAATAGGGAGGAGGGTAAGGATCATCAAAAAATAGCAATATGATCTGCGCCATGGCTTCCCTTTGAAAGCGATTGTCCTAACTTCTCTCTTCGAAGGAGGTATTGATGCCATTGATGCTACAATTTGTATCTACGAACGAGGGTATAAATAAGTCATCACATTCTCTAGCAACCCATTATAGGACCGTTGAGCACCTCTAGAGGGGGGGTGAATAGAGTGTGTGTGTGCAGCAGAAAATAATCACCAATTAAAAATTAAACTATGGCAGAGATATAAGAGACAGTAAACAAAGATAGAGAATTCAAACTCAGTGACACAGCGATATATACTGGTATCCCTCTGAGAGGACTAATCCAGTCTCGAGTACTTTTGCTCGATGTTAATCCACTATGGCACAAGCTTTAACTGAGAGCTTGTAGTCTCTTACAACACCGTGCTTGGTGACGAGCGCACGACCAGCTCCACAACACACACCGTGCTTGGTGACGAGCGCACGACCAGCTCCACAACAGGAAAAGTTGTTAAACTTGGAACGACCTCTTTACAACTCTTGAAACACCAAAAGATTCTAAATCAACTCTGATAGTACTGGCTTTTGGCTAAGAAATGTATAGGTATGATTTGAAAGTCTTAGATCGTTTGAAAACACTTGAGTAGTAGAGAAGAGAGAATGAAGAATGAATAAATTGAAATGAAAAGTTCTTCTCTATTTATAAGTGTTTTCTCGAACCGAACTCGGGCAGAGTTCGGGCAGAGTTCGGATGCAAATATCTCGCAAAGAGACGTTGCTCGCTGATTTGGAGGCAACAGAAGTTTGAATCATTTTTTGACCGAACTCGGGCCGAACTCGGTTGCGAGTTCTGTCAGGAGATATTTGAAAATCATTTGTAAAAATAGTTTTCAAAATATGTTTATATATGAAATAGAACAAAATACAAAGTACCTGAAAAAATGAGATGTTTTGATTTTGTTTTTGCATTTGTATATGCTTTGCTTTTTGGTATTGTACTCTTTTTCTCTCCCTTTGTCAAGTAGTAAAATGACTTGGCTACCCCGTAATATGTGAAGCCAACAATAGACAAACACACGATAAAGTGAAGCAAAAAGACATAATTGAAGCAATAAGACATATGGAAACAACTAATATAGAAAGAAACATCTCATAATAAACTGAAACAGCCATGAAAATTTTTACTAATAATCCAAAAGTACAACTAAAAATGTCTAACTAATCAGTTTAGACATAAAAAATAAAAAAAACTATATCAACTGATCATCATCTAATAAATGTCTACTAGCCCATAGCTGAATCCACGTCACATCGTGGGGTTGTCCGCACCAGGAGCTTCATGAGGAAAGTAGGCTATAGTCGGGTCGAAATACTGAAAGGAAGCCTCATCAGTAAATCGAGGACCCAGAAAGGTAGGGTGAGGTAAGATGGTGACTGGATGGACAGGATCATGAGCCAGGCTGTAGTGGAGGTCAGCAATGCCTTTCCTCAGCACCTGGGCCTAAGAAATACGCCAGAACTCCGAATCCAGATGACGTTGCGTAGAGACAGCAACAAAGTCATCAAAGCGCTGATAGAACGTCTGATCAAATCCTGGGACAGGGGTCGGAGCAGGAGGAGCATCAGCAGGAGGGACCTCAGCATCAGCAGCTGGAGCAGGATGAGCTCCAGGAGGCAGAGGTGGAGCAGGAAATCGATGAGATCTAGTCAGCTCGATAGGAGTGGAGGAGATGGCACACGTCTCAAGATCAATCTCGAAACGTCGAAAGATAGAAGCTAAGTGTATTGGATATACTAGATTCCTACCTGCATTTCTGCAGTTAAGCATCCAGGACATCACAGTTTTGGGAATAGAGAATGGGATGCCAAAGTGAATATGATACAAAGCAGATAGTTCCATAAAGGTTACTTCATCAGTAGAACCTTTCTTTGGAAGAAGGACGGAGAAAACCATACGATAAAGTTCATAGAAGGTTTGGTTCAAATTTTTGGCAAAAATTCTACGGGGAACAGGGTTAGGATGACAGATTAGTTTTCTGAAGAAAGCAAGAGTGACATCAGCAGGTAATTGGATATGGTAGATGTCAACCAAGGCATCACCAAGATCAGGAATATAGAAGAATTCGCTGATGTCGGTGGCGCTAAATTCCAATTCTTGCCCAGCAACGTAGGAATAGAAATTTTCGTTTGGTTTTACTTGCAGGTTGCAGTAAAACATACGGACGGCGTTGTCATAAATATTTTCTTGTACCTCGAAGAAATCTCGGTATCCAAGTTGGTCAAAAGTTGGAGCGTACTCAAAGAAAGTAGTAAAGTTTACAAATGCCCCAGTACAAATACGACGACCAGAAAAAGAGTCGAACCAGAGATCCGAAAAATCTTTATCCGGGAACAAAGTAGAGTCATATTCATCGGGATCTCTAGGTCGTGCTGGACTGAATAGACTAGCAGGGGTGTATTCAGAAGAAGAGGAGGCACCTTGGGAAGTGGTTCCTCTATGACGCTTGGGGGCCATGAAAAAATAGAGAGAAAGTACCTTTTGAAGAAAAAGGAAGGAGGAACAAGATGATTGCCCACTAGATCTCTTCGGAACCTTGCTAGGATGGAGGAGGAGAAGCTTCTAGGAAGAGAAGAGTGATTTCCACGAGTTGTTGTGTGGAGAAAGTGGAAGAAAAGATGGGTTTTACAGGCACTAGGGCCGGCTGTTCGGTTCTGGAATTAATACAGCACCGACCGAACTTGGTCCGAATTCGGTCCGAACTCGGTCAGAGTTCGGGCCGAGTTCGGCCACTTGCATTCCCGAGACAGTCAATGCATTCTGGTAGGTTTAAAAGTAGAATTTAATAACTTTGATTGTAATATTAAATAACGACTGTTATTTTTGGGTTAACTGTAGGGGTTGTCCCAGCTAACGGAGGTTCATTGGGGAACTCTTAAATACCGCTTCGCTTCGACCGTAGTCGTGGTGACAGACATACCCTTTTTAAGTTTGTACCTAAAAACAATTTTTGTTAAATAAATAATAAAGTACCAAGTCATAAATTCAATTTTAATTACCATATACATTATGAGTCTGAGAATTCAAGAATGCCGAGCTCACGCCTCAAAATGTTAAAACGGTCTTCAGCCAATGGTTTAGTGAATATATCTGCTAGTTGATGATCAGTGTCAATAAATTCTACGCAGATATCCCCGTGTTGTTGATGATCACGAAGGAAATGATGTCTAATTTCTTTGTGCTTTGTGCGTGAATGACAAATAGGGTTCTTAGTCAAATTTATAGCACTAGTGTTGTCACAATAAATAGGAACATTAGTGTAGTGCAGATTGTAGTCCTTTAAGGTTTGCTTCATCCACAAAATCTGAGCACAACGTCCTACGGCGATATACTCAGCCTCTGTTGTTGATAATGCTACTGAATTTTGTTTCTTGCTAAACCAAGAGACTAAGGCCTTTCCTAAGAAATAACATGTGCCACTTGTACTTTTACGGTCCATTTTGCATCTAGCAAAATCCGCATCCGAGTAACCTATAAGGTCAAAGGATTTGGTTTTGGGATACCATAAGCTAACTGTAGAAGTTCCTTTAAGGTATCGAAAGATACGCTTAATGACACTAAGATGTGATTCCTTAGGGTTTGCCTGATAACGTGCACAAATGCAAACGCTAAACATAATATCAGGACGACTAGAAGTTAAGTATAATAAACTACCAATCATACCTCGATACTTATGCTGATCGACAGGTTTGCCACTTTCATCAGTATCAAGCTTTATAGATGTAGCCATAGGCGTCCGGATTGGCTTTTCTTTCTCGAAGTCGTACTTTTTCAGTTTGTCCTTCGTGTATTTAGCTTGGCTGATGAATGTTCCGTTCGAGTGCTGTTTGATTTGAAGTCCTAGGAAGAAGTTTAGCTCTCCCATCATACTCATTTCAAATTCACTCTGCATACACTTGGCAAAATCTTGACAGAATTTTTCATTAGTAAAACCAAATATAATGTCATCTATAAAGATTTGCACTAGAAGAATATCATCATTCATGGATTTAATAAACACTACACCAAATCAGGGCTTTTACGGCCTCTTATTTATGGCGCGTATTGGATGTATGCCGCAAATGATATAATATTACGGCACAACATAAATGCGAGTCGTAAATTCTTTTTTTTGCTTTTTAATACAACATTCATTTTTAGGGCCGTTAAATGTTATTAATTACGACATACATTTATGCTAACCGTAAACATATAGAGTTCTCACATTATTTTACGGCCTGCGCTGGTAGGCCGTTTTATACATAGCCTTTCACAGCCTACCAAATGCACGCCATAAATAATTTCATGCCTATTTAATTAATTTCCTGTTAAAAGTTTCACTGCGGAAGGTGAAAAAAACTCCCTCCGAATTCCCAAATAAGGGCTTCAAAGACTTTTTTTTAGCGAATCCAAAATCCCTTTTCTTGGCGTCCAAACCCTAAAAATCTAACCTGGAAGAAAACCCTATTTATCTTGGCGCCTTCAAATTTTCAGCGGTGGACGACCACAAGCGACTGTTTCGTCCGTCCCTTGGAGGTACGGATTTGTTTCTCCGGTATGCTCCGGTCCCTTGGAGTTCCCTACGTGTCTTCATCGGCGTAGATAGTTGATCTGGTGGATTCCTTCTCCAAGAAGACCATCTTTCTCGACGAGTCTCCATCGGCAAGCTCTGTTCTGATCAGAAGCATTCATTAACTTTATTGATTTGAGCTTGACTTGGTAGGTGTTCGATCCAATTCCTTAAAGGAGCCACCAGATCCAGTCAGGCAAATCGATGCTATAAGCAGCTCCTCGGCTTGTGGCATTCGTCGATCGGTGAGTATTCTCAAAATATTGTAGTTTCGATCAATTGGATTGGTGTATTCTATCGAATTGTTCTAATCTTTGGCCTATATTTTCCAGGTCAATTTCTGTACGATCTGGGCGACATAAAGACCATGTGACTCGCTGAGTAAGAAACCTGTTGTCTATATTTTCGATTGCTTTTTCTATTTGTTGGTTCAATGTTTTCTTTGTTTGTAGGTGCTTGAATTTGTCCAAGGCATATCGTTTGATTTCTTTGTATTGATGGGTTTTTTTTGCACATGTGCTTCTAGGTTTTTTTTGCATCTTCTGTTTGTTGTAACATTTTTTTCAATAGATTTTTGTTCCCATTGCAATTAAGCAAGTGGTTATAAAGCAATAAGGTTCATGTGTTTGATGTTATCTAGATAGTGCAGTGATATTCTTTTTGTTTCGTAAAATTCTCAAAAATGTTATATTTTCCTTGCGTGTCAACAAGAATTCCCTTAGTACATTCTGTTATTGTTTTAGATTGTTTATGTAATCATTATTGTGTCACTATCGTAAGACCTGGGTAGTTTGTTAACTATTAGAAATATCTATGTTTTGAAAGAACATATTGAACAATCCTTTCTTATGGATCATGATTGTTATTTTGTAAGTTTTCTTAGAGCAGCTGAATATTTCACAGATACTTGAAGCATCTCTTTTGTTGAAAGCGGCACCTTGCTATTTATGTAAATTTCTTGTATAAATTATATATATCAAATGCCATTACAAATACTTCCAGTCACAACATATAATAGCCTTCGAGGAAATTTAGTTGACTCCCTATTTTGAGATGGACTTTGATGTGCGGACTCACTGAGTTATTATAACGTGCTTGTTCTCTTTCACCTCGTTTTGTTCTCTTCCATCTTGATTTGTGTGCATCCCATCGTCCACCAACATTAAAAGTCCTTCTAAAACCCTAACCTCTCTCTTCTTGATCTGTTTCGCGAGCTAGGGGGTTATGATTTTTCTAATTTCTTTTTTTGTATTAGAGGTTTTCTTATATTCTTTGATTTTCCTTGACTGTTTCATGGACATTCTTTGTATTTAATTTTTTTACTGTTGTTGTTTGTACTAAAGGGTTTTACTGTTTATATCCCGCTACTACTTTTTTCCTATCAAATGCTTTTCTTTCCAAGTATATGTGATCCTTTATATGTATTACTTGATTTAACTAGCGGTTAATTTTTGTACTTAAAAGTCGTAGTTAATACATGTTACATGTGAAATACTCCAATTGTTGTTTGCATATCATCGACAAAAGAAGAAGATGTTAGCAACCAGTAGAGTTGTTTAAGCTACTTTGAGATTGAATTGAATTTCTTGGCGTAGTTATAACAAAGTTATTCTTATTATTCGATTTGAGTGTCAGCAGTATCTTCATCTTATTCGCCACGAGGTCTTTAAGTACTTTCAGTGTCAGAAGTATCTTGATGGTCTTATTCTTTATACTCTTAATGAGTGGTTGGAAGTTTCATTTCTCACTTCCCAAGCTGTCATCAAGTGGCTCATAAGCAATGGTCACAGTCCAAATTTGAATGGATGGTGTTCGTCTGTGGAGAAAACTTTAAGTCGAGAAGGCTTCATTAAGAATCAAAAAATCTTTATAAGCCAAATGCCTCTAGTTGGATAGCAAGAGCTTCAAGCTCATTGAAGAAAGGGCTTGGAATCCAGATTAGAGAATTAGGTTTGCTGTAAATGTTTCTATCTCCGTATTAGAGCTTAGGCATTGTGCCAAATAATTTATATCCTGATGGTAAATGCGAGAATACATGCTTTCTCACCAAATTTCAATTCTCTTCTCGAGAATATGATGAGTCTTGTTGCTATTTGGCTTTTAACATTATTGTTGCAATGAAACCTTGATCCGTCACCATCCATGGATGACAAGAGCGTAGAGGCATGTTTCGAGAGAACTATACACGATTTTTCCAGTCCTGACTGGAAACTCTGATAAATGATATTAGTGGCAGTGGTACACTGGTAGCAGATATGAAGGAATTGGTGACCAAAATAGGAAAGCAGGCTCTGGCAGGTTCATATTAGGAGGGTGCCAATTGACTATGATCACAAAGAAACGGGTGAGATAGGACTTGAGTCGACCGATTCAATTACAGTTACCCGCACTGATTAGTTAACCTTTGGTTTAGTATACGATGATTGATTAATGATTTTCTAACCTATACCTTCTTTTATTAGTTACTGTTACATTTCAGTGAACTTATGACTTCATCTACATCAGGAGAAAATTAGAAAAATAACCTTATGTAAGGTTGGAGGCTGATATTATTTCCCTGTTAACAGACAGTTGCAGATGTACTGCAGCAGTAAACCCCGAAAGTCATTGAGGGTGCTAAGCCAATTGCTTCAGCAACAGTAGAAAAAATTGCATCTTGATATCCTTCGGTGATTGTTGTGTCAGCTGGAGCTCTATTCCTCGCAAACCTTCTCCTTCCACCAGTATGGTCGGTGATCTCTTACAACTTTCGTGGTTATCAACGTACATTTGTCCATCTAGATTAGTGATTATTCTTTTCCTTCATGATGGATCAATTTAATACCGAATACACTACAAGAAAAGAAGGCTTTCTTGACGGTTAATCTCCGTCAAGAAAGGGTTATCTTGACGGTTGTGAAGCTTGCTTCTTATATATTGCTATGGGTGTTGGATATGAAGGGGACTTGGTGGTTCAGTTTTGATTGAATTGGTAGGAATCTCACTCTTGTTGTTCAGTTTAATTGGAGTTAGAACTGGTTTTCTCGACTTAAGTCGGGTCAGGTAAGATCAAGTTAGGCCAAGTCTGTTCTCAGGTTATGCCCGGGTTAATTGCTTATACATGATTGATTAGCTACATGAACATTCTAGCAAATATAGAAGGGGTATACTTGAACTCTCGTCTATTCTACTTGCAATTGCAAAACTTTGTGTTGGTTTATCAATTGAATCGACAATATCGTACACAGATGATTGTAATTATTTCATGTATATGCTCTTCAAAAAGCATTGTATAGTTATTAGTACTTCTTTTATGTATTCTATGAAACACTAGTCTGTGTAATTCTTATTAGAATTTGTGGTTTCTGTTGTTTTCTAGCTTCTATAATTTTTATGCTGACCACTTTGAAAACATTTTCTTAACTTAGCTTCCTGCGAAAAGTGAGATATATTTATTAAACATTTTTTTCTTAAAATGTCCACTTCTCTAGTGAACTATCTTTGGTCTTTTTATATGTTATGTAGATGGATCACTGATGGTGCAGATGGATCAGTAGTTTCTCCCTGTCATCAAAATACCGCAAATTCTTTTCTACATTAGATACTAAAAAAAGGCTATGGGCATGCGATATAATCACAATTCGAACCTCTGTAGATAACGGGCTATACTTCTCCAACAAGGTTGGGTTGATGTATGTATTTAGATTCCCAACCTCCCGAGATAGTCCACTTCAGCTTTTGCACTTGTTAATTCTTTTCATTGCTTAGGATAAACAATTGGTACCTAAAATACCTATTTTGTTTATAGATGCCGACAAAATTTGTTGATTTTGACTTCTTTTTCTTACATTGGCCACTAATTATGTGATCCATAACAAAATCTTGAATTAGG
Source organism: Iris pallida (assembly GCA_029216955.1). Taxonomy (NCBI): domain Eukaryota; kingdom Viridiplantae; phylum Streptophyta; class Magnoliopsida; order Asparagales; family Iridaceae; genus Iris; species Iris pallida. Next base: position 8,107,193 of record JANAVB010022997.1, on the reverse strand, counting down.
TTAGGCTTAGTCTTAAAAAAATAGGTTTTGAATTCCTTTTTTTTGTACATTTTCCATTAATTATATGACCCATCCTAAATGTCTCACTAATTTGCTTTTTTGGTTTTGTTTTCTTGGTAGTGTTTGATGTCAATCAACTATCTTAAGAAATGCCCATGTTGGACTACTATTTGGCTTAAACCACATTTTCTAGGATTGTATAATCCACCTATCTCGGGGCATGGCCCTATTCAGTTCCAACATTAGAGCATTCAAAGTCTCATACTAGTTCCTTTTAGTCTTTAATCCCGAGTGATGCAGTTTGTTGAGTCCCACATCGAGTCCTTAATGACTCTGGCAATCTTCTATAAACATACCATATAGATTGCTCTGTGTGTTGGGCTGCCATTGGCAGAAGTTCAATCACTTTATTTCTTCAATATTTTGGTACTCTTCCCACTTCTGTGAGCCCTTTCAAACTCATTCTTAGTCCACCTATTTATCCTCTTCCCGTTCAAACTCATTTCGTTAAGTATCCTTTGATTTGATACCATACATATAGGCTAATAGGTAGTATCCATTTTTTAACTCGAGTTATGTCATGTATACCTAAGAAATGGGATTCCAAAACTAGATAAAGCTGAAAAAAATAAAAAAATGATGAGAAAATTATATTAAATCATGTTCCAGTATGTATTTGGAAGTATAGACATAAACTCCAAGAGTTATTGTATCATACAATACAATACTATATGCGATTCACAATACAGTAAGTAAGCAAATCCATGTATTGCAAGTTGACAACCTAGTGTTGCGCTTGAGGTAGAGATTAGATCTCAAAGATGTCCCAGAAATTATCCCGTTGTTCTCTGGTCAATAAACTGAAGTTCCTGTTGCAAATCCTCGTCCCTAATTATCAATCATGATCGATAATTTTTCATAAGAAAAATCTTTCAAAACCTTATATTTCCTTTTTAATCTCAAATTCTTAGAAATTGTGAGCATATATTTTTAGTGCCTTTGTTATTTATTAAATTATGAAATTATTGTTTCACTGCTAAAAATCATTTCTTTAATACACTTAAAATGGTGAACAATGCTAAAATTAATTGTTTAGTGCTAGAACTTAGGATCAGATGATGAAGCCGATTTCTAGGGTTCCAAGATTGGGGGTTTACAGAGGAATGTTAAAAACATTCCTAATTGTTATTTTTTCCCCAACTTCTTGAATTCCACTGACCCTAATTCACACCAGTGTGACAAACACAGAAAATCTGGTACTGCACTAGGCTATAAGGTACAGACCAGATAATACAGGCATACTCGATCCCTGTTTACAGGTAAATCACTAAAAACATATATAATTTAAGATAAAGTTGAGGACCTAGCAATCAAAAAAGCAAGGCTACAACCACCCAACTAAACTGCTAGGACATAGTGTAATAATAAGACATAAGATGCACGAAGAATTGGTAAAAATAAACAGTAAAACATACTTAAAATTGTAATACTAAGAGGCCAATAAACTCACAGTGATAATATTTTCTAGTTGATCGGGCATCTGTCATGACATTTCCTATCATTTCAGCATATATCTGGGGAAAAAACAAATACGATTAAGAACAACAATATATATAGGAGCCTTATCCTGGTTGGATAGGTAGCATCGATACTAATTGCGCTAACCCAGGAGGCCATGATATGTCTCCCAATATCATAATGTTCAAGCTTCTCGTCTCATCAATATGTTCTTTCATCTTAGATAATTCTCAAGTATACATGGACTTGCAAAATCCTTGCTAACTTGGTGTCAGCTTCTACTACTACTCATGTCCAGAATATCATCCACTTAAACAGGCATGCTAGATAATGTAAATATTCACTATTGAAATGTCCACTGCTGATGGTCATAAACCACCCAGTAGATTTGAGTTCTTAGATCATAGGCACCATATCTCAGTGCTGAATCTAACTAAAAAACAACCCGAAGAAGAAGTTACTCCATTTCCCTAACATTTTCCCATGTTGTAGCAAACATCAGAAAGCAAAATTCTTATCCCATTTTCTTCAGAGGGCTTGGAAATGTGCGGAGTTGGAAATCTGCAGCAGGGAGTACTGAAGAGTCTAGTATAATCATTTCTCGTATAGGCATTTATCATATAGGCATTTCTTGTTGTGTGTGTACAACCTGGCATTTCTCATATAGGCATTTCTTATTGAACCTAGGCATTTCCAATATCCTGAAGTACTGGAGAGTCCAGTATAGTGTATGTGTGTACAACAGGGAGCTAGGGAATTAGTGTATAAAAGAGGGTAATGTGCAGAGTTGAAAAACTTTTGTATCACAAGTGCAGTGCTGTCTAGAAGAGTAGTAGTCATTAACTGCAAAGATGCAGCATTGGGTAGTATAGGTTTGTGTGCGTAGTACCTGATTGGTTTAGTGCAACCGAGTGCAAATCTGCAGTAGTAAATGATGCAAGCAACAGTAAGTTGACTGCATTTATGTTTACAACTAATGCCTTGTTTGAGGAAATATCTCATGGGATGTCTACATTAGACTCATACCACACAGCCATATGTAATTATATACCAATATTTGTTTTGTTTTGACAATGATGAGCTATAAGATGCATGTGTTTCTCGTTTGAAACTGATCAGTGTTTGCCATCATTTTGGTAAAGATCTTAAACTAAAATGACCATTAAACATAACAAAAATAGTTATCATAATCTACAGATATTAAAATATATATATGTCAAAAACAAAATATTTGGTGAAAACTTGTTTTTATTTAATCAAGTCAGCAAATTCTTTATTGGATATTTGTTAATATTTTTTTATTTTTTTCAGGTAACTAAGCTTAAAGAAGAGGGGAGGCATGCTTCTAGAAAACTTCATATTTTGAGCTTAAGGACTTTAAAATCTTCGAAGGTCTTGAAGTGTCCAGTTATAGTGAGAGAGTGACTTTTGATTTTGTAGTAAGACAAAGTGTCTTTTGTTTTGTAGTATGACATTAATTTTGGATTTTAGCTTAATGACTTTTGCCTTGAGTCTTGTAGTAAGAAAATGACTTTGCTATTGGAAATCCAGTTCAAACACATTTGCTTTGTGTTAAGCTTCTATCATGTTATTATTGTTTATGGATTTAGTGTAACTTGTTGGAAGTAAATACTCTCAATATAGATGTGCAATTAGTTTGATTTCGGTTGAAAATACTGTGAGAACCATATTATAGTCATATTTGATTTTGGTTGATTAATTTATATTTGTATCTATTCAAATGTGGATACTAAAAAAACCCATAATCACGGCACGCCTTGCGAGCCCCAAAATGAAACTCATCAACCCTTTAACGGCCCTCATTTTGAGTCATAAACACATAAAATTTACGACCTACATTTTTGGGTCGTTAATGTGAGATAGTATGTATTCATTTTAAGTATTCATGACTTGCTATGTGTGCCATAAATTGAAGAAATTGAATGATTTAACGGCCATCACTTCGAGTCGTAAAAAATTAGTATTTACAGCCTGCATTATGAGACGTAAATAAGATCCAAATTTTTCTAGCAACTTCATTTACGACGTGCATTTACCTAAGTTACGGCCTATTTTCGTACGCCGTAAATACTCGTACCCTTTTACGGCTGGAGCTTTTACGGCACGACCCTGCGAGCCGTAAAATTAGTTTTACGGCACAAATTGCAGGCCGTAAAAGATCGTATCTGGTGTAGTGAAATAAGGTAGTATCAATCTTTCCTTTCGAAAATCCATTATCAAGTAAGATGGCGCTTAGGCGTTCATACCATGCACGAGGTGCTTGTTTGAGTCCATAAAGTGCTTTCTTAAGCTTGAAGACGTGATCAGGTTTTTGAAAATCTTCAAAACCAGGGGGTTGTTTCACAAAAACTTCTTCTTTCAAAAATTCATTTAAAAATGTGCTTTTCATGTCCATTTGAAAAAGTTTAAAATTATTAAAACATGCAAATACACAAAACATGCGGATGGCTTCTAGTCTAGCAACAGGAGCATAGGTCTCATCATAATCAATTTTTTCTTCTTGATTATAACCTTGTGCCACTAGACGTGCTTTGTTGCGTAGAACTTGTCCATCTTCATTGAGTTTATTTTGGAACACCTATTTAGTACCAATTATAGATTGACCAATTGGTTTAGGAACAAGTTCCCAAACTTGGTTTCTCTCAAATTGATTAAGTTTCTCTTGTATGGCAGAAATCCAAAACTCATTAGTAAAAGCATCATCTACATTCTTAGGTTCTATTTTTGAAATAAATGCTATATTTGCTGCTAATTCAGAATCTTTAAGAGATGAACGTGTACTTACACCTTTGGATACATCACCTATAATGAGAGTTTCTGGATGATCTGGCTTGAATCTCAATGATTCAAATCTTTGGGCCATATCTTTTACAAGGCTCTTCTCAGTTCCTACATCTTCGGAACTTTTATCAGTCCTTGCCTCTTGGGTCAGATCTTTCTTAGAACTCTTCTTAGTCTTTGTATGTATATCTTCATCATCACTGTCGCTAGATCTGTGACTATTTAACTCATCAAAGGTAACATTAATAGTCTCTTCAACAATCATAGATCTTTTATTGAAAATTCTATATCCCTTACTCTTAGCAGCACATCCGAAAAATATACCGTCATCTGCTTTGGAGTCGAACCCAAGTTATCCTTGGTGTTCAGGATAAAATAGCGACAACCAAAAACTTTGAAATAAGAAATGTTTGGAATTCTTCCAAACCAAAGCTCATATGGTATTTTCTTCGAGATTGGTCGAATTAACACCCTATTTAAAACATGACAGGCTGTAATAACAGCTTCTGCCCAAAAATATTTAGGAAGATTATACTGATTCAGCATGACTCTAGCCATTTCGCTTAGAGTACGATTCTTCCGCTCCACAACACCATTCTGTTGGGGAGTTCTAGGACAAGAAAAGGTAATATCCACTATCATCACAAAACTTTTTGAAATCAGAATTTTCGAATTCGCCACCATGATCACTTCGGATACGAGTAATCATGAAGTCTTTTTTGTTTTGTACCTTTTTTCAAAATATCTGAAATTTAAAAATTGCATCACTTTTGTTTGATAAGAAATAAACCCAAGTAAATTGAGAGAAATCATCAACAATAACAAAAGCGTAGAGCTTACCGCCAAGACTAGCGACTCTACTAGGACCAAATAAATCTATATGAATTAACTGCAAAGGTCTTGAAGTACTTACAGCGTTGATGGATTTAAAAGTAGACCTATGTGCTTTGTTCTTTTCGCAGTCAGCACATACCATATCTCTCTTGAATGGAATTTCAGGGAGTCCTCTTACCAACTTCTTTGTATTTAGACGTGAGATAGTATCCATGTTTGCATATCCTAGTCTCATGTGCCATAGCCAGCTCTCATCTTGATTGGCTACTAGGCACCTTCCTGCATTATTAGTATTCTCCAAAAAGAAAACATAAATGTTGTCTTCTCTAATCCCTTTATATACAGGATCACCAGATGACATATCATATATGGTACATTTATCTTTCACAAAATTGATACCATAACCATTATCTGCCAAATAACTTATGCTTAATAGGTTATGTTTCAATTCAGTTACTAGACAAACATTCTTTATTATTGGATAAGGAGAAATACCTACAGTACCATTACCTATTATATCACCTCTCAAGTTATTTCCGAATGAGACGTATCCTTCTTTCTTCATCGATAGCGTAGCGAATAAAGATGCATCACCAGTCATGTGTCACGAACATCCACTATCGAGGATCTATTTGCTTCTAGTATGAGAGAGATGAGGGTCCACCTACAAGACAAGTAGATGAATCCTTTGGTACCCATTTTCTGAAGGGTCCACTCAGATTAGCTTTAGGTCTCCAGACTAAAGTATGGTTGTCAACAAGCTTTCTTGCAAGACAATATTGTGATATGTGTCCATGCGTACCATAATATGTGCAAGTCAGTTTAGTGGTAGAAACTGTGTTTGCAAGCTTGTTTTGTTTGGAGAACCTATAAGTGAAAGCATGATGATGTTCGTGTTCCTTCTGTGCTTTCTTGTGTTTAGTCCTTTTAGGTGTATGCTTAGCATTAGGACTAATCTTAGGCTATGTCACAGGTATTGCCTGTTTGCCTAACTTGATTTCTAAATTTTTAGAAATCACAATAGACTCTTCGTATCTAGCAGTCATATCTAGGAGTCTTTATTCAGTTACTAAGTGCATCTTCTTCTCTATGTCATAAAGCTTTTGTACTTTGACATAGTCCCTTTCTTTCTTTTCAATATTAAGGATAGCCTCATGATAGTCTACCTTGAGTTTGGCTATCTCTTCCGTGTTACCGGTAGTAGATGTCTCTTTAATATCTTCAATCAGATTGGACAGTCTAGCTATCTCGGTTGTGTGTGCCTTAATCTCTTTTCGAGATTGCTTATACTTGTCGAGCACAGTTTTGTGATCTTCAAGTAGTTCGCTAAAGGCATTCTCTAATTCATCGAAAGTGAAATCATCAAACAAAGGGTTAGATGATACCTTATCAAATGCCATGAGACAAACATTTGCATTGCCGCAAGGTCTGTCTTCTTCTTCTGTATCACTGGCATCGCTTTCGTGCCAGATGCTTGTGTTGGCATACTTTCGACTATATGTTGCTTTTCTGCTTGATCTTGATCTATCGTATGGACTGCTTTTCTTGGTGGTTGGACAGTCCTTCTTCATATGCCCTGACTTCTTGCATCCAAAGCATATAGTTTCATCTTCGTTGCTTTCTTGGACATCTTTCTTCTTTCTGCTTGTGAACTTTAGATATTTCTTGAAGTTCTTCACAAGTAGGGCTCGTTCATCACCACTTGACGATTCTTCATCGGAATCGTTGTATGTTGATTTTCTTGCTTGAGCTTTGAAGGCAATAGATTTCTCCTTTGGTGTTGCTTCTTCAAAATCTTGCAAGTCGAGTTCATGGGTCATGAGTTTGCCCATCAGCGTTTCCAGAGTCATAGTGGTGAGATCGTTTCCTTCAATGATTGCTGTGGCTTTTGGATTCCAATTCTTTGTTAGAGCCCGCAGAACTTTTCTGATCTTCTTGTGATTGCTGTAATCCTTACCAAGAGATTGTAAAGGATTAGTTATATCAAGGAAACGAGTAAACATCTGTGTAATTGACTCACCGGGTTTCATCTTAAAAGATTCATACTCCTGTATCAGTCTACTAATTTTGGATTCCTTCACTTGGGAAGTCCCTTCATGGGTTACCTCAAGGAGTTTCCAAATTTCGTGAGACGTCTTACAGGTTGAAACTCTGTTGAACTCGGTTTTGTCAATTGCATAGAATAGTGCATTCATGGCACGAGCATCTAGGCTAGCTTTAGCCTTTTCAGCTTCAGTGTACTTATCATGGGTCTTTTCCACCAGCTGGCCTTCAACCACTGTTGGTGTTGGTTTCTTATAACCATCAGTGACTATTGACCAAAGATCAAAGTCGAGAGACTTTAGAAAGAAAGTCATTTGTGTTTTCTAGTAGGTATAATTTGTTCCATCAAATAGGGGATGTCTATTTGTGGATTGCCCTTCACCGTTGAATATAGATTTCACGGCTGTCATATATATATACTCTCTAAGATATGTTATATAAGAATATAACCTGCTCTGATACCAATTGTAGGACCGTTGAGCACCTCTAGAGGGGGGATAAATAGAGTGTGTGTGTGTGCAGCGGAAAATAATCACCAATTAAAAATTAAACTATGGCAGAGATATAAGAGACAGTAAATAAAGATAGAGAATTCAAACTCAGTGACACAGCAATATATACTGGTATCCCTCTGAGAGGACTAATCCAGTCTCGAGTACTCTTGCTCGATATTAATCCACTATGGCACAAGCTTTAACTGAGAGCTTGCAGTCTCTTACAACACCGTGCTTGGTGACGAGCGCACGACCAGCTCCACAACACACACTGTGCTTGGTGACGAGCGCACGACCAGCTCCACAACAGGAAAAGTTGTTGAACTTGGAACGACCTCTTTACAACTCTTGAAACACCAAAAGATTCTAAATCAACTCTGATAGTACTGGCTTTTGGCTAAGAGATGTATAGGTATGATTTGAAAGTCTTAGATCGTTTGAAAACACTTGTGTAGTAGAGAAGAGAGAATGAAGAATGAATGAATTGAAATGAAAAGTTCTTCTCTATTTATAGGTGTTTTCTCGAACCGAACTCGGGCAGAGTTCGGGCAGAGTTCGGATACAAATATCTCGCAAAGAGACGTTGCTCTCTGATTTGGAGGCAACAGAAGTTTGAATCATTTTATGACCGAACTCGGGCCGAACTCGGTTGCGAGTTCTGTCAGGAGATATTTGAAAATCATTTGTAAAAATAGTTTTCAAAATATGTTTTTGGTTATTTGTAAAATCATTTATAAAGGCTATTTTCAAAATATGTTTTTGAAATGTTTTCAAAATAAAATACGAATGGTAAATAGGTAGGCTTTTGGAATGTGGACAGTTTTAACCCTAAGCCAGTATTACCAAAACTGATTTTACAAAATAAATCCTAGACTCAATAAAATATAAAATACACAATAAAATGAGAAATGAGTCTTCTGAAGATTTGATGATGTTGACGCTTTGTTTGATGCAGTACATCGTCCGTTGAATTTGATTTCATGTATCCTGAAATGATTAGCAGCATTTTTTATATTTTGTGTATTGACTTAAGTGTATGTTAATTATCGAAATCGGGTGTGACCATGGAATGGGCCAACACCCATATGATGGCTACGACCTTTGTATTCGTGCCTCTTCTGTATCATGATCGTCTGGATCAGAACCAGGACCCACAACATTGAAAAACATATTCAGAGTCTTGTCATCTTAATTAGAATTACTGTAGACATCCATATACGTCTTTATATAAGGTTGTCGCTCTGATGCTAATGACACAAGCTCTTTGTGTGAGGTCTACTAGTAATAATTTAATGTGAATCCCTAGAATGTTATAATATCGCCTTTATAATAGTTAATATTGTGACATCTCACACAAGGACACTTAATTTTGGTGCCATCCATGTATTAGGGGAAAGCTTTGGCAAACTAGAGGAATGCATCTACTCCTTGCATGAATTCATCTTTCACACTACACATGCATGTCCTCAGGACAACGGTTGTTTATCTATGAACGATTTCGAAAGTAGTAATTTATATATATATTTAGATACTTCTGCAAAGGTGGATACACATATTGATCAATACAAAGAATTACTCAAGTATCAACTAGGTATTAGTATCAAATAATATTATTATTTTAATACACATATAAATTAATATGTATTAATGACTTGATATCATTATCGATCATTAAAGGGTTACCCAATAATGTCTCATGTAATATTTGATATTAAGGTTATTAACATCCTCAGATACCTAGGAGGGCCTAACTTTTTTTTATCCTTCAGCCACTGTTACAATGCACGACTAGCATAGTATTATGCCCTCCAACTTTAACATGATGGGCATGTTGTAGGCATGGATAGTTCGGTGCTAGTTGGCAAAAAATTTCGTTGGCTCATACCCCATAGGAGCATGGGCTATAGCGGGATGACCACCCCAGTGGTGCTCTGACCACTATCAGGAGATCGGTCGACCTAGAATTTTCCTATCCCTGGCAGATTGGTTATCCTCTGCGTGTAAACCATCCTTAAATAAAGGTCTACCACAACTAACAACTCAACTAAGACTCTGGTTTTCTAAAGAAGTCCCTTGTTTGCTCTTAGAAAATTTTCCACGGTGATATCTCCACTTATTGAAGTTGAACACACGTAATAACACTAATGGCTTTCCTCTTACTTTGTAGGAGGGAGCTACCATGATAGTGTTAGGGTTATATACTAAAAGCATCACTTTTTTAGTAACCTTATTTCCTTAAATTTTGAATGAGAATCATATGGGCAAATGTTTGCATATTATATTTGTTGCAAGTGTTAATGCAAATGTCTGATATTCTATATTGTAGATAATATGGTGTGTGGTGTCACACAGAAGATCATATTATCAGTTCCCTATGGAGTATATAAATAATTCACAACCTAGATGGACTTGGACAATCTATTGGAAAGGTTGTAGTGTAATCTGGTATTAGTCTATCTTGACTATAGGTTTACACTAGTACACTTTGTGTGTATTTAACAGGACCACTTGAGGTTGTTCTCTTTGTACTGACTACATAAGAGAACAAACACCTCTGTTATTATGGATGCTTGTGCTCTTAACCCGGATATAATAACGGACATGTATATGCAGTGTTTATTATTTAGACTAATAAAAGAGTGAGATTCATTATGGATCGACAACCTCTATGAATTGAGTAATAACATTGTATGTATGATGGGCTGTTGATTATAAATAGAATCTATGTCCCGATACATCGGGTTGATGATGTCCCCTTAGGGAGCTCATAAGGATTGTCATGTAAATCCTGCAGGTGGATTATATCCAACATGACAAATAAAGTTGAGCGGTACTACTTAAGGATAAAAGATGTCGAATCAATATAGTTGTCAGTAACTTAATTTGATCGACGGACATACGATATCTTAACATGGGGAGCCAAACGAGCATATAATAAAAGGAGCCCACAAACATAATTTGGGATTAGGGGGGTAGTGCAACAATAGCTCATTAGTGGACCGAGCTATTGTTAATGGGCCTGGATTATGTGTTCGGACTGAACACAGGATATCCAGATCCGTTAGGAGGCCTAACCCTAATCCTCCTCATGGTCCCTGCCGTAGCCTATATAAATATCCTCTATTCTCTGGCCGCCATATTACTTATCAGAAATCTGAAACTTTCTCTAAATTCGTGATTCACGTAAGGAGAGAAAGAGAGGGCTACCAAGGAGAAGAAAAGGTTGGGATATCGTCGCCCACACGACGTCCAACTCGAGGCAGGAATACGTACAGAAGATCTTGGGATCGTCCGTTTGAGATTGCCAGGAATTACTTGTCTCCTTTCCACCGCAAGTATAATTCGTGAACCCTAGTTTCCGCCTATGAAGGGTTAGAACACGTATTAGATCTGTTTAACTTTCTATCGATCAATACGCACACCAAAGGAAGGGTCCTGGGAATTCCCAGTTCCATCAGATAGGAGCGTCTACAATCCCATCCTGATTGTCACCTTTTCGTGACCCCATGATCGCTTGTGGTTCAACCCTAGCCTGCTTAGAATTTGGTCTACATATTCGTGGATGTTGAGAGCCTCAACATGCTTCGTGACTTTATTGTGGAAGTGTGTTGCGCATCCTTGCTCAAAGAGCATCACTGTTCTCCTTGGCGTCATTTTGGTGTGCGATCTTCCTATGACGATGTGCACTAGAAGGAATAGTAGATCCCTCTGAGATTGTTTCTTTGAACTTCTGTAGATCAAACTTGATGATCAAAGTATCAACGAAGCTTTCCATTATTAGTGTATCAGATTATACTATTACTTTCTCGTTTGAGGAGAAAGAGGTCCCCAGTAGAGTCCCGTCTTGTTTTCAACTAGAAAAGAAGTGGGGCGATGGAGGTTGAATCAGCGTTAACCCAATATTATCTTACAAGAAGAGGCAAATGCAAAAAATTAGACAAGTCAAGATTCTGGGGAGGTGGAGAAATGGAGGTTGAATCAACATAATATTTCGATCGGACATAGTTATTGGGGATGGGAAGTATGTAAGGGCATTAGCTTGATATCAAGGTCAAAATATCTGTTGTCATTTGGCTCTGTAATACATGTAAAAAGCAAGCTATTTATAGTAGAGTGGATGCCAACGGTTATCCTTGACTTCCCTTAGCGATAAGTTGTTGGCAGAAAGAAGCTATTGAATGGAGTGCATCCGTAAGAGGTAGTGTCCTGAAATGGAGGCGATGTGTCCCACGTATGGGCATGGTCGAGGCACATCTTATAGAAACAACGCGAGGAAGCTATGTGGCTTTTATGGTTGTGACCATGATAAGATCATAGGAGAAGACGTGGGTTAATGACAACAGGTGTCTATCCACATACTTCAAGCTTGGAGCTTCTGGACGAATCATAACGATCCTGGGTTGGTGGCTTGTGCACATTCTTCCACGTAGGAAATTAAATTGGAGATCTTAGAGTGGAGGTGCTTGTTCCGCTGGTGCAACAAGGGGATCATACTCTTTTCGTTGGTAGGCAGTTAGTAGTAGCACACTTTGTTAGCACACTTTGTTTGTTCGGGATAGATAACTTTCCTTTATTCGAGATCTTTGTTTGTTCGCTACCTACACTTGAAGGATCGTCATCTTACCAGAAAATAGTCCAAGATGACTTGTGGTAACATTAACCTTTATATAGTTAGGCTGCATGGTAATGTTATTTGCTTACATGCCTAGTACTAATGCAAGACGGACACTTTATAAGTTTTTATATATTTTATGAAGGCTAAAGAATATATTATGCAGGGACACACTTATGGCCCCTTTATATATTCTGAATGATAAGATGGAAGGATGGTAAGCCTTGATTAAGACTTACTATCTCAAGCGACACACTATGTTTCCATATACATGCTTATTAATTGATCCTAAGGCAAGGCTAGAAAGACAACTTAATCATTTTTCTGCTCTTGCATAATCAATCGTATTGGTTTTAGTTGAGTTTGATTAAGGATGCTTATCATTGCATTCCATAATGTGCTAACCTCCAACTCCATATGTGTGGGGAGCCGCTTGGACAATCAGAGGCATTGGAGCTTGGTTGACACTTGAAATTGTTCGGCTGGAATATGTTATTTGCTTTGTTTATAAAGGACATAATGTATAAAACATTGTTTATTGTATTAGTTTCACAATTTGTAAGCCTTATGGTATTATTCATAGTATTGAGATCCAATGTTTGTAATCTAGTTGTTCTTTTGACTTAAGAGCCATTATAATTTCGTTACAAATTATCAATAAAGAGAATTATTTTTTATATATCTTGTGCCTATCAACTTTTCTGCTTATTTTCTACTACAATGACTTTGTTTATGATATAACTTTATTAAGCGCATTTGGTTCTTGACTTGTACAAGTATAATTTATGACAATCATGGGTTTAAATTAATACTTGAATTTGACAAATGTATGTAATTAATGTTATGCTTAATAAGATGATTACTTCTGAGCGTTATTTACACTGACACCCTCTATATTTTGTGTTTGTTACGCGGACCTCCCCTTGTTGAAAAATAAATATACTGGCACCTCTATATTTTGTGTTAAATACACTGACCATCCCTAAGTTTTATAATTTATGTAAAAGATTTTATACTAACCATACTTTAAAAAAATATATAAAGGACAAGGGATGTCAATGTATTTATTTTTAAACTAGGGGGGCCCGCTAAGTAAGCACAAAAAATATGAGGTGTTAGTGTAAATAACCCTTCTTATTATATTGTTGAGTCCTCTCATATATGGCATGAAAGATTTGGTCATTTTATTTATGATTCAGTTAGGAAACTAAAGAACATGAACTTAATTTCCAGATCTACAATAGATACAAATCATAAGTGTGAAATATGTGAAGAGTAAAATTAACCCGTACTTCCTTTCAAAATTCAGTTGAAAGAGATACACAGTTGAAAGAGATACAAAACCATTTGATCCATACAGATGTATGTGATCTAAAAGGCATATAAACTAGAAATGGAAAGAAATACTTTATCACATTCATCGATGACATTACTCGATATTGCTAAGTCTATCTTATGAAATCAAAAGATGAGGCAATAGATATGTTCAAGCAATACGAAAATGAAGTAGAAAACCAACTAAATCGAAATATTAAAATTCTCAAAAGTGATAGAACTGGTGAATATGAAGCACCTTTTGCAGGGTTCTATGCAGAACATGGAATTAACTTCCAAATTACTGCAACATATTCACCACAATCTAATGGTATTATTGAACAAAATAATCGAACAATTAAAGAAATGATGAATTCTTTGTTAATGACTTTAGGTCTACCAGATGAATTGTGGGGAGAAACTGTACTTACAACCATCTTTTAAATAAGGTCTCTCACAAGAAGAAAGATAAGACTCCGTATGAATTACGGAAAGGAAGAAAATATTCCTATAAATACCTCAAAGTGTGAGGATGTCTTGCAAAAGTGGCAATTCCTTTACCTAAAAATGTCAAGACTAGTCCTAGGACCTTCGATGACATATTTTTAGGATATGCTGAAAACAGTTATGTGTATCGATTTATCTTACATAAGTCAGACATTCTGGAGATACATAATAAAATAATTTATTGAATCTAGGAATGTCTCCTTCTTTGAGAATATATTTTCTTGTAAGAAGATGCATAAAAGAGATACACTAAAAAAGAAATCATGATGATACTAGACATAATGGTCAAAAGGATGCAAATGATGAATTTAAAGATAAAGAAGCTATAGGCCTAAACGTAGTAAGAGGTCTAGAACATCAAAGTCCTTTGGACCTTAATTTCTAACTTTTATGTTAGAAAATAAGTCCCAAACTTTCAAATTGGCAATGTATATACCAAAGGCACCATTTTGGAAAGAAGCTATAATAGAAAAATAGAGTCTACTATGTAAAACCATACATGTGAATTGGTTGATAGCCCTCCATGATATAAGCCATTACGCTACAAATGGATATTCAAGAGGAAGATGAAAGTGGATGGTGCTATTGATAAATATAAAGCAAGATTGGATGTCAAATGATATAATCAAAAACAAGGAATTGATTATTTTGATACATATTCGCCAGTAACAAGGATAACGTCAATTCGGATGTTAACAATTACACCATTGCATAATTTTGAAATACATCAAATAGATGTAAAGGCTGTCTTTCTAAATGGTGACTTGGAAGAAGAAATCTACATGAACCAAGTAGAAGGATCCTTAGTAGTAGGTAAAGAAAGAATGGTGTGCAAACTAGTTAAGTCTCTATATATATTAAAATAAGCACCGAAACAGTGGCACCAAAAATGTGATAATGTATTGATGTCAAATGGATTTAAAATTAATGAGTATGAAAAATATGTGTATTCTAAAAACACACAAACTAGATATGTCATTATATGCCTATAAGTATATGATATGCTAATAATAGACAGTAACAATATCATGATCCAGGATAAAGTTATTTATCAAAAACTTTGATATAAAAATTTGGGAGTTGTAGATGTTATATCAAAAAAATTAAGATTTTTAAAACTCCACATGGCTGATATTGTCTCAATCTTATTACATTGATAAGATTTTAGAGAAATATAATCAAAACGATAATAACTTTGTAAAAACTCCATTAGATTTAAACCTTCATTTATTGAAGAATATCGGTAAAAGTATTTCACAAGTAGAACATTCTTGTATAATTGGGATCCTAATGTATGTCATGAATTGTACACGATCGGACATAGCTCAATTAGTTAACAAACTGAGTAGGTATACAAGTAATCCATGAGAAAATCACTAAAAGACTACATTATTAGAGTAGTCAGATTTATAAATTATACTAAAGACTATGGATTACACTATACTAAATACCCAGCTTTACTCGAAGGATATAGTGATGCAAATTGGATATCTGATACCAAAGACTCAAAATCCACAAGTGGATATGTGTTTACACTCAAAAATAATCAATATCGTGGGAGTCCTCTCAAAACAAAAATGTATAGCCAGATCAACTATGAAACCTAAATTCATAGCTCTGGTTAAAGCAAGTGAAGAAGCAGAGTTGCTTTAAAACTTCTTGGATGTAACGCCCCAATCCCAAAATACATAGGACCATGATACGTAAATATGTCAACTACGTATCAAGTGGACTCCAGCCCTACTCGAATACGTATAATCTGTCTAGTGGTCCAGTCTAATTATAACTAGCAAGTCCAACTATATCTTAATCTACAAAATAGTAACATGAATACCGAACCAAGTGCACAATAGTTGATTAGACCTTAATACACTAATTCTAGAATAGATAGATATATTAGAGTGGATCTCCAATAACACATATATCATGATCAAGTTAGCAAAAAGATGAAGCTTGTAAATACTAGGCTATAATAGCACGAGTCAATTTAAACTAATTATATCTGACATCCTGGAGAAACAACCACCGAATATCCTTCTACTCTAGCAGCTCAACAAAACCTAGAGATCATCAGGCCCTCAAGGGACATAGCAAGATCCATAATAGCATGCTGAATATAACAGTAAACAAACAAACAACTGAAAGGAAAAATAAATAACAGAATGAAGGGACGACATCTAAAAAGGTGGCATGCCATAGAGAAGTACTGTGGTACTAGACTTGCCTAACAATCAATCAAATAAATTCTAGTACAATGCAAGATACTCCCAATCTATAGTATATCTCAATTTGTAGTTCAACGCAAGTAACTCTCAATCGAGAATCGTCAAATAGTCAATCCTAGTATCAATCACCTCTCTTAAAGGGATACAAGGTCAAGTAAATCCTGTAGAATGTAGTCCAATGCAAGACACCCTCAATCTATAGTATATCTCAATTGTAATTCAATGCAAGTAACTCACAATCGAGAATGATCAAAAATTACCAGAATAAGTCGTTTTAGCGACGCCTAAAGACGTCGCTAAAACGACAAATTATGTCGCTAAAAATATTTATCGACACAATTACCGACGTTTTGGACTTGTCGCGGAAACGTAAGTCGCTGATCTTTAAAACGTCGCCGAACGTCGCAAATATCGACGTTTACCGACGTATAATTACGTCGGTATATCCTTGGATATTACCGACGTCTACCGTCGTTTCGTCGGTGGATTAGCGACGTGTTGAAAGTCGCTACACGTCGGTAAAATCCTGGGAACTTATCGACATTTACCGTCATTTAAAATGTCACTAAATGTCGATAATTCCTGGGATTATTATCGACGTTCACCGACTTTTACCGACGGTCTCCGACGTATATGGACGTCGGTAAACTTCGGTACCCTGGAAAATTTTACAGATTTACCGACGTTTACAGACGCAAACGTACGTCGGTGGACGTTGGTAAACGTCGGTAAACGTCGCTAAATCTGTAAAAAAATAAAAAATACAGAATGTCCTTTTCTCCCTGCAGTTTAAAAAGATAACCATAAAGATACAGTATAACAGATATCCTTTTCTCCCTGGGTTCGCCGACCCCGTTGGTGGAACACTCAACACCGGTAAACGTAAACCACAGAAGCACATTAACATCTAATTGAAACGAATAATAACATAAACAATAGTATAACACAATGTAGTAGGCAACAAATAGAATGGGATCCAACAAATAGAATAGGCACAACCAACAAGTATCCAAATAACCAAGTCTACACCAAATAACAATGTCTACAACCAAATAACCAAAGTCTACACACAACCAACAAATGGAATAGGATCCAACAAATATGTTCCAAACATCTAAGTCTACACAACCAACAAATATCCAAGTCGCAAACAAAGGATCAAACAAACACAAACAAACAGTCCTAACTAGGACTACTAGGGATCTGGTGTAGGAGGGGCACCGCCGCGACGAAAGGATAAGAACAACTCATAGTCCTCAAGTGAAATCATTACTGATGGAGCAGGCTGTGACGTCGATGGAGTCGATGTCGATGAAGAAGGCGGTAGAGGCGGCGGAGTCGACGACGATGAAGGCACACCCGGAGGACCAGCACGCTCCAACACTGTAAGTCGCTGGTTGTATGAATCCTTGGTAGATAACAGTCTATCACTGCTCTGGACCATCAAATCCGTCACCAATCTCAGCCTATCGGTCATGGTCACCTGTGCTGTCTGCAGCTCCGTCACCGTACGCTCTAACCTTCCAACGCTGCGCTCTATCCTCTCAGTCGTCTCCATGAGCTCTATAATGCCGCGGTCGAGCGCATCCAATCGTACTAGCAGCACAGGATCGTCCGTTGGGTGCTGAGACTGCTCCTCGATCTGTCGTAGCAGGTTGTCACGGAGAGACTCCATCATCTGGTGGACTCGAAAAGACTCCTGGGACGGCTGTGGACCAAGCACACTAGCAGGAGATGTCCTAGAAGACTGGATCGTAACTAGGGCGCCATAGGATTCTGTACCGTAGTACGTACCCCTATGGAGTCCACCAACAGCGATCATCCACAGCTCGTCCATCGACGGTACTTGAGTGGGATGCGAGGAAGTACCGGCGTCTCCTACATTATGTGCACTAGCAGCTGCCCGTTCCCGCAGCCTCTAATACTCGGCCTAGAAAGTATGGATAGTACTCTATAATTTCTAATTTCTAATTAATCTACTTATTATTACTAACTACATGAATATTTATTTGTATCATATTTACTAAGTTATATTAAAATTGACACGAAGTATTAAATTATGATAACGTATTGTAATACTTACATACGTCTGCTCGGCCCTCTCGTCAATAAGGCCTTCGCCCTTCCGATGGGTGGCCAGGAAGACGGCCACCATGTCGGCGTTACCGACCTTCCTTACCTGTAATTAAATATATTATCTTAGTAATAATTTATCGGTTTTACATTAAAATAATATTTCTAAAAGAGAAAGACATACCAGACGACGGAAATGTTCCGTCATCGGAATCGACCCACCGTACCACTTCGAGGCATATTGCCTAGCCGCCCTTGGCCTTCTCCGACTTCTCTTTGTACCTTGGCTCGTCGAATCGAGCCTTCATCGCATTCTACTGATCAGGGATGATCCAACTTTGGATCGGCTTTCCGGCACGATCACGATCCTTCTGATCATTAATAGCATCGCGGATCAGCTTGGTAGCGACGGCAGAAAACATCCCCTCGATAAGCTCGGCCCGGTACGGTGGATAGAAAAATATATCCTAGAAGAGCGCAAACCAAATATTTATCAGTTATATATAATATGAATTAATTACATGATTCATATTAAAAGCAAATTTATTTTAACCTTGAAGCGCGTAAACCAGTAGTTCTTCCTTTCGTCTGGAGCATCAGAGTAGTTAATCCAAGGACCACCATAATTATGCCTCAGCATGTGGCCTAGGCGTCTCTGCACCTCTGGGGGACGATATCTATACAGACATATTATATTCATGAAAAAGTTAATTTATGATAAAAATAGAAAAAAATTATAAACCAAAACACCTATTTTGTACCATCGGCCCAGATCTCCGTCCTCCTCTCTTCCGGAGGTACGCACGCATCATCTGCATGATGCTGGTCGACCATCGGCACAGCCGCCCTAGCCGTCGGCGCAGTCTCCACCATCTGCTCATCCGTCTCCATCGTCGTATCAGCAGCAGGAACACTAGACGGGCGAGCACTCTCATTAGGCCTGGAACTACTCGTCCCAGGAGATATGCCACGTGACATTATCCCAGAAGGCCCAGCTACTGTCCGATATAGAGGAGTAATCGACGACGAAAATCCAGAGCCGGTACCAGTAGAAGGTACCGAAGAAAAACTCCATCCTCTAACAGTACCTGTAGGAATTAACGGAGGATCATAACCTCGTCGTCCCCTTTTTCGGAACGATCCGCGACGACCTGCATACCTGATAACAGCATATGATAATGAAACAAATAATAGAGACTAGAAATATGAAAGTACAACAAATAATAGAGACTAAAAATATGAAAGTACAACAAAGACAAGATAATAACCAAGACAATATATGATGATACATTCTACAATAAACATCTAAGTCCAGATAATATATTCTAGAAGAAACATCTAAGTTCGGATAAGTATATCTCTCTCAATCATCTTCAGAATAATTATCTTGTTCGTCTTCCTCGACCTCATCTTCCTCTTCCCCCTCATCTTTATTTTCATCTTCGCCTTCGTCGGCTTCGTCTTCCTCTTCGGATAATTTTACATCTTCTACATTATATGTCGTGTAATACGTAACTTCCGTGGAGTCCACATCGACAATATTGGTTAATAGAGGTAGCTCGTCCTCCTGGTAAGCTTTTCGTCAACATCAAAAGTATCTCTAGCTTTAGTCTTGCATACTGTCCACCAGTCCGACTTCGTTGCTCTCCGTCTCGGATAAGTTGTGAAGTACATGAGCTGAGCCTGAGTTGCTAGGACGAACGGTTCGTAGCCTTGATATCTACGCTTGTAGTTTATATCCACAAGACCATGCTTGTCAATTTTCTAACCTTGATTTTCAATCGGATCGAACCATTCATACTTGAACAACACGATCTTTGTAAGTTCTCTGCCATTATTATAAGACAACTCCACAATCTCTCACAAGATGCCAAAGAAATTATTTTCTGGATCGACGTCTTTGTATTTCGAAGACTTGATACACAAACAACTATTTTTCGTGGAATCAAGATCCAGGAAGCTGTCTCTGATCTGAGCATTTGTCGACTTGAACCGAAAGCCATTGACACAGTAACTTGGCCATATTTTAACAAAAGAAATTGGTTCCTTGGCAAGAGTTCTAATTAATTCAATCTCGGGTGAAATTAGACGATCGACCTGAATATCAAAGAAGAGATAATAAGTTATTTATTGCGCAGTTGCATTAGAATAGGCCAGTAATTACCGAGCTACTTACATATTCGCTCAACCAAGAAGGAAAATGATGTCTTATTTCTTGTTCTAATGTTTCGTATGTTAGGTAGGGTCTAACCAGCCTCAACTCATCATTATATGTGCTGGAAAACAACGAAGCAACCGCCGATTAGTACATTAATATTATCTTATACTATTACATTGAGATGACGTAAACTCATCATCCTGAGTTACTTACCCCTCTAGCTTCTCCACTTCATCCTCGTCGCAATTGGGTAATACATACAACTGAGCAGCCCTTAGCTCTTCGTCATTCAAATATCTCTTCTACATTTTCTCCGAAGGCTTTTCAGACGCATTAAATAATTTCAGTATTCCATCATTAAATTCTTGATATCCATCATCGTTTCTCGGAGCCCTCGTTCTATTCGTAGCAACATGAGGTTTGAAATAAGAGGAGCAAAAATTTGTAATCTCTTCGAGAATATAGGCTTCACAAATAGAACCTTCGACCCGAGCCTTATTTTTCACCTTTCTTTTTAGGTGATTCAAATATCGCTCGAACGGGTACATCCATCGATATTCGACGGGTCCACCATCACGTGCCTCGTAGGAAAGATGAATCGACAAATGCTCTATAGAGTCGAAGAGTCCAGGAGGGAACGCCCTCTCTAGCTTGTACAATGTTACCGCAATGTCCTTCTCTTGCTTTTCTAGACGATCAACGAGCAATTTCTTAGAACAAAGGTCCCTGAAGAATATGCTAAGCTCCGTCATTGGATCCCAAATTGCATGCGGTAAGAATTCCCGAAATACAATCGAAATTAACCGCTCCATGAATACGTGACAATCATGGCTCTTCATACCTGTCAGTTTGTTCTCCTTGAGGTCGACGCATCTTCTCAAGTTCAAAACATACCCATCTGGAAATTTCAGACCTTGAATCCACCTACAAAGCCTCACTTTATCCTCCTTCTCTACTGAGAAAATTGCCTTAGGCTGCTTCAACTTCCCATTCATGTCCTCTATTAAATGCAATACAGGACGTCTACATATTTCTTCCAAGTCCAATCTAGCCTTTGGATTGTCTTTCGTCTTCCCCTTTACGTCCATTACAGTATTAATTATGTTGTCAAACATATTTTTCTCGATACGCATGACATCAAGGTTATGTCTAATCAGATTAGTGCTCCAATATGGAAGATCCCAGAATATACTCCTCTTCGTCCAGTTATGAGTGCGACCAAATTCGTCACACTTGTAGCCCGTAGCAGGCTGCTCAATAGCTCTTGCTAAATATTTTACCTCTTTACATATCGTGTATCCGGGCCACCTTGGCGGAGGATTAGCCTTCTCCACAACGCCAGCATGAAAAGCATTCATGTTCCTCCGGTACGGATGATCCTTCGACAGGAATTATCGATGACAATCGAAGAAGCACGGTTTGCCTCCGTGTTTCAAACGAAAAGCCTTAGTGCTGTCCATACAATACGGACATGAAAGACGACCATGCGTGCTCCATCCAGATAACATTTCATAGGCCAAAAAGTCGTTGATGGTCCATATAAGTGCTGCCCGTATCTGAAAATTTTGTTTTCCAGATACATCGTACGTGTTGGAACCTACTTCCCACAGATGATTCAGCTCATCAATCAATGGCTGTAAATACACATCGATGTTCCTTTTCGTATTGTTCGAACCTGGGATAATAATGGTAAGGAACATATACGGAGTCTTCATGCACATCCAAGACGGTAGATTGTACGGGGTGACGATCACAGGCCAACACGAATACTGGGATCCCGAAAGTCCGAATGGGATAAAACCATCGGAGCAGAGACCCAATCTGACATTATGCGGATCGAAAGCAAAATTTGGATACGCTCGATCAAAGTGCTTCCATGCTTCTCCATCAGATGGGTGATCCAACACTCCTTTGGTATGTTTCCGCTTATGCGAACTAATATTTTCTGCAGTTTCCTTCACCATAAACAACCGCTGCAACCGCGGTGTCAACGGCAAGTAGTGCATTGAAGAGGTAGGCTTTCTAGCACCGATAGACTTTCCTCTACTACATGCCTTGTAGCGATTGACACCACAGAATCTGCAGGTGTCTTCGTCCTTGTCATTTTTGTAGTACAACATGCACCCATTGCGACAGGCATCGAATTTTTCGTATCCCATCCAGACCGATCTAACCATCCTATTAGACCGGTAGAAGTCTTTAGGCAACTTCGCACCCTCAGGCAATATTTCTATAAGCAACTCCATAAGACGGTTGTAGCAATCTTACGACATATTAAAATCGGACTTGATGCTCAACAATCTTGTAACCACCTCCAACGGTGAATGATCCTCACAACCAGGATATAATAGAGTCTTTGTATTCTCCAGCAACTCTATGAACTATGCAGCATCGGGGTTCGGTGCCTCCTCAGGTGCATCATGATCATCCGGATCGAAACTAGGCCCGGCAGCGTCAAAAACCATGTTCACCAACCTATCGTCGAAAGGAGCATTGTTGTGGACATCCACATAAGGCTCGTACTCCGATGCTAAAGACACAAGTTCTCCGTGCTCGCTCCACTGATAGTAATTCGGCGTGAAACCCTTCGAGTATAAATGATACGTGACATCCACTTCTGGATGATATTTCAAGTTGCGATATCTCACACACGGACACTTAATTTTGGTACCGTCCATGTACTGAGGAAATGCCTTGGCAAACTGCAGGAACTGGTGTACACCCTCTATGAATTCATCCCGCACACCGTACATGTCATCAGGATGATGGTTGTATATCCACGAACGATTCCGCAGATAGTAATTCAGCTCCATATCCATTTGAGGATAATTCTGTAAGATAGATACATGCACATTACAGTCAGTGAATGAATGTTAAGGTAGTTTAGATATGGGTGCACAATTTAGATAGAGGTCAGTAGAGAGTGACAGTTTAGAGAAAGTTGAGATTATTGGTGAGGTATAATTGTACGTGTAGGAGTACACGACACCAACTGTCTAATATCGATCCTTTGGGTCTACAAAAGTTACTTCACTCAGTTTGTCAAGACAAGTAAAACTTTTTAAATTAATACCCAATATCGACCCTTTGGGCTGTTCTTAAACAATATCCTAACTCAAACTATCTATCCTAACTAATAAATTAATATCCTACTTTAACATCTACTAACTCTCATATTCCTTCTAATATAAACTAATATCCTAATCTTAACTAACCCTTAACTGAAACTAATATCTAAACAATGCTAATCATGAACTAATACCCTAACCTGGAAGTCCACACTGCTCAAGCACGGGCCATATGCCAAGTTATAAGGCAAAATGCAGGCAACTTCCTGTAGCTACAAGGCAAACCAAATGTTGACGGTATATTACCGTCAACATTTAAAAAGTTTGCTTGTCTTGACAAACTGAGTGAAGTAATTCTTATAGGCCCAAAAGGTACTCTATACACTCTTACTTATGCAAGCCTTTTAAGGCAATCAACGTTATGCTAGATTTTCAAAAAAATCTATAACTCTGATAGGCCCAAAAGGCTTGGTATAAGTAAATTTAATTTCTAGAGAATGGTTCAAAATACTGTACCAATCATACCTATATTTCTATGATACTCTATACACTCTAGGTACTAGGAGTGAACTAACTCTCTAACACTCTAATGACACTCACTCACATATACCCACTCTTACTTAGGAATACTAAGATCTGACACATACTAAGATCTGACACATACAGAAAAGAGAATAGCAGGAAGTTTCTCTCCTCTAGACCCTCAATTTATAGGTACAGGCAAGAGCACTGTCAGCCATAGATGATGCTCTGATTTTCAAAAAATCATGTGTCGATAACACTTCAATTGAAAGCGATGAATCATGCACCTTGATTCATGTGACATGCGACTGTTAAGTGCAAAATAGATGCCTCAATTTTTGCGTCAATGCGCCAACATCGCTCAAACTTTCAAAAAGATTGTCTGTTCATGATCACATTGGTTTACCCCTTTTTTTGGTACTTCAACAACCTCATTTTTTGCTTAAAAACTTATACTGTATATATGAGGATGGAAAGGGAAGAGGGAGAGTAGGCCCCTTATAGAGAGCTTAGTCATGTTTTAAGGGGGTAGCTTATCGCACAAGTGTCCATGACATAAAGGTGCATGGGTGCTCACGCGGGTAAATGTGTTTGTTCTCGCCCGCAGTAATAGTACAAGCATGTACGTGCGAGCAGTTATAGATCTGGTGCGCCCTTAGTGGTTATGTTTCTCAAGAACATAAACACAAATGCGGGTGGGTTTAGTACGGGTGTGCGACTAGTGGTACATAGGTATATGTGCTCACCCATGACTAAGAACAAGAGCAAACATGTGCATGCCCAAACAAAGATAACGTTTATGATCGATCATAAAAATGATCTTGGATGCGCTAAAATCAGTCAAGAATCGAATTAAAACCGATTTAGATTTTTTTTTCCTATTGAGTTAAAAACTAGAACTTACAAGTCTTAGTCTTGGGTTCTTAGAGACTATCTTGCTAAAGTTGTTACTTGGTCAAGAGGATGTTATTTTAATTATCTTATTTTTTGATGGGCTCATCTTTAGACTAATAGGTTATGTTCTCAAATGTTGATCCTCAAAATCATGCTAGCTATCGTAAAGTATACCAATTCTTAACGTTGTTGTTATTATTATTATTATTATTATTATTTACATACCCACTGACACTCTAAACAGTTACTAACACTCCGACCTGAAAACTACCCTAGTGTTGATTACCAAGTATGTTTTATTTTCTTGTAGTGGTGTGTGTGTGTCGTATCTGTGTGTGTGCATGTCGTGTATGTC
The DNA here is from genome assembly GCA_029216955.1 of Iris pallida. Lineage (NCBI taxonomy): Eukaryota > Viridiplantae > Streptophyta > Magnoliopsida > Asparagales > Iridaceae > Iris > Iris pallida. Next base: position 8,081,774 of record JANAVB010022997.1, on the reverse strand, counting down.
GTATCGTGTCTGTGTCAGCACATCAGGAGGAGGGAGTTAGGGTTAGGGTTTACCTGCCTTGGTCGAAGTCGGATCGGGGTCGTCGGGGCTGGAGCAGCGGTGGAGATGGGTTGGCGTCGGAGTCGGGTCGGCGTCGACGAGGAGAATCAACGGTAGAGGGGGAACGCCGGAGGAACGGGGGTCACCGCAGGGAAGGGGGTCACCGCGAGGAGGGGGTAGCTGGAGGGAGGGGTCGCCGGAGGGAGGGGTCCCCGGAGAGGAGAGAGAAATTTGGGGAGCGGGAGATTGAAAATTTTGGGTGAAAGAAAATAAAAGATCGATCGGGTGGAACCCTATATGAAACATTTTTGCGACGTCCACAAAGGAAGTCGCTAAACGTCGCTATTCAATAAAAAACTGGCGACGTCCCTAATGTGGAGTCACAAAATGTCGTTGAGTTAAACAAAACAGCGACGTTCTGCGACTAGACCGCGATATCAGCTTTCCAAAGCATAATGTGTGGCGCTAATGGTCGCTAAACGTCGCTGATAGTGACGTTCAGCGACGTTTTTATACAACATCGCTAAATTCACAAATATTACCGACATATATGACTTGCGTCGCTAAATTCGTCGCCAATATAACTTATGTTGGTAGTGAAATAACGTCAAGTTAAGTCAAGTCCAAGTCAATCAATAGTCAAGTCAATGAAACATGGTGTAGAACTGACAACTCTATCATAAGACAGGGATGAACACGAAAAAAATCAATAAACAATAAAAAGTAACGAATATCCTACATGTGTAGCTAAATCTAAAAAATATGTAAAGCAGTAGATGATTAACCAAGTACGAATATGAGAAGCATGTAACAATATGAAAAAAAAATAGAATAGAAAAAAAACATGTAGATATTGTACATGTTGTCAAGGTATACCTGCTCGATGTCTCCAAAGATGTGTACAACAGTTTGACTCTAGTATCCTCAGTCACACGATTACGAACTCCTAGAATAAATCAATTTACCAAATAAATGACACGTCGATGTCATACTCACACTATTTATATAACTATACCTATTTAGCCTTAACTTAATATATTCTAACTAAACTAGTACTTTATATATATATATATATATATATATATATATATGTGTGTGTGTGTGTGTGTGTGTGTGTGTGTGTGTGTGTGTGTGTGTGTGTGTGTGATATATACATATTTTATACACACACACACGCGCACACACACACACACACACACACACATATATATATATATAAAATATATATATATATATATTTTATACACACACACACACACACACACACGCACACACACACACACACACACACACATATATATATATATAAAATATATATATATATATATATATATATATATATATATATATATATATATATATATATAAAATATATATATATATATATTAACTACCCAACTCAATCTAACAACTATAGCATTAAATCTTCACACTAAAGTAATATTTTAATAACATAAAAAAATCTTATATAATTCTGGAAAAATAATTAAAAATATTTAATAATAATATTTAGTGTATTCCATTCACAGAAAATAGGTACCAATGTCTCATATTCATCCGTCATCAACATTCATTGACTTGGTTCATAATTTTATTCCCAAAACATATTTTAATTCTAAAAAATACTGATAAATTGTTAAAAATATATTTTTCATATCAATTCATTGACAACAATTAATTTAGATAAGTCTCATTAAGTTCCAAGTTGATTAGACACAAAGATCCTATGTTTTTCGATGACCCGACAACAATACGACAAGTTTGGGTTTTATTAAAATATCAAATCTCAGTTAATTATCTAAAGAAAATATTAGATGGAAATATTACGATGTCTAGAGTCTTGCCAAAAATACGAGTGGAGTTGAAGTGGGCTGCAAATTGCCGAAAACTCGCAGACGAAAAATTTGGTTCAGTCTAGACACCTTGTAGCAAAACGGACGCCCCAAAAAAGCCTTTTGAAATTACATGAGTGCCCAACTAGATATGAAAATAGACAAATAGATATTTATATTAATTTTGGTTTCATGAGATAGGATGTCGAAAGTACAAGAAATCCTAGATAAAAAACAGCGTACCACTCGAACGAATTTAGACTTGAAACCCAATTTCGGGTGACTTCTAAAATCCGCAACTCCTCATAAAGTTGTCGTAGTTCCTCAGGGACTTGCTAGGATGTTAGAGGATCATCTTATGGTTTCAAATAAATTGGTAGAAGGTTTGAAGAATCGGGGTTAAGGAAATTTTTTGGTCGGCCAATAGAAAGTTGTGCGCTTGGGATTCCCTCTTGAGGAAATTTTTTGGTTGGCCAATAGAAGGTCTAAAATATATCGAAAGTAGGAGGGGAAGAGGTATACGTGAGAATAAGGTCTTGTAGAAGATTGAAACATGGTTTGGTAGGATTTGGAAGAGATTTGATAGTTTAAATCAAAGGTGCATCTCAAAGAGATTTAATTAGGTCCAAATTAAGAAAGTAGTTATAGAATTTGATTTAAAAAATAGATTTAATTAATATGTCTGCACATTAATTCATAAAAAATTGTACAAAATATTTCTAATAGGTTAGGATACCCTAGAATAGGCTCCTTGAAGCCCAATTTATCTAGTTTTGGGCCGGTGTAATTATTTGGATTGATTTGAGTCCAATAAGTCTTTAGTTGAGTCTTATGTGCCATTTAAAAATAAATAGCACATGAAATCTCGATTGAGTGGCATACCATTGACATGTGTAGTAGATTTAAAATATGTCAAAATCATATATTGGGTCAAAAAATTGGATCAGATTTTATCCTCAAGTCGGAATTGGAAAAATACATCGAAATTACGGCGGAAAATAAAATAACTATTTTGACTCTAAAATTGTACATAAAAAATATAGTACAAGGGAACATGTTTAAGTGGGATATGATATACCAAAATGAAGGTGGACTTGTCTAGAACACGAATGTGAAACTCGTTTCGAGAAATTGATAACTGTTGTGCTTCAAAAATTAATGCTTTGACAAAGTACCTTTATAGCCATAATTAAATATAAAGTATAATTTAATAAATAAAAATTGTATTAAATAAAATAAAAAAATTCTAAAAATCAAGATTCTTACTTTGGAGAACATTCCAATATGGCCAAAGTTCATACCAGCAATTTGTATGCTTTGTGATAGTCAATCTGCTATCAGTAAAGGACAAAGTCATATTTATAACCGTAAATCAAGACACATTCGGAGACGTCAAAATACTATTAGGCAACTAATTTCTAATGGCATAATCACGACTGATTATATAAAATCAGAGAGCTAAAGTTTTGAGAAAAGAGCAAGTATATAAATCATCGAGGGGAATGGGTTTGAAGCCTATAATAAAAGAAGTTTCATAAATGAAAACCTAACCTAGTTGAGGGGAGATCCCAACATCTAGGCTCAAAGGGATAACCTAAATATGTAAAATTATGAAATGACAGTGACGAATATTTAATTACTCCTACCATTCTCTAGGATGAAAAATAATAGTGTCGCCTGCAAAAAAAACTTAGGTGACCTTTTGCTTTCAATGATTTCTATGACTTCAAATTCAAGTGGAATATAGCAGGATAATCTTATTAGGAAGTCACATATGTGAATGTGGAAGTGGGATCGCTTCTATGAGAATTATAAGGCTGAATTCTCTATGAACACTCATGAAATCATGCAAATGTTCAGGACCAAAATGAACAAACCAATAGAAACAATCTTGGTTGAAAATAAATGTTTGATATTTTTTGACTCAAGTTTACAACAATAGATGAAGAGTTCAAGATATCATATTCACTGGATAGCTAGTAAACTCGATAAATATTCACAAGTGAAGGTACAAGGCCAAAAGCTACCTTGATACTGTAATACTGTAACTTTTTAAATGATTTCTCTCTCTATGTATGTATTGTGTCTGTATTTTGTTTGTATTATGCACAGTAAAATATTCATTGATGTGGAGATAGTTGGAAATAATCTAAAAATTGAATGAATATTTTCAATGGTTGTCTATTAGAATAGGTGTGTCCAATTTGCAATGGTTGTATCTATTGGAAAAGATGTGTCCCTTTTCAAACATTATGTCTACTCACATTTGTGTCTCTTCGTCATTTATAAAAGCATAGTCCTATGAGTGTTTGGTGTAAGCCCCTGAATTTAGGACTTATTTTTCAATTTTATAAATTAATTATTTTGAATAAATATTATTATTTGATCATTATTTGATTTAATGCTCTTTACCGTGACTTGGAATTCTAGAGCATCAGGGATGCCAGTCTCTGGAAACTTCCTTCTTGGAGTTTGTAGTAGACGAGATTTTCTTCATTTTGATATGTCCTGTCCCACTTGAACTCGTTTTCTTCTGCTCTTTTTGCTTCGCGCAAGTTCGGGTCAATATTAGACCATTTAATTATTAATTGAATTCCCACTCTTTTTCTTGATCATCATATGCGCGTTACCATGACTTTTAATTTAGGAGCACCAGACTAGTCATTTTCTCGAAACCAACTTGTCATGCCTGATCTACTCGAGACGCTCTTCACCCATGACCTTCGTGTCCCACTCAGACACACCCTCTTGTGCTCCATTTCCTTCGCACAACTTTCGGTTTAATTTAGGCCAATTAATTATCTGTCGTAAAACCTGATTTAACTTCCAATTTAAATTCCGGGCCTAACATCGGTCCAATCCAGTCGACCCAATATATGGCCCTGGCCTGTTTTGAGCCTACTATGCACGTGCCACTTGCGTGCCACCGATTTGATCTCCCTTGTGCTTCCATTCCATCCGTAATTTTAATTGGTTTAATTTATAAATTAATTAAATCTTGGCCTCGACTTTGTCCAAACTTGGCCCAACGTCCGACCCAGTTTGGCATGGACCCTACCATGACAGCCCATACATCCCACTGATGTGTCCGCATTTTTTCCTATTTAAAAATACGTTTATTTTGTATAAATATCTTTATTTCTCTCTCTTTTATATATGTGTATATATATATATATATATATACATATATAATGCATTATAATATCTCCCTCTCTCTTTCTCTCACCACACAAACACACCTCACTCCTCTCCCCTAATGCCAGCCGACACCCCCTCTCTCTTTCTATTCTCTCTCTCTAAAATATCATTCCCGCTTTCTCTCTTTATATTTTTAACACTCACACACACATACATTATACATATAATATATCTCTCTCACTCTCTCTCTCTCCCCACACATTACAGCTAACCCCCCCATACTGGTACACGAACACCCCCCTTTTTTCTTTTACATCATTATAATCTCTCTCTCTCCTTCTCACTTCTCCTTCTTCTTCCTCAACTCCTTCTTAGTCTTCTTCTTCTTCTTTTTTTTTCAAAAGAAGGAAACCACCCTCACCATCACCAACGTACCCGAGCACAGCCCCCTCCTCCGGCCAACCTCCACCGTGCCACCTCACCTCAGCCGCCGCCACCGCACGTAGTAGCAGCTGCGGCACTGCAGCGAGCAGCAGCCTGCGCGGAACAGTCGCGCGCGCACGCACCGGCCGGCAGCACGCTGCTCCGGCCGCCGTCGCCGTCGGCGAGCCCCCCCACGACCGCGCGCGAGCTGGGCACACCCCTGGGCGAGCTCTCCTTCACCGTCATCCTCTTCCCCGATGAGCCACGTACCCGATTCGTGCGTTTTGGACGAAATCCCGTCGACGCGCTCGCGAGTTGAATCCAGAAATAGAGTTTCAGGACAGCAAATTCGTGCATATTTTCTGGAAGATCCGACTGTTGGATCGGTGATTTCTTTGCTCCGTTACAATCTCGGTATATACCCCTTCACTCTCCTAAAATTTCACCCGTTAATTTCGTCGTTTGATACATCAAAACCGGCCACCAAGTTGACGTTTTAATTTGTACTATTTTTGGACAGTTTTGCGATACCAACTTCGCGGGTTCGTATCTTCGTCGTCGCAGCTTCGTTTGGTGCGCCGCCAGTTCCGGTGCACAGCTGGTATAACCCTCTTCCTGTCCCCTTTAGATTTCATTTCAGTTTGAGCTTGTTAGGTCGGTCGAATTCGACGCCAAAGTTGGCCATCCGAATTCTTTAATTTATACTTGTAAAATTCTATTTTTGAACCCGGGACTCCGGATTCAATTTCTGACACAACCAGTAGACTCGTGGCATCGTTCTGGCATGTTTTCATATAAAGTTTGCTTGATTTGGAGAACGTGGGCCCTGGCACGCATTTCGGTGTAAAGCGGATCCCACTTTCTGGGTCAACGGGTCATTTTGAGATCGGCTCATCGGAATCCAATTCCGAATATACCGTTGAGTTTGTATCGTCATTCTGGACTCGTTGAAATATAATTTGCTGAGTTTTAGTGAACATTGGTTTCGGCACGCATTTCGGTACAAGTCGGATACCAGTATCCGGGTCAACGGGTCATTTTGAGATCGGCTCATCGAAATCCAATTCTGGATATACCGTTGAGTTCGTATCATCATTCTGGACTCGTTGATATGTCATTTGTTGAGTTTTGATGACATTGGCTCCGACACGCTTTTCCGTGCAAATCGGATTTCAATATCCCAGTCAACGGACCAATTTGAGATCGGGTCAACGGAATCCAATTCTGGATATACCGTTGGGTTCGTATCGTCATTCAGGATTCGTGGACATATAATTTATTAGCTTTTGTGCACTTTTATTTTAGCATATTTTTCGGTGCAAAGTGTGTCCAACGGCGGACATCATTTTGGCCCAAAATTATCGTTTTGCCCCTGTGTCCAAATTAGACTTTTGGACAGGCTATCCTAGCTGATTTGACCATTCTGAACACATTGGTGATATTTATTTTATCATCCGACAACATCTGTAGATTTTTACCCTATTATTATACTCTTTCTTCTTTTGTGGTATTTTGAGATCCATCGATTCCAGTGATTTCACAACCACTGAAATTGAATGTGTTGACCCTGTAGATGTTTGTAGAGACTAGCTTTGACCCAGTTTGACCATGGTTGACTACTTTGACTGAACGTCGAAGTAGAGTCAACATTTGACCTAGGTTAGACTAGTTTTGACCTTGGTTGACCACAGTTGACTATTTTGACCAAAAGTCAACCGAAAGTCAACCGTAGCCTCAAATTGATTAGAACTGGACCGAAGTTGACTAGTTGACCCAAAGTCAACTGTTAGTCAACGTTAGTCAAGTTTGACCGAGAGTTGACCTAGAATTGACCAGAGTTGACCAGTTGACCAGAAGTCAACTGTAACTCAACCCTTGACTTAGATTGACCTAGTTTGACTTGCTTTGACTTGCCTTGACCTAGTTTAACTTAGTATGACTTGATTTTACTTCCAAACCCTTATATTGATACAGTATTCCACCTATAGGTCCTAGAGGCACTGTTCTTGGACCCGTTGACATATTCCACCAGATCACAGGCGAGTACATTCTCTGATAATATTTCTGTTTTATGATATCGTTTATGTTTCTTGTATTTAGTGTAGATATCCTTGTTCTCTTGACACATTGTTCACACCGATTGGTATTTCCCTGGATCCCGTCATGAGATATTATTCCTCGCTTTCCTTGGTATATCTTGTGCAAGTCTTTCTTGTTCCTTGTGCATTGTATAGACACGATTCCTGCGAAGGCTAGCTACCCTCTCGGAGAATCGCATGTCATGATGTGTCATGGTTGGATCCACTATACTGGTCGGGGACGGGGAGTATTAGTGTAGATGTGTGGTCAATACCCACCTTGTATATCTTGTGAACCTTGTGAATGCCAATCATACACCACACGTATGGTTGGCTAGATCATAACCTTGTGCAGACCCAAGTCGGCCACATGTTGTAGCTAGTACTCACACACTTAGATAGATGTTTCTTGATTCTTGTACATGCCATGATCAGTTTTACTTGCCTTATTCTAGCTCTAGATTTGCAGCTTACCTTGCCATGATACTCACATGTACATTTCATGATTTCTTATATATTTTCTCTATTTACTGCTACATGTTCAATATCATCTAATTAGAACTGTTATTTGAGATTTGTGCTCGTTCCATCCTGACTGGATATGTTGACAAAATTTTAGGAGTAGTTGTGGCCTCAGTATTGGACTTCTTGATGTTGCTAGCTGAGGTGGATCTCACTCTTCCTCTATGTGAGTTGCCTGGTAGTTATTCCTTAGTTAGTCTTGTTGTTCCTTCATTATCTTCCTGTCTTATGATCATTGTAGATTCTAGTTGTTCTAGTGATATTGTTATTATTTCTTGTCTTATCTTCCTTAGTTTCGTGATGTGGCATGAGTACATTTCTAGTTATGGATTCTTAGATGTTGTAGTTAGTATATTACACTTGACAGCGTTCTACCGCCGATACCGCGGCGTAGGCTGGGCATGGCGCACGTATTCGTACTCGTATATCCGGGTGCGGGTCGTGACACATTTTTAGTGGTGGCCCATGCAGGTCAGTCTTTGCAATTAATGCGAAGTCGTGGTAGTACTTGATCTTATCTGTACTACTGCGAGCCTGCCCTAGGATTAAGGTTGAGTCATGGAATATTTTAGGATTTTGGTACTCAGTCACATATTAGGAACTCTTAGTAGATTCCAGGGATGACCCCTGGGGAATCTTATTTCGAAGGCTTTCAAATCTTTCCCCACTTGTTTCCATTCGTCCTGATTTCTAAAAAATCTGTCCGTATCAAACTTTATTCCTTCTCAGGATGAGTTGTGGACCCCAGAGGAAAGGTATAAGTTGAACTTGTATATCATCTATGTTGGGAAGAGAATATGATTTACCAACCTCGTATCATGGTCGAGGTTGTTCTAGATTATATTCCACCATTTTCTATCTTGACCTAGGTACTACCCTCGGGACTTTTCCTAAGATTTTCCTCTGAACCCTATCTCGGAAGTTGTTTTCGTTGTTTCTATTAACTTACCCTTGACTTGTTGTTGAATTTTAAATCTTAAATATTCGTTGTTGACAATTGATTTTGTTTTGGATAATTCTTTTAAGAATTGAGTTAAGATATCCTGATAAACATATTTTGGACGAGGACGATGAGAACGGTAAGTGTCTACTTTACTTATGGAGTTTGAAATTTATCGCAGTCATATTAGCTAGCCTGACAGGGACATGGAGCCTGATTTTGGATATACTATCCTCGTTATGGAATTTAGATTCTCTTGCAGCCATACCGGTTGGCGTGGTAAGGAATCTAGATGACATGATTATAGGGTGTATACCTTGGTTATGGACTCTATCGTTTATTGTACATATGTTTACTGGCGTGGCGTAAATTCTGGCAACATGATTTTGGATAGACGTGTATGGTTATCAGGTCATATCTTAAATTGATTCACTTCTTTTACCAATTGAGCAAGATAATTCCTACCATTATTTCTTGTTTATCATTATTTTCTCTCCCATCGCATGATGATTTTCTTATCTTACCGTCATTTCCTTTGCCTTGTTTAGCTATGTCTTGATTACACAAATCACCCCGTACTTGAACTTCAATTATATCTTCGATTCTCTTAATCGTCTCTAAAATCGTGCCCCAATGACTTGACTTATTTTGAAATCATGCACATATAATTTTGTTCGTATTATCATTCTATCGTGCCAAATCCCTCATAGTGCCTGAACAATTTTAAATCGATTATCTTGATCGTGCAAACTCGTTATTCTTGGATCGTGCCTAAATTATTGCCTAAATCTTCTATCATGTATTAACCCCACTACCAACCTTTAATTTCGAGGACAAAATTTTTATAAGGTGGGAAGGATTGTAAGCCCCTGAATTTAGGGCTTATTTTTTTAATTTTATAAATCAATTATTTTGAATAAATATTATTATTTGATTATTATTTGATTTAATGCTCTTTACCGTGACTTGGAATTCTAGAGCATCAGGGATGCCAATCTCTGGAAACTTCCTTCTTGGAGTTTGTAGTAGACGAGAATATCTTCATTTTGATATGTCCTGTCCCACTTGAACTCGTTTTCTTGTGCTTTTTTTGCTTCGTGCAAGGTCGGGTCAATATTAGACCATTTAATTATTAATTGAATTCCCACTCTTTTTCTTGATCATCATATGCGCGTTACCATGACTTTTAATTTAGGAGCACCAGACTAGTCATTTTCTCGAAACCAACTTGTCATGCCTGATCTACACGAGACGCTCTTCACCCATGACCTTCGTGTCCCACTCAGACACACCCTCTTGTGCTCCATTTCCTTCGTACAACTTTCGGTTCAATTTAGGCCAATTAATTATCTGCCGTAAAATCTGATTTAACTTCCAATTTAAATTTCGGGCCTAACATCGGTCCAATCCAGTCGACCCAACATATGGCTGTAGGCCTCAAAAATGACAGTCACACTGAGTTGATCAGAACAAGTCACGCAGAGTGATCCAAGAAGCAGCACAAAAGATACGCTAAAGTTCTGCCTGGCCATCTCCTTTTAGAAGTCATGCAGAAACAGCCCAGCCATACGTCAGAATCATAATGACTGACAACACAACAGTCGAGAAACGTCTCTTCATATGCCACGTATGCACAGACTTCGAGAGATCATCGCCGACTATTGCGTGATTTTCGAAATCTTCTTCAGCAAGACTCAGCCTTCGTCAAGTTGGCGTACCAAAAGGGTTTCTTGTCATTTAATGCGACTGATAAAGCAATCACTGTCAGAGATTTTGTGTCAGTTGAGACACGCCGAATCAAGACAGCTGGCAGTTCTATCTCAAGTCTGCGTGTATTTGTGATCTTCATCTCAAGTTTGCGTGGATTCTGAAGTTTTCTTCCTCAAGTTTGCGTGGATTTTTGAGTTCTTTGCCTCGAAGTCTGCGTGGATCCTGAAGCTTCCTGCCCCAAGTTTGCGTAGATTTTGAAGCTTTCTACACCGAGTTCGCGTGGATTTCGTCTTCAATAAGTCTGCGTGGATTTCATCAAATTGTAGTACGTGGCAGCCATGCCACTGATCTCTCGCCTGCTGTCCTGTAACTTGCACACGACTCATGCATGATTGCCATATGTCCAACAGTTACAGGTCACGTCCAATAACTGCTCACAGCCTTGCGTATGTTAAATCCTGCGTGATTTTCAACTAAGCACAGGCTGTGAAGACAGTTATCTTTTCAATTATTATTTTTGACTCTATAAATAGAGTTCTTTTTCTCATTCATTGTACAGATACATTAATATCTACTGTCAAAATTTTGAGAGCTTTTCTTCTTCGCATAGTCCAAGGGATAAAGCGATCGTCTTCTAGATCGGATTCCTACAGTTGTAATTTTCCCAGAAACACAACAAATAAAGAGAATTTCTTTATGGAAAACAAATTGGCGACTCTGCTGGGGAAAACCATCTCCTCTTCTGAGATGGCAACAACTCAATGCGACACTTCGTCAATCGGCTCGACGAAGAAGGTGATGACGATCAAATTCGATCAACTCGCCTATGAAGAAATGCAGCGGGCTAAGGGTGGCAAGTCCACTCCAGCCTCCATCATCACTGCCAAGTCAAAGGGACACTCTGTCTATGTCCCTAAGAATCAGTTGGCAGTCAATGGTGAAGTCTCTGCCACAGTGTCTACTCCTAACACTGGCAAGAGCTCTACTGCAAGCACGCACACTCTTGTGTACTCGAAGATGACAGCAATCAAAGATCACGCTAACAGTACTGGCTCCTTAGCCAAATCTGTTCCAGTGTGTATCTCCAAATTTGAAAGTCACGCTGACAGTACTGGCTCCTTAGCCGAATCTGTTCCAGCGTGCAAATTCAACTCTAAAAGTCACGTTGACAGTACTGGCTCCTTAGCCAAATCTGTTCCAGCGTGCAAATTCAACTCTAAAAGTCACGCTGATAGTACTGGCTCCTTAGCCAAATCTATTCCAGTGTGTAATCCCACATTCAAAAGTCACGCTGACAGTACTGGCTCTTTAGCCAAATCTATTCTAGCGTGTAATTCTAAAATCAAAAGTCACGCTAACAGTACTGGTTCTTTAGCCAAATCTGTTTCAGCGTATATTTCATCAGAGAAGAATAACTCCTTAGTTATCTCTTCTTCTTTACCGAGTTCTACTAGAACTGGGGGTGGTCTTCCACATAAAGTCCCTTCGAAAAGGAAGAACTCTTTAGTTGTTTCTTCTGCTCCTGTAGTTTTTACTTCAGGAACAGCTTTGACTGATACTTTTGTTAGTCAAAGAAAAGAATATGGTCTTTTGACTACTCTTCCTTCTGGACATTCTATGTCTCAAAATCTGAATGATTCTAAGAAGAAATATTCCTTAATGTCTTCTTCTTTGACTTCTTTAAATTGGGCACAGAATCTGTCCATTAAAGAGGGTCTGTTACCAACTCCTAATCAAAGGAGTGGTTCAACTCTTCCTTCTCTGCAAATATCCAGATCAATGGAAGAAAAACTCCATGTTTCCAAAATTAATGTGTTACCTTCCACTGATTTAAGAACAAAACTCAGCACTTCTGGTGTTAAGAAACCATACCAATTGGATATGAAGATAAAAGATCCAGATGCAGAGTATGCAAGAAATTATGTGGCTCACATTAATCACTCTTTGTATAATCAAGAGCCATCAAGACCCAAGAACAGGAAGTATACTCCTCAATCTTCACAAATAGATTTACGGGAATATCTTCAACAGAAGAGAAGGAGTAATTCTTTATCAAAGGAACATGCTGAATGTGACTTCTATCCAAGAGTCATAATTCAGTGCAGAGGTCAATCAATAGTTCAAGACCATGGTGATCATGAATGTGACTTCCAGCCAAGAGTCACAATGTAATGCAGATGTCAAAATAAATGACAGTCTGTCTTCAATAGGATTCAGTATGAACCTATGCCTGATGAAGATGAGCCTTTGTTTGCCTCTGTCAATATGACTTCTCGGGACACCGGGGGTAGAGTTGATAGTCCAGATGGAGTATATAGAAACACCAGAGCAAGAGTCCTGGCTTCTAGTCAAAGAAATTTGATCCCTGAAATTGATTCTGAATTTCTTGGAGAATCTAACTTCCCACCTCTTCCTACTGGGGGTAATTCTCCTATAGTTGACTTTGATGCACGAAGCAATGATTCAGAGCATACAACATCCACTAGTTCATCAATAATCCCTCATACAGTCACGACTTACATGGTTGATGGGAATACTGATGAACCTTCTTCTTCCTTGACTCCTCAAGATCAAAGAATTGCTTCTTTGGAACAGCAAATGAAGTCTATGACTGACACAATGAAGTCGATGTATGAACTCATGACAGCTCAGTTGCAAAATCGACAGACTGTATCAGATGCCATACCAGTTGATACTGATATAAGTCCAGTACAAGTTCCTCCAGCAGTACAATCCAATACTCCTGGACCAGCTCAACCAAATCCTAGTCTCTCTGGAGTTGGGGGTAGTGCTTACAATGTTGTTTCTCCTCCCAACTATTCTCTACAAGCCACAACTCCACAATCTTCGAGAGTTGTCTCTGAAGAATTGAAGAATCTCAAAACTCAATTCGAGACATTCAAACAGAAGGATAGTTTACAAAGGTTAGGCATCAAACAGCCTTATCCGATAGAATGGAAGCAAGTATCATATCCTCCTAAATACAAGCCTCCTACTATCTCATTCTATGATGGAACCACTTCTCCAAGTCAGTTTATCAATCACTTTGAAGTGATGACTGATCAACTGCAACCAAGTGATGCCCTCCTTACTCGGGTATTTATTGGATGTCTCAAGGGAACGGCTTATGAATGGTATAGGAGTCTCCCAGATGGGAGCATTACCTCATTTGCTGGTTTCAAACAGATGTTTCTTGAAAGGTTCTATGAAGGGCTGAATGACGTGACTATGTCTGCTCTTATTAGAATCAAGCAGAAAAATAATGAATCTACAGAGGAATACATTGAACGGTTTCGAAGAGAAGCTCTGAAGATGCCTCTTGGAACTCCTGATGCTGTCACCATTGACACGTACAAATCAAACTTGTTGCCAATCATCAGTATGTGGACAGGGTCTACTCAATTTCAAGATTGGCCTTCCTTCATAGTCAGTGCCAAAGCTGCAGAAATCAGTGCTGAAACCTTCAAAGGTTTAGGAGTGCAGATGACTCCTAAAGAAATAGGACAAGGTGCTAACAATAAAAATAATGCTCGCAAAGGAAAAGAAACTCTTGAAGTTAATCTTCAGAGCAAAGATGCATCAAATGTTCAAACTCCTGCCTCTACAACTCAACAATCAAGAACACCTCTCCCCAAAGAAGAATATTCTTTTGACGACGACGATGTCCTTGGTATCTTTGAATGTCTGCTGAAAGGTAATAAGAGACAATTACCAGAGATCAAGAAACCTGATAAAGCTGGTAAGACAGATCATCCCAAATACTGCCCATATCACAGAATGTTGGGTCATACGATTCGTACATGTTATGTACTGAAAGGAAAGATCCAAGAAATGATTAAATCTGGAGCTATCTCTCTTACTCCAAAAGAGAAGACCGTCACCTCCAACGTCGTCTCTATGCAATTTGGAGATTTCCCTCCTCAACTCCTTGAAAGTAGGATTGTTCCTATTCCCAAGGTAACTCTTGACATAGTGAATCTTCCTCCTCCACAGTCTGAAGGATTAGTGCCAATCACTTTGGAAACAGGGGAAATTATGTGGATCCGTCCTGATCTAGTGACAGATTTTGAATCGCCTTCTCCTCAAAAGATTTCTTCTCAAAAATCCAAGAAGGCTGGAAAGATCAAGTCATGTCATATGACTTCTCTTGGGTCTACCTCTGACACAGAGCCAAAAGACAAAGAAGAAGCACTTGTTAGTGCTACTCGAACGGGGAAACCTTACCTAAAGGATTATTCTAAAAATCCTGAAGATCCTACTGATATCCCTTCAGATGCTAAAGATGATCCTAATGTTCCTCCTGAAGAAGAATCATCCACTGAACCTGTTCTTCCCAAGCCTACGGCTTTGGAGAAAGGCAAACAACAGGCTCGGTTTGATAAGCCAATCAAGAAGTCTTCTCCTCTTGGACTTCAGAAGCCTTACAACTTCGACATTTTGGCTCAACTTGCTAATACTCCAGCTAGAATGTCCCTTTTTGAACTTCTACGTCTTTCTAAAGAAACTCGGGAGACGTTAAGTGAAGCACTTCTACAAGCTGACTCTTGTCTTGCACAATTGAAGAACCCAGATGCGGAACCTGCCACTTGCTTACATTGCAACAGTGTACTTGAGATTATCCCAAATATCACCTTTACACAAGACGATATGCTACTGGAGGATAATCGACATGACCGACCTCTCTACTACACTGGTTATATTGATACGATGAAGATAGATCGTATCCTCATTGACCCAGGGTCTGCTATAAGCATAATGCCAAAGAGTTTGTTGGATGAACTAAAAATCCCTCTTCACAAGCTCTCCAAGACGGTTACTACTATCTTGGGATTCAATCGAAGCCGAAGTGAGCCTTTGGGAAAGATTCATCTGAAGCTTCAGATAGGCGATTTCAGATCTAAAGTCACTTTCTATGTGATCGAGATCGTGGGATCCTATAATCTTCTTCTGGGGAGGCCCTTTCTTCATGAAAATAATGTGGTGCCCTCTACTCTTCCTCAATATTTTAAATACATTGATAGCAATGGAAGAGTACAAAAAGAAGTTGCTGATATAAATCCCTTCCATGGGGTTGAAGCTTATTTCAACGATTCCCGAATGTACAAAGAAGAGTATACAAGGATCATACAAGCTATGGAGAAAGAAGATGCACAAAGTGAGACTTTAATAATCCCTGTTAAAGGTCGAACTACTCAGCAACAATCTCCTAAACCCTCTGGAGAAGATTCTTTCATCATTCCAGTGAGTGGACGGATCTCTCCGTTACCTCAGTCATCTACTCAAAATACACTGATCATTCCTGTCAGTGGGCGTACTACAGTTTCTGTATCTTTACAAGATACTCTGCTAATTCCAGTTGGAGGGCGGATTATTCTTCCATCTCAAACTTCAAGGGAGCTCACCTCTTCTGAGCCATTTGTTATCGATCTTAATCGAAACAAAGCTTCTTCTTCTTCTCCCCCTTTAGTCATTGACTTGGCTAAAATCTCTAAGGCTCAGCCTTCTCCCAATGTAAATATTGCTGCTTTTACATTTAATGAAAAGTCTCCACCTTTGCAGTACTTTGATGTGTGTAATTATGTTCATAGTTATTTACATCTGTTAGATGACTTGAACACAATAACCATAGGAGTTGTACAGACTGTTCATACAGATGTATCTCTAGAACCTGTACAATCTGCATACTTTCTAGTTCCCAGCAGAAAGCCAGGAGACATTCCAATATTTTTCTACAAAGGGCCTCAAAATCCTTCTGATCTTGAAGATGATGACAAAAATGATGATACTGAAAGATTACAACTACGTCATTATAGTCAGCAATCTAGAGACATCATCAAAAATATGGGCTATGACTTCAGGACTGGCCTCAATGATGGAAAAGGAAGAAAAATACCTGTCCGGATTCCTTCTTTGAAATATGGAAGGACGAAATGCGGATTGGGTTATACTGCTCCTACTCCTTTCATCGATATTATCCATGAAGATCCCGAGTCTGACGAAGATAAGAGATCTGATTCTTCTAGTACCACTTCTTGGGATTCCGATACGAGTATCGGTGACTTCTATTGCAACCTTTTGTCTTCCAACATGGTTTCCATTGACCATTCTGAAGAAAGTGATGAAGACGAAGAAGAGTTTGAAATCTCACCTGAATCAGAACAGTGGGCCCAAAGATTAGATAATCAATGGGAGTTTCGTTTCGAGCAAAAAGAACCTCCGACTGAAGATAAACTTGTTCAAATAGATGTTGGTGAAGAGGGATCTTCCAAACCAATATTCATCAGTGAAAGTCTTTCAGAAACTGATAAGAAAGACATGATCAAACTCATTCGTGATTACATCGATGTCTTTGCTTGGAGTTATGAAGATATGCCAGGGCTTGATCCTCAAATTGCAACTCACAAGCTCAATATCTTGCCGAATGCTAAACCGGTCAAACAACAACAGCGACGATTTCGTCCAGACATCATGGATGCAATTGAAGCTGAAGTCAATAAACTCATTACCTCTGGGTTTATTAGAGAGGAACAACATCCCGATTGGGTGGCTAATATTGTTTATGTTCTTAAAAAGACTGGCAAGATCAGAGTATACATAGACTTCCGCGATCTCAATGCGGCATGTCCTAAAGACGAATTCCCTCTACCAATCACTGATGTCATGGTTGATAATACCTGTGAATTTGAACGAATGTCATTCATGGACGGGTATTCTGGGTACAATCAGATCAAAATGTTTCCAGAAGACGAGAAGCACACTTCTTTCAGAACGCCGATTGGTACATACTGTTATACAGTTATGCCATTCGGTCTCAAGAATACAGGAGCAACTTATCAACGAGCTATGAGCACTATATTTCGTGAACATTTACGGAAAACAGTCGAATGCTATGTTGATGATATTGCAGTCAAAAGTCGACAAAAGGAGGATCATATCCAAGATTTGAAGACTATATTTGATCTAATGCGTAAGCATCAATTAAAGATAAACCCTACTAAGTCCTTCTTAGGCGTCTCTAGTGGTAAATTTCTCGGCTTCGTTATTACCTCTAAAGGTATACACGTGGATCCCGAGAAGATCAAAGCCATCCAAGAGATACGTCCTCCACGCACCTTAAAAAAGCTACGAGGATTTCAAGGAAGAATCGCTTATATCAGGAGATTTATCTCTAATTTATCAGGACGCTGCAGACCATTCAACAAACTTATGAAGAAAGGTGTCTCTTTTATCTGGAATGATGAATGTCAGAAAGCATTCGATGATATAAAACAATATCTAATGAGCCCTCCAGTATTGGTACCTCCCGTCTTAGGAATACCGTTCCTCCTCTATACTCGAGCAATGAGTCATTCATTGGGTGCATTACTCGCTCAAAAGAATCAAAATGGCCATGAACAAGCCATTTATTATCTCAGCCGCACTATGATCGGAGCTGAACCTCGATATTCACCGGTTGAAAAAGAATGTCTAGCCTTGATGTTTGCTGTCCAAAAGACACGTCATTATATCATTGGCCAGACTATTCATGTCATCTCCAGGATCAATCCTATACAGATCATGATGAAGAAACCCAGTGTTTTGAATTCTCGATTGGCTAACTGGAAAATCCTACTTGCTCAGTATGACATGCACTATATTCCTCAAAAATCAGTTAAAGGACAAGCTTTAGCTGATTTTCTGGCTGCTCACTCAATTCCAGAAAATTCAAAACTCTATGATGAAATCCCAGATGAAGTCCTAGATTCAAATCAAATTGCTGAAGAAGATCCTACTTGGCGTCTATTCTTTGATGGAGCATCAAGAATTGGTCCTAATGGCGATATTGTCGCTGGAGTTGGAATTGTTCTTGTATCGCTAGAAGGTCTTGCCATCCAAAGAGCTTATTCTCTCGATCAGCCATGTTCAAACAATGTAGCTGAGTAAAACGCATTACTTATTGGTCTTCAACTTGCTAAACATCTGAATATTCAACATTTGGAGGCGTACGGAGACTCTAAACTCATTGTCAATCAGATCAGGGGTACTTATGAAGTTCGCCATCAAGATCTGGTTCCTTATCATAAAACAGCTATATCTATGGCTTCTTCGTTTGAAGAATTCTTCATTGAACATGTTAGGCGAGCATGTAACACAGAAGCTGATGTCCTTGCTAATCTTGCAGCGGTGCTGGCTATTCCAATCAGACGACAACAAATAATTGTTGTTCGTAATCGAGAATTATTTTATCTTGAAAATAACCTAACTCTAGGACTTCCAGTTGACATTGAAGAATCAACATCTCATGACGTCAATACAACAAGAGGATTTGGATTCAGTCGTAAATCGATGTCATCTTCATCTGATTCCAGCATGGAATTCATCTTCAGTAACTCGACTGAGAATTAGAATACGGATAAAGATTGGAGACTTCCTTTCTTAGATCTCGTATTATATGATATTCTTTCGGATGATCCGAGTGAGGCAGCATCTATCAGACGACGATCACTCAGATTCTATTACAATCATACAACAAAGACCTTATATCGTCGAGCTTATGATGGTTTACTCCTTCGATGTGTTGCCGGCGACGAAGCTCAATAAATCATTCGCGAAGCACACGATGGAATTTGTGGAGCACATCAGCCAGGACCAAAACTTTAAGACCGTATTCGACGTATGGGTTATTATTGGCCCACCATGGTATCTGATGCCATCGAATATGCAAAGAAGTGTAAAGCTTGTCAAATTCATGCGGATTTTATTCATCAATCTTCAGAATTTCTACATCCGACGGCAGCATCATGGCCCTTCGAAGCTTGGGGCATGGACATTGTCGGCCCGATCAATCCACCGTCATCTAAAGGTCATCGGTTCATTCTCGCAATAACTGATTACTTCTCCAAATGGGCCGAAGCCATTCCTTTATCTGAAGTTAAGACGTCTAATGTCATCAGCTTTATTAAGCACCACGTCATCTACAGATTTGGTGTTCCTCGATACATTGTTCATGATAACGGACCACAGTTCGTCAGCCAGAAATTTACTCGATTCTGTGACGATCATCGGATCAATAATGTGGCTTCTACCGCGTATAATCCAGCAGCTAACGGATTGGCAGAAGCTTTCAACAAGACTATCATCAAACTCCTAAAGAAGTTTGTCTCCACTAACAAACGTAATTGGAGTGACAAGCTCGGGGAATGTTTATGGGCTTATCGCACTACAGTTCGTAATGCTACCAAATGTATACCTTTCTCTCTGGTATATAGTTACGAAGCTGTTCTTCCATTAGAGATTCAAATTCCTTCTTTAAGGATAGCAATCGCTAATGAACTCACTACTGAAAATAACGATCGTCTTCGACTTCAGGAATTAGAAGCTCTGGATGAAAAGCGATTATCTGCTCAACAGAATATTGAATTCTATCAAGCTAGAATTTCAAGAGCTTTTAATAAAAAAGTCAGAGTTCGATCATATCAAAAAGGAGAACTTGTTCTAACAGTCAGACGTCCTATGACTATGACTCATATGAGTAAGGGCAAATTTGACGCAAAGTGGGAAGGTCCCTATATTGTGAGCAAAGTTTTCTCAAATGGAGCTTATCAACTCTCAGAATTAGATGGTCGAAAAGTTTTGATGCCTATTAATGGCAAATTCCTTAAAAAGTACTATGTATAAATGTAAATACTTGTAATCATCAGACAAATTCATGTTTAAAAATAAAATTTTTATTTTATTTTCATGAATGATGATACATGATATTAAGGAAGATCACTATCATCCTTCTCTACTTTTGGACGTGAGCCACTACTGTCCTTCTCGAAGATGTGATCAGCAAAAGAGCCAAGAACCTCCTTGTTAGAACCCACGAGGAATTTGCAAGCGGCCATCCTCATGGCTTCCTCTTCTTCAGTCCTTCCTGGTTCGAGAAGAAAATCCAGAATGTCCCTTGGTGGCTTGGGACCAGACGAACCTTCGCATGCTTCCGTCTTCTTCGTTTTGACTGGACCAGCAGGGCGTTCTTCAGTGCCTTTCTGAACCTTTGAGGCTATCTCAGTCTTCTTGGATGCTTCTCCAGATGACATTTTTATGTTGAGGAGTAGAAGTATTCGTTCTCGCCAGATTTCTGCTATATTTATAGGCAGAAGTTCTTTATTCATCCGACGTTTCACATATTCATTCATCCATTCATTTCTCACATTCATCCGACGTTTCACATATTCATTAATACTTGACGGTTCATCCGTTCATTTATTACATTCACTCGATAGTTCATCTGTTCATCATTTCCTAACGGTTCATCCGTTCATAATCTTCTATCAATTTATTAAGTAGGGATTCGTTATTTATCATGTTTTCATAACCTCTGAATCAATTCCGAATCTGCTTACTCATTTGTCATATTTTGACCTCTGCATAGAAATCAATCTATTTTCTTTTGAGTTCCTATATATTATCACGTCCATAATACCTCTGATAATGTCATATACTCTAAAACAGAAAAGATGATTTTATTATCTATCATGTCCACAATTCATCCACAAATACAAATCATTGAGCATAGAAGAATTATCATTTCCATTCTCATTTCACCACAAAAAAGTCTATTATATTTTCTTAGACTTTCTTACAAATCATAATGGAAATCTATTACAAATCTTGGATTGTCATTCTACACCACAACGATAACCTAATAGAGATCTATCTTCTTCTTTGGATCTTCTCCGTCGGACCTTCTCCGTCAGGTTCGTTGTTGGTGGCAATTCCTGACTGTCTGGGTCTCAGTCACGACCAGATCAGCAGGAATCAAACTCTGGTCTTCTCTCTCAGACGAGAGGAGAACCACAGAGTATGGCAGCCCGAAGTCGTGGTGCTGTCAATACAACTGGTGGATTAGGAGCGACTTTTCAGAGGAGACAGGAATGTATCCAACCTTGGGATACAATTCCTAGTTCTCCCGTAAAAGGAACTCTACTATCCGATTTCTCGGTAGTAGAGTTGACTCCACCATCCAACTCTCGTGTATAAAGGCTCTTCCTACCATCTAAGGAAGACCCTCCTATCACACGAAGAGTTCTGAGTTGTCTGATTTGTGCGTCAAAAGCGCATGAGCTTCCTGATGTGGGTGTCAGAAGAACATTTTCCACAGCATCCACATCACCAATGCCAGTTCTGAAGAAGGTTTTCAGCCAAAATTCTGCAAGAAACAGCAAGGAAAAATCAGCCAACAGAAATTGGCCAAGCAAAGACAGATACATTCTGTTTATTTCAGGAAGATGAATTTGTTTTTAGCAAACAAAAAATTCGATACGTTTATATTGAACTTACCGCTGAGTTTGCTGCTAAGGATTGACAAACCCATGTCTGGTAGCGTGCACAGAGATCTGACATCAGACAACATGGCTTTCCTATTTTCTTCTCACAGAAAATTCATTCTCAGAAGAGAGGAAGAAGAATGGGAAGATGAGTTTGCGTGGAGTTCATCCATCTATTTAAAGGATCAAGTGCAGGTCTATTCTTGGAAAAGATCCGCGTGAGTAGCGCTCGTAAAACGTGGAATGAGTGTCACGTGTACTTCGGGAGACAGTGCAACATTGGAAACAGTCAAAGTGTGCTAATTAATATTCTTCATTAAAAGGCACGCAGATCAAACACAAAAGTTGTACTTTATTCTTTAAACAGGCACTGATGGCCTTACAAAAAGACAAAACAGAAAAGTGCAACAAAAGCGTAGAAAGTTACGCTCTATTTTCCAGAGCGGCTAAGTTTGATGCCTAACTCCTCTACGCTCTTAACTCCCAGGCGATGCAACAGAGTCTCAAGCATTTCACGCTTCTCCATAAGGCTCCGCCCATCAGAAGAAGACGAGCCATCCAATCCAAAGTAGCTCAAGAGATTCTTGGCTAACTGCGTGGAGTCATCCTTGAGCTCGATGACGACAGGTTCGGGTTCTTTGCCCCCAAAAGTGGGGTCACCATGGGAACAAAAGCCTAACTTGCGTGCTTCCTCTTCGGCTGCTTCCTTTGGGGTCATATTTTCGAGAGATGAATGTCAAAACTGAGAATCTCTTCCTGTTTATATAACAGATCTCGTCGACAGTTCATATTCTACCATAAATTGGACGCAATCAGTCTCGAAGAACGAAGAGTCATTATGACATTTAATAAGTTCATTTGGATGTTTTCAAAGAACTTCGAAGTCTTTTCGATTTCCGAAAAATTTTGAAGTCATCTCAGCGTGACTTTAAACTCATTTCATCATCTCTATTTCAAAGTATTTCGAAAATATTTTATCATTTTTTGAAAACTTTGAAGGGGTTTTTGTAGGCCACAAAAATGACAGTCACGCTGAGTTGATCAGAACAAGTCACGCAGAGTGATCCAAGAAGCAGCACAAAAGATACGCTAAAGTTCTGCCTGGCCATCTCCTTTTTGAAGTCACGCAGAAACAGCTCAGCCATACGTCAGAATCATAATGACTGACAACACAATAGTCGAGAAACGTCTCTTCGTATGCCACGTATGCACAGACTTCGAGAGATCATCGCCGACTATTGCGTGATTTTCGAAATCTTCTTCAGCAAGACTCAGCCTTCGTCAAGTTGGCGTACCAAAAGGGTTTTTTGTCATTTAATGCGACTGACAAAGCAATCACTGTCAGAGATTTTGTGTCAGTCGAGACACGCCGAATCAAGACAGCTGGCAGTTCTATCTCAAGTTTGCGTGTATTTGTGATCTTCATCTCAAGTTTGCGTGGATTCTGAAGTTTTCATCCTCAAGTTTGCGTGGATTTTTGAGTTCTTTGCCTCGAAGTCTGCGTGGATCCTGAAGCTTCCTGCCCCAAGTTTGCGTGGATTTTGAAGCTTTCTACACCGAGTTCGCATGGATTTCGTCTTCAACAAGTCTGCGTGGATTTCATCAAATTGGAGTACGTGGCAGCCATGCCACTGATCTCTCGCCTGCGTGTCCTGTAACTTGCACACGACTCATGCATGATTGCCATGTGTCCAACAGTTACAGGTCACGTCCAGTAACTGCTCACAGCCTTGCGTATGTTAAATCCTGCGTGATTTTCAACTAAGCACAGGCTGTGAAGACAGTTATCTTTTCAGTTATTATTTTTGACTCTATAAATAGAGTTCTTTTTCTCATTCATTGTACAGATATATTGATATCTACTGTCAAAATTTTGAGAGCTTTTCTTCTTCGCATAGTCCAAGGGATAAAGCGATCGTCTTCTAGATCGGATTCCTACAGTTGTAATTTTCCCAGAAACACAACAAATAAAGAGAATTTCTTTATGGAAAATAATGGCCCTGGCCTGTTTTGAGCCTACTATGCACGCGCCACTTGCGTGCCACCGATTTGATCTCCCTTGTGCTTCTATTCCATCCGTAATTTTAATTGGTTTAATTTATAAATTAATTAAATCTTGACCTCGACTTTGTCCAAACTTGGCCCAACGTCCAACCCAGTTTGGCATGGACCCTACCATGACAGTCCATACATCCCACTGATGTGTCCGCATTTTTCCCTATTTGAAAATACGTTTATTTTGTATAAATATCTTTATTTCTCTCTCTTTTATATATGTGTGTGTATATATATATATATATATATATATATATATATATATATATATATATATATATATATATATATATATATATATATATATATAATGTATTATAATATCTCCCTCTCTCTTTCTCTCACCACACAAACACACCTCACTCCTCTCCCCCAATGCCAGCCGACACCCCCTCTTTCTTTCTATTTTCTCTCTCTAAAATATCATTCCCTCTCTCTCTTTATATTTTTAACACTCACACACACATACATTATACATATAAAATATCTCTCTCACTCTCTCTCTCTCTCCCCACACATTACAGCTAAACCCCCCCCATGCTAGTACACGAACACCCCCCCTTTTTTTTCCTTTACATCATTATCATCTCTCTCTCTCCTTCTCACTTCTCTTTCTTCTTCCTCAACTCCTTCTTAGTCTTCTTCTTCTTTTTTTTGAAAAGAAGGAAACCACCCTCACCATCAACAACGTACCCGAGCACAGCCCCCTCCTCCGGCCAACCTCCACCGCGCCACTTCACCTCGGCCGCCGCAGCCGCACGTAGCAGCAGCTGCGACGCTGCAGCGAGCAGCAGCCGGCGCGGCACAGTCGCGCACGCACCGGCCGGCAGTGCGCTGCTCCGGCCACCGCCGCCGCCGGCGAGCCCCCTACGGCCGTGCGCGAGCTGGACGCACCCCTGGGCGAGCTCCCCTTCGCCGTCATCCTCTTCTCCGACGAGCCACGTACCCGATTCGTGCGTTTTAGACGAAATCCCGTCGACGCGCGCGCGGGTTGAATCCAAAAATAGAGTTTCGGGACAGTAACTTCGTGCGTGTTTTTCGGGAGATCCGACCGTTGGATCGGCGATTTCTTTGCTCCGTTACAATCTCGATAAATACCCCTTCACTCTCCTGAAATTTCACCCGTTAATTTTGTCGTTTGAAACATCAAAATCGGCCACCAAGTTGACGTTTTAATTTGTACTATTTTTGGACAGTTTTGCGACGCCAACTTCGCGGGTTCGTATCTTCGTCGTCGCAGCTTCGTTTGGTGCGCCGCCAGTTCCGATGCATAGCTGGTATAACCCTCTTCCTGCCCCCTTTAGATTTCATTTCAGTTTGAGCTTGTTAGGTCGGTCGAATTCGACGCCAAAGTTGGCCGTCCGAATTCTTTAATTTGCACTTGTTAAATTCCATTTTTGAACCCGGAACTCCGGATTCAATTTCTGACACCACCAGTAGACTCGTGGCGTCGTTCTGGCATGTTTTCATATAAAGTTTGCTTGATTTGGAGAATGTGGGCCCTGGCACGCATTTCGGTGTAAAGCGGATCCCACATTCTGGGTCAATGGGTCATTTTGAGATCGGCTCATCGGAATCCAATTCCGGATATACCGTTGAGTTTGTATCGTCATTCTGGACTCGTTGACATATAATTTGCTGAGTTTTAGTGAACATTGGTTCCGGTACGCATTTCGGTGCAAGTCGGATACCAGTATCCGGGTCAACGGGTCATTTTGAGATCGGCTCATCGGAATCCAATTCTGGATATACCGTTGAGTTCGTATCGTCATTCTGGACTCGTTAACATATCATTTGTTGAGTTTTGAGGACATTGGCTCCGACACGCTTTTCCGTGCAAATCGGATTTCAATGTCCCGGTCAACGGACCAATTTGAGATCGGGTCAACGGAATCCAATTCTGGATATACCGTTGGGTTCGTATCGTCATTCTGGATTCGTGGACATATAATTTATTAGCTTTTGTGCACTTTTATTTTGGCACATTTTTCGGTGCAAAATATGTCCAACAGCGGACATCATTTTGGCCCAAAATTATCGTTTTGCCCCTGTGTCCAAATTGGACTTTTGGACAGGCTATCCTAGCTGATTTGACTATTCTGAACACATTGGTGATATTTATTTTATCATCCGACAACATCTGTAGGTTTTTACCCTATTATTATACTCTTTCTCCTTTTGTGGTATTTTGAGATCCATCGATTCCAGTAATTTCACAACCACTGAAATTGAATGTGTTGACCCTGTAGATGTTTGTAGAGACTAGCTTTGACCCAGTTTGACCATGGTTGACTACTTTGACTGAACGTCGAAGTATAGTCAACATTTGACCTAGGTTAGACTAGTTTTGACCTTGGTTGACTACAGTTGACTATTTTGATCAAAAGTCAACCGAATGTCAACCGTAGCCTCAAATTGATTGGAACTGGACCAAAGTTGACCAGTTGACCCAAAGTCAACTGTTAGTCAACGTTAGTCAAGTTTGACCTAGAGTTGACCTAGAATTGACCAGAGTTGACCAGTTGACCAGAAGTCAACTATAACTCAACCCTTGACTTTGATTGACCTAGTTTGACTTGTTTTGACTTGCCTTGACCTAGTTTGACTTAGTATGACTTGATTTTACTTCCAAACCCTTATATTGATACAGTATTCCACCTATAGGTCCTCGAGGCACTGTTCTTGGACCCGTTGACATATTCCACCAGATCACAGGCGAGTACATTCTCTGATAATATTATTGTTTTATGATATCGTTTATGTTTCTTGTATTTAGTGTAGATATCCTTGTTCTCTTGACACATTGTTCACACGGATTGGTATTTCCCTGGATCCCGTCATGAGATATTATTCCTCGCTTTCCTTGGTATATCTTGTGCAAGTCTTTCTTATTCCTTGTGTATTGTATAGACACGATTCCTGCGAAGGCTAGCTACCCTCTCGGAGAATCGCATGTCATGATGTGTCATGGTTGGATCCACTATACTGGTCGGGGATGGGGAGTATTAGTGTAGATGTGTGTTCAATACCCACCTTGTATATCTTGTGAACCTTGTGAATGCCAATCATACACCACATGTATGGTTGGCTAGATCATAACCTTGTGCAGACCCAAGCCAGCCACATGTTGTAGCTAGTACTCACACACTTAGATAGATGTTTCTTGATTCTTGTACATGCCATGATCAGTTTTACTTGCCTTGTTCTAGCTCTAGATTTACAGCTTACCTTGCCATGATACTCATATGTACATTTCATGATTTCTTGTATATTCTCTCTATTTACTGCTACATGTTCAATATCGTCTAATTAGAACTGTTATTTGAGATTTGTGCTCGTTCCATCCTGACTGGATATGTTGACAAAATTTTAGGAGTAGTTGTGCCCTCAGTATTGGACTTCATGATGTTGCTAGCTGAGGTGGATCTTACTGTTCCTCTATGTGAGTTGTCTGGTAGTTATTCCTTAGTTAGTCTTGTTGTTCCTTTATTATCTTCTTGTCTTATGATCATTGTAGATTCTAGTTGTTCTAGTGATATTGTTATTATTTCTTATCTTATCTTCCTTAGTTTCGTGATGTGGCATGAGTACATTTCTAGTTATGGATTCTTAGATGTTATAGTTAGTATAGTACACTTGACAGCGTTCTACCGCCGATACCGCGGCGTAGGATGGACGTGGCCCACGTATTCGTACTCGTATATCCGGGTGCGGGTCGTGACATTTGGTTTATTCAATTGAAGACTCATTTATATATTCAAGCATTCAGCCGAAGGGAGAATCTATCTTTATTGCTTCGTCCAGTTCCTGCGGTGTGAAGTGCTGCTATCGGAGAGGAGAAGTACTGTTATATCCTGGGAGACCAAATTGCTATTAAACCGTAAGCACCTGTGCGGGACAAATATTGTCTTAAGGACATTGAACTATGTTTAAGTTTCGGTCTCAGTTAGATCATCTATTTAGGTTCCTGCCTATATAAAATACAGAGTAGAAAGATAACAAATAGTTCATGCTGATCAAATTGCTATTAAACCGTAAGCACCTGTGCGGGACAAAATCGTCTTAAGGACATTGAACTAAGTTTAAGTTTTGGTCTCAGTCAGATCATCTATTTACATTCCTGACTATATAAAATATAGAGTAGAAAGATAACAAATAGTTCATGCTGCTAAAACAATAGAAGAGGTGGACTAAATTAAATATTAATAATTTTTCTTGGTATCCATGTTTGTTTTGAAAATAGACTATAATGCCTCGTTTGGTTCGCGGAATGGAAGGGAAAGGAAATCAATTCCTTGTCATTTCCTTTCCTTTGGAAAATTTTATTTCCCATTGATTTTTCTTTCCGATGTTTGGAAATGCCAAGGAATTTGGAAAGGAAAGTGATTAGTTCAATGTGGGAAAGTGATTCCTTATTTGGATGGATGTAATCACTTTCTCCCTAATTTTTCTTTCATTGGGAATCACTTTCCTTTCCTCCTCAATTCCTTTGGCACCCAAACATAGGAAAGTAATCACTTTCCTTTTCCAACCCGGAGATTCCGCGAACCAAACGAGGCCTAAAAGTTCTGCTAACAAGAAGAATAATTCTACTAGGGATACTCTCATAACAAAAGAAAGGTTCTGCTCAAAAGTACACAAATTAAAATAAAAAAAAAATCTGCCACAGTAAGTAATGTCAACAAATGTGGCAGTAAATAAATGTGTAGCAATTTATATATGTTATGTATATCAATCAATAATATGGGGCATAGAAATCATAGAATCTGGCACCTAATCTTCCCCCACATGACATGCTTTATGGAGCTCCCAAGGAAACTTCTTGATATCATTCTAAATAAGTGGAGCTGATATGGTCAATCCACCTTTTAGATCTGATTCCTTAAGATTACAGTATACTAAGTATCTTCTCTTTCCAGTAGATTAGATTATGTTACACCAGTACTCGACGAGGATGGTATATATTCATATCCCTGTATATATAATTTGCAAAGTTATATACCAATTATTTTATGACAAGGATGCCCTTTAAATTTTTCCTTGACAAGTCAACCCACAAACTGCTTAATTGACTTTCTTTATATTTCTTTTTGTTATATATTAGTATTAGTGTATTACTCATGTAATGAAGATGGCATTCACATGGTGCTTGCTATATAAATGACTGGATAAAGAATGCAAACAAAAGCCACTAATTAATGGAAAGTGAGCAAAAGAATATCCTGCGAAATCTTTTTTTTTTTTTTTCAATCAGCAAATTCAATATCCAGAAATAATAATGCAATTATTACTCCTGCAGCAACATCCTTTCTTATATATAGCTCTTGGAGGCCTGTCATTTTCAATTGCAAGGCTTGATATACATCTTCTTCCTCCTCAAGTATTCTGTTAATTCTATTGACTAGGTTTAGAGTGGTTGATTACATAGATGGGCAGCAGTCACTTTGGTGAGGTTGGGATGGGAGAGGCTAGATCGTCCTCTTCTTCTTCTAGGAAGGGGAAGAAGAGCGGTTCGGACAAGCCGAAGCAGCCGCAGAGAGGTCTCGGGGTCGCGCAGCTGGAGAAGATCAGGCTGCACAGCCAGATGGCTGCAGGCTATCTTCCATCGCTCCACCACCACCCTCCATTCCACATCAAGGTCTGTGTTTGCTAGGAGCCGATTCATGTAGTAGAGATGGTTTCTTCTTCTTCTTCTTCTTTTTTTCATTTTTTTTTTCCTTTCTTTTGGGTGAATTTTTTTTTGTTCTTTTGAAGCAGGAGGATGATGTTCTTAAACTGGGTTTTGCATCATCACCCTCTTCTTCGGCATATACTGCTGTATCGTCTCCGCTCTTTTCTCTACATCCCAATACCATGGTATGTGTACTCGAGTTTGAGTTCAATGGCGATTGACAATGAAGAGTGGAAAATTAAGAGGGTTAATACATGTTAGATAAAATATCCGTGATGGAAATCCTTCTCTAATTATGAACTCATTCAGATCATTGTGCAGATCTGGGGAGAAGCTTTTTTTTTTTCCCGCTTAATCTTATTCAAGGATAAGCGCTGAAACTGAGTTCAATACTTCTATTAACCTTTTACTTCTCTTCCACAAAAGAATTATTATGAAACCCTAGTGTTGATTGATTCAATTGCCTAGAAAGCAATTAGGGCACACAAGAAGCTTATGTTGGAAAAAGATCAGCAGATCCTGTTTTTAATATCATGTTATAATCATACCAATACAGGTTATATACATATTTCATAAATTCTTTCGGCTTATTGATCCTTAATTATCATTCCTGACTACAGTTAGTTCTTACTAGTAGCCTACAGTTCTTACTAGTAAAGACACACTACTAGATGTTGGCTTCCCTTTCCCCTAACTGTGCTTCTATGTTTGTGCTTTAATTATTTCAGATGGGTTTTGGAGAGGCCAATCAAAGGATAGATGTCAGATATGGTGAATTCCGACCTAGTTCTTCCGCAAGGTAATATCTGGGCGCCTATTATGCCTAAATAAAATCCTCCATTATGTTTTTTGAGTCTCTTCGCTGAAAATAAAATCCTTTATTATGTCGTCAGTAGCAGCTCATACTTGAATAACACTAGTGGGTATCTGCATCAATACGCGACACACCAGCCAGTGACTTTGTCTCTATTGCAACAAACTGTGGAGGTTCTTATCTACAGAACAATATAAGTTTATGTTTCTACAAGTTCTATTTCTTTCTGCATGATCATACTGATCTCGGAACATGTAATTCACTTTGTAGGATTCTGCTCAGAAGAATAGGCATGATCATAGTTATTCGATGGGTTCGATGAGTCAAAACTCGGATTCGAGCGACAATCAAGTGTTAGATTTAGATCTTAAGTTGTCGCTTTAAATTGTCTATTGTAAGAGGTGCATTGAATGAATGGATATTTTGACATACAATTTCAAACAGATGGTTTAGTTTCATGTTAGTTTAATGGCTTTGCTTTGCAATGTACAAATGAATTATCAAACATCAAGTTTGCTTCAAGATCTGTTGTAGACCATAAATCATGAATGTTAAACGTTATGAGTAGTACAAAACCACAACACCATAAATCATGAATGTTATAAACGTTATGAGTGTAGTGGTACTTTTCACAAACATAGTGCATCTACTTCTACCAAATGCAAGAACTCTCTTTGGTTGTTTCTGATTGTATCGATGTGTGTATACAGTTTCTTTAATTAATTTGTTATCCAATAGTCTATTGAAAGATACAGTATCTTTTTATTGTAAAGACAAAAGATACAGTATCTTATTGTTGAGACTTGAAGTGATTTTATTGAATGGAGTAACAACATATATATAGGAGAGGCTAGCCTCCTCTCCTATCATTCTAGCCAATGTGGGACTAAAGCCCAATAACACTATATATATATATCAACACTCCCCCTCAAGATGGGCGAAAGATATTCACTAAGCCCATCTTGTCACATCCTCTCATCATGTTGATAGAACTAAGCCCCTTTGTCAGTCCGTCTGCTACCTGATCTTTGGTTGGAACATAGCCCAGCTCTAGTTCTCCTTTATCCAGTTTCTCTTTGATGAAGAATCTGTCAATCTCAATATGTTTGGTCCTGTCATGCTGCACTGGATTGTTGGCAATATTAATAGCTGACTGGTTGTCACACCATAGCTTCATCTTTGTTCCCTGGTCCAGCTTTAGTTCCGTCAGCATATTCTTCAACCACAATAGTTCTGTGACTCCCAAGGCCATCGCTCTATACTCTGCTTCAGCTGTTGATCTGGCCACTACTGACTGCTTCTTACTCCTCCAAGAGACCAAGTTGCCTCCTACAAATATGCAGTATCCCGATGTGGATCTCCTGTCGTCAGCACAGCTAGCCCAGTCAGAATCACAATAGCCCTCAATGCCTACATGATTATTTCTTCTAAAGATCAGTCCCTTCCCGGGGGCTCCCTTCAAGTACCTCAGAATCTGGTACACTGTGTCCATGTGACCCTTCCGGGGGTCATGCATGTAGCGGCTTACTACACTTACCGCAAAGCTGATATCAGGTCGAGTGTGGCTTAAGTAGATTAACTTGCCCACCAATCTCTGATATCTATCCCGGTCAACTGGTTCTCCAGCTTCAGCATCCAGTTTAAACTTCTGGTCTATCGGTGTCGTAGCTGGTTTACATCCCATCATCCCTGTTTCCGTAAGCAGGTCCAGTGCGTACTTCCTTTGAGAAAGAACGATTTCCTCATTATCTCGAGCAATCTCAATCCCAAGGAAGTATCGAAGGGGGCCAAGATCTTTCACCTCGAACTCCTTGCCAAGTTTTACTTTGAGTTGGGCGATCTCCTGCTCATCATTGCCTGTGATAATCATATCATCTACATATACTGCAAGCATGGTGATATGGCCTCCACTCCGTCTGAAGAAGACAGTGTGATCAGCATTGATCTGCTGATATCCCATCCCTATCATTGCTCTCCTGAACCTGTCAAACCATGCCCGAGGAGACTGCTTCAGTCCATAGAGAGACTTCTTCAGTCTGCAGACCTTGCCTTCTGTCTGTTTTGTGCCGAATCCTGGTGGTATCTCCATGTACACCTCCTCTACTAGATCTCCATGAAGAAATGCATTCTTCACATCCAGTTGGTGTAGCTTCCACCCTCCATTGGCTGCCAGGGAGATCAAGGTCCTGACAGTGCTCATCTTCGCCACTGGTGCAAAGGTCTCGTCATAGTCGATGCCGTACGTCTGACTGTATCCTTTTGCCACCAGTCGAGCTTTATAGCGCTCAACCTGTCCATCTGGGTTCTGTTTCACAGTAAAAACCCATTTACATCCAACTGCTCTTTTCCCTTCTGGCAGTCTCACCAGCTCCCAAGTGTGGTTCTTCTCAAGAGCTCCCAACTCCTCGTGCATTGCCGCTTTCCACTTTGGATCGTTCTTGGCAACCTGCCAATTGTTAGGTACAGTAATACTATCCAAAGATGCTATAAATGCTCCATAAGAAGAAGATATATGATCATAAGAAACAAACTTAGCAAGATCCCAACCATATCTGTCCGGAGGATTTCCCGCATTGCTGCGAGTAGTCCTTCGTGTAGGTAGTGGTATGGGAGGAACGATATCACCTGAGGAGGGTGGTGGTGTAGATGAGGAGGATGGTGGTGTAGATGAGGAGGATGGTGGTATAGGTGTCTCAGGAGTTGGGACAGGCGCAGGCAAGGGACTTGGCACTGACACTGTAGGTACTGGTCCTGTAGTCTGCTTGTTGTTTCTCCTGTTGTAGGTCAGTAACTCCCTCTGAGCCGTAGGTGTAACACTTCTCGTCTCCTCCCTCTGTTCCGCTTCACCTTCATGTTCCTCCTCAACCGTGTCTCTATGCCAAACTTCTAAATCGGTTACCACCAGGTTCTCCAAGTTTTCTATCTCCCCCTCTCGCCTTATACTTGTAGTATGAGGCGTGTTATACGAAGTTCCATCCTGGCGGTAATATGGCTCATGCTCCCGGAAGTGGACGTCCATACTAACAAATTTTTTCTTCTCTACTGGACTCCAGCATACATACCCCTTCTGAGTTGCTGAGTAGCCCACGAAGATGCACTTGACTGCTCTAGGGTCAAGTTTTCCAACGAATGGTCTGTTGTCCTTCACAAAACACACACATCCAAACACCTTTAGTGGAAGTATTCCACTATTATTACCTTGTAATACTTCACATGGAGACTTCCATCCCAGGACTTTTGAAGGCATCATGTTTATAAGTTGAGCTGCTGTCAACACCGCATATCCCCATAGGTGTTGTGGGACATTCATGTCGATCATCATACTTCTTGCGGTCTCCAGAAGATGTCGGTTCTTCCTTTCTGCTACTCCATTTTGTGCTGGTGTATATGCACAAGAGGTCTGATGCTGTATTCCATGTGCTGACAAGTACTCGGCAAGTGTCCTATTGGTATACTCCGTCCCATTGTCAGATCTCAGTATCTTCACCACTGCATTATACTGAGTCTGGACATATTTATGAAAGTCCCGAAAACAAGCAAATACATCACTTTTGTTCTTCATCAAATACAACCAGGTGACACGAGATGCACAATCGATAAACGAAACAAAATACTTATACCCATTCATAGTGTTAGTAGCACATGGGCCCCAAACATCAGAATGAACTACCTCAAAGACTGAAGAACTCTTATGACCATTTCCAACATATGAACTCCTAGTAAGTTTTTCTAACTCACATGCATCACATACTAATTTCCTTTTATTTGATTTTGCATACATATCTGGATACAACTTATTTAGAGTATCAAAGGAAGAATGCCCCATCCTCCTATGATGAAGTATCAAAGTGTCTTCAGTCTTCTGCTGCAGCTCCTCCATTCCAGCCTTCTCTGCCATAGACACCAATGCTGAGTCCAGTCCGTCTTGATCTAGGTACCACAGTCCATCATGCCAAGTGCCAGTCCCAAGTCTTCGTCCCGTCCCTTTCTCCTGGAAGATCACCTTAGGAATATCAAAAGAAAAAATGCATTTTAGTTGGAGAATTATAGAACTAATAGACAAGAGACTGACTGGGAAGGATGGAGCATGCAAAACATTGGATAACCTTACTGAACCCGTACAATTAACAGTACCCTTACCGACCACTGGTTGGAAAGTACCATCCGCAGTCTGAATGGTGTCTGTCGATGCTAGGTGAGTGTACGAGGAAAACTTACTAGCATTTCCGGTCACATGCCGAGATGCTCCTGAGTCGATAATCCAGTCTGACATTTTAAGGGAAGACATAGATGCAAGAGCGTGAGACTCGTCAGTACCTTCTGATGGATGGGCATACATAGCGGCGTTGAAGAATGGAGTGGATGCCTCCTCTGCTACGCTCCTCCTGTCTCCTTCGATTGACGCTTTTTGCTTTCTCTCCAGCAGATCCAGTAGCGCCTGATCCTCCTCAGTAAAGGCGCCGCCAGCTCCTCCATTCCCATCTGCCACCAGCAGGTTTGCCCGATAGCCTCCTCGACCGCCTCGTCGGCCTCCTCGACCACGTCCACGTCCAGCATATCCTCGTCCACGTCCACCACCTGAGTCTCCATCCTTAGGTGGTTTGGTACAAGCATATCGATGGTGGCCCATCTCCCCACAGTTGTAGCACTGCCGATTCTGTTGCCAGAGCTCTCCCTTGGATCCTGTATCCCCCGAACCGGTAGCTGCTAGTGCTGACTTCACTTCGGGTAAAGCACCTGTCGATGATGCGCCTGTCCCTGTCTGTAATCTGATCCGCGTCTCCTCCTGAATCATGGCTGAGATAGCCTCCTCGAGACTAGGGATCGCTGGCTGGGCGAGGAGTAAGGCTGTTCTCTGTGTGAATGCTGCAGTCAGTCCCTTAAGGAATTTCATCGTCCTCTCCTGCAGACACACCTGTCTCTCCTTGCACTTTGGGTCCCCGCAGCTTGCCCGTTTGGAATGGTGATCATAATCCAGCCAGAGGCGTTCCAACTCCGTAGCGTACTCCTGCACCGTCTTCTCGCCTTGTACGGTGTCGTCGATCTCCCCTTTTATCTGGAAGATCCGTAGATTGTTACCTATGCCATCATAGGTTCTTCTCAATTTCTCCCATACGTCTTTCACCATCTCAATGCCATCTACTGTGGAAGCAATAGACTGGACTAAGGAGTTGAGAAGCCAGATATAAATCATCATATGAGTGGATTTCCACTCGTCGCGTCCTGTCGAGCCCTCTTCCGGCTCTGTCTTCTCGCCTGTCAAGAATCCCTCCAGGTTCTTACCTGCAAGGGTTCTTCTCACCCGCCGTGACCAACTCAAATAGGTGGCTGGTCCATCCAACTTCAGATCGATGGAGGGTAGTTCTAACTTTGGCGGTGCTCGTGTCGTGCTTTCACCAGCCGACACCTTTATCAACTTCAGCAATGTCGCCACATCGTCAGCATCCAGCTTCTTGAGAATCTCCTCCATCGATGCTTCTTCTCGATCACTTCACACTTGCTCCACGACTCACGCTCGTCCTTGCCGTCCTCTCCTAAATCCGAATATGTCTGATTTCATCGGATCTAGGGATTATAGGCATCTCCTTGAGATTGATCTCAAGAACGAGCGTGAATCTTGTACCCGCAATAGCGGTACAATGAATCCTGCAGCCGTAAAAACGGTACAGAAACGAGCGTGAATCTTGTACCCGCAATAGCGGTACAATGAATCCTGCAGCCGTAAAAACGGCAGCAGCAGCAGCAGTTGCAGCCGCAACAGCGGCACAGCAACGGCAGCAGCGCGGCAGCGGCGGCGGCGGCGCGGCAGCTGCAGCAGCAGCGGGGCGGCGCTGCGGCGGCAGTGGCGCGGCAGCAGCTGCAGCGGCAGCGGGCGGCAGCAGCTGCAGCGGCAGCGGGCGGCAGCGGCGGCGTAGAAGGGGGATTAGGGTTAGGGTTTGTGTGGAGGAGGGGTCTCTAACGGTATGCTAAGCAATTTTAGGCTCTGATACCATGTTGAGACTTGAAGTGATTTTATTGAATGGAGTAACAACATATATATAGGAGAGGCTAGCCTCCTCTCCTATCATTCTAGCCAATGTGGGACTAAAGCCCAATAACACTATATATATATATCAACACTTATCCATGTTACTTGATCTCAATCAGGTGTTGCTTATGCGTCATAATTATTTCGTTGTATGTTACATTCCTCTAATTAGGCAATTTCATTCATTTTCACTCTTTGGTTGTGTCATAGAGATGAATGCATTCCATAGAGCATAAGTTATCATGCTACCTTTGCATCTAGACTCCTAGCTTAACATTTAGGTTGATCCTTAGTCGCATGGGCTTAAATTCCGTGGTCGCTTAAATTCCGAGGTCAAGAAATGATAGTTTTATAAGTTATCTCAATTGCCTTTTATGGCAAGCGCCATGTTGCTTATAAACTTAGCTATGCAAGGTTACCCAACTATTTCCTTGTACGTTACATTCAAGTATTTAGAAATTTTCATACCATTTCACTCTTCAGTTTATGCAATAGAGATAACATGTGTTTCCATATAGCAAACCCTATTATCATATATCTTTTCATCTAGGTTCTTTTCAGGTCTAGGACTTGTTTGGGTACTAGTTCTAGTCTAATGAAACTGATTTTCAATGTTTGTTCACATTTTATTTTGTATTGTGGGAGTCAAAAAATTTGCATTTCCGATTTGGATGTTAAATTGGAAAGAGGTGGGAAAGTAAAACAATGCAGCATAATAATAAAAATTAATTAACTATATCGATAAATTGATAATAATTCATTAATACTAATTATTTAACTTGTTTTTAAACTAAGTATTAACAATTAATATCATAGCTTCATTCTATTTATTGAATATAATAAATTAAATAATACTGGTATTCTGTATTATTTGTTACATATACTTATTTTAATTATTAGTTACCTTAATTTTTTAACATTAACTAGCATTATAAAGTATTTGACATCTAGCATTATAAAGTATTTAACATTAACTAGCATTATAAAGTATTTGACATCTATGTTGCACGAACACAGATATGACACGACATGATATAAAAACACGATGACACGACCACATCAACGGTTTGATTTGTCTTCACTATATTTTGGAATATCCGTGGTGTGTCTGATACGTTTTTCGTATGTGTTCAAGGATACAGTCCAATCATTTTCACTGTGCTTCATAACTAAAAGTTATGTAACTTATTACAAACAATATTTATTTAGATTTATAATTAAGTATTATTTCTAATTATCTTACTTATCAATTAATGTTTACTTGTAAAAAAGAACTAGACAGTCCCACCCAACATTCGCACCAAAAATATGGATGGGGAGTGGTTGCTTTTCCTTGCAAATTTGGAGACATGATCTTCGGACATGATCTTCAAAGGCATCATTGCCTTAGTTCTTGTCTTTGTTCCAATACACATCCAAACAACGGAAATGCGTAGTTGGCCAAAGATTTTCTCTCAACGACATACTTCCGTGTGAATTGCAAAGAACCACACCGGAAAACTTCTAGGACGTTCTCCTTGGTCCCGTGAGATTAAACTAAATGGTAAAAGAGGTAGGTTTACTCATTTTATTTTTCTAGGTTTTATGTGGAGACTCTTTGTTCATAGCTACCTTTTCTCTAATTAAGATATTTGATTCTTTTTCTCTCTTCAGCCTGTGCTAGCTAGAGAGACAATATGCATTTCAATATAGTAAATTGTATTATCATATCTTTTCATCTGGGCAATTTTAGATCTCGAGAAAGTTGTAAGACGTTTTTTCTTGGTTGCGTGAGTTTAAATTGAATGATAAAAGGTAGGTCTACTTTTTATCAAGGTTTTATAAGAAGAGACTCTATTGTTCATAGCAAACGTTCTTCTAAGTAGGGATTGTCATTCCTTTTTGCTCTTCAGATTGTACTATAGAGATATTATGTGTTTCCATATATCAGAATGGATATTATGTGTTTCCATATATCAGAATGTATTATCTCAGATCCTTCTAATCCAGACTCTTTTCTTGTCTAGGAAACTTCTAGGAGGTTCTCCTTGGGTTAACTGAATGATAAAAAAAAAATGCAGGTTTACTTATTTTGTTTTCTTGGTTTCGTGACGAGACTCTCTATTATTAGTTACCGTTGCACCGTTTAAAAGGATCGATGAAAAATACATTATTGTAAATTCTTTTGTGGAGCTTTGATGTGCTCGATCCATTGCTGCCTGTATATGTGTTCACATGGCCGAATGCCTGGGACGATGATGAAGATTATGATGATAGTGGTGATAAATTCCTCTTAGAAAACTTCCTTTGGAAAGTTTCTAGGAAAAGCCACTTCCTGTGAAAAGCGTTCCTATAGAAATGTGAGCAAGCTGCAAATTAATGTGTTCTTTGCAAGGAACAAAAGAGAGAGTTGGTTTTGCTTTGAAGATGGAAATGGTTGAATCGAGAGCAGGTTTGGAGAGGTTTACATGCTAAACTTATACCTTTCATTGTGGGTTCTTCATCAATTCGACTAATTACTTCACTGAGACTTTTTTTTTTGAATTTTCATTTGTTTTGCATCACTTTTTTACTTAGATTTAAGTTATTCATTGTTAGGGATATGGTGTATCTGTTATAATCTTTACTTGGGGAAGTATGATTCAGTACTAGATCAACTTGCTAGCTGAAACTCAGTTAAATTAAAAGTCACTGCTCTTTGCTGCCGAAGCATAACAAAGGCTATCTTTGTTTCTGAATTCTTCCGGCAGTGAATATATATATATATATATATATATATATAAAATATATATATATATATAAAAAAATAATATATATATATATATATATATATATATATATATATATATATATATATATATATATATATATAATTTTGAAAAAAGGGTAAATTTTATTCCAAAAGAAGTGCAATAATCTTAGAACATACAATCAAAGTGGGACTCCCACTCATCAATTCCCCATAGCATTTACATCAAACTCGATGTTATGGAGAATGCCTACTGGAGGGGTAACCAGCCCCTCAAATATCCGTCGGCTTCGTTCCCGCCATACATGCCAAACTGAGGCAGCCAGACGAACTCTGGCGATCCGGAACCAGTCCTGTCCACGACCCCTGCTATCTCAGAGCACCGTGATGATGTCCCTATATATATATATATATTTAAAAATATATATATATATATATATATATATATATATATATATATATATAGGCGGCTTCTTGTACGGAATTCTAAATACAGGATTCTTACAGGAAGCACATATTTCAATCCTCCACTTGCCATATTATACAACCTATGTGCTCTTAAAACCACGTCACCTCCTCTTTCCTTAGCTCTCTCTTCCCTGAGCCATGCATCACTCATTCCTTCCTGTACTTCATGCCACCCCTCTCTTTATAGATATTTATACATAAATCCAAGCGCTGAGCCTCTCGACTATCCATCCCCGTGCTTCGTATATCGACCCGAACCCCATATCACCAAATCTTCTCTTCTTTTCGATATTGCACCATCGCAGGCGTCGAGCTCCCTGCCACAATCAATATGTCCACCGAGTCCATGCCTAGCGTCGCGTTCCCTCGACATGGCACCACAGACCTACTCACCAAGCCCCCTTGTTATCGTATGTAACCAAAGCCATACCGTGCGACCACCCCATGCACCAAGCCATCAACCTGCGCGACCAGAGGAAGCCCCACCTCGGCTTGGACGTCATACACTAAAACCCGCTGCAAAACCCGCACTGTGCTACATGCCACAACCGCCTGTTGGAACTGGAAGTCATTGGGCCCACCGCTCCTCCCCGACCCAGCCAGAGACCTCTCCGACGCCGAGAACCTAGTGCCGCATGTGCTTCCGCTGATCAGACCTAGCACAGCCTCGACCCATCACACCAAACCCTTAGAGAAGAAGCTCTACTAAGAAGAAAGAAAATAAAAAGAGAGGAGGTGAGATGGGGGTGACGTGTATTCAGAAAAAGAGGTGGCTGTCTTTATATATAAGAGCATATAGGTTGTTTAATATGCCAAGTGGATGAGTGAAATATGTGCATCCCGTAAGAATCACGTATTTAGAATTCCGCACAAAAAGTAGCCTGTATATCAGGTGGCTTCTTGTACGAAATTCTAAATACGGGATGCACATATTTCAATCCTCCACTTGCCATATTATACAACCTATGTGCTCTTAAAACCATGTCACCTCCTCTTTCCTTAGCTCTCTCTTTCCTGAGCCATGCATCACTTATTCCTTCCTGTACTTCATGCCACCCCTCTCTTTATAGATATTTATACATAAATCCAAGCGCTCATCCTCTCGACTATCCATCTCCGTGCTTCGTATATCGACCCGAACCCATATCACCAAATCTTCTCCTTCTCGGTATTGCACCATCGCAGGCGTCGAGCTCCCTGCCACAATCAATATGTCCACCGAGTCCGTGCCTAGCGTCGCGTCCCCTCGACATGTCACCACAGACCTACTCACCAAGCCCCCTTGTTATTGTACGTAACCAAAGCCATACCGTGCGACCGCCCCGCGCACCAAGCGATCAACCCGCGTGAACAGAGGAAGCCCCACCTCGGCTTGGACGTCATACACTAAAACCCGCTGCAAAACCTGCACTGTGCTACCTTCCACAACCGTCTGTTGGAACTGGAAGTCACTGGACCCACCCTCCTTCCCGACCCAGCCAGAGACCTCTCCGACGCCGAGAACCTAGTGCCGCATGTGCTTCAGCTGATTAGACCCTCGACCCATCACACCAAACCCCTAGAGAAGAAGCTCTGCTAAGAAGAAAGAAAATAAAACGAGAGGAGGTGAGATGGTGGTGACGTGTATTCAGAAAAAGAGGTGGCTGTCTTTGTATATAAGAGCACATAGGTTGTTTAATATGGCAAGTGGATAGTGAAATATGTGTATCCCGTAAGAATCCCGTATTTAGAATTCCGTATAAGTGCTTTTTGTGCGGAATTCTAAATACAGGATTCGTACGGGACATTGATTGTGGCAGGGAGCTCGACACCTGCGATGGTGCAATACTGAGAAGGAGAGAAGATTTGGTGATATGGGGTTCAGGTCGATATACGAAGCACGGGGGTGGATAGTCAAGAGGCTGAGCGCTTGGATTTATGTACATAAGTTGTATAATATGGCAAGTGCTCCCGATCACTTGGGCTATATATATATATATATATATATATATATATATATATATATATATATATAAAATTGCTAATGTCTCCTCCTGAAAGTCGATTTTCTGACCACTCGGGTTGTATGTCTTACCACTACCACTACATTGTCGATCTCCTAACCACTCGGGTCGCATACCTTACCACTACCATTACTAGTAGATTAGAGAGTCCATATATATATATATATATATATATATATATATATATATATATATATATATATATATATATATATATATATATATATATTCGGAAGAAAATAATTTTATTAAATGATAACAGATGGGTTACAAGGCACTAATGACGAGCAAAAAGATGTACTAGTACGACCAAAAACAATAAAATGAAACAAGAAAAAACTTGTATCCTAGGACCTGAGTTTGACTGATTTAGATCGAGAAGAGGATGGTCGAAGAGTCATGAGTAACTGGAGAACAACCCTGTTAGAGTTTTTAGTCTTCCCGGACTTCGCGACATCCATTTCCTGCTTCTCGGTAGGGGAGACGTCTGATCCGCGATCTGCCAGTAAGTGTGATCGGATGACAGCTCGGGAGGAAGGGGTCAGGTGCTCCACTCCAGAATCGAGGATACTGATGACAGCTCATGTAGAGGGATCCATCCTCTCCAAGCCTGAGCTGAAACTGCTAACCTGCGGAGTCACACTATCCTCTGCACCATCCCTTGAGTCGAAAGACACCGAACTACCCTTAGAAGACATTGCACACAAATCCACAACAACATCCACCTCATCCTTCATATCAGCTTACGAGAAGGGGTCCTGCTCCATCCTGCTAGGCTCCTCCCTATTTGTAGACCCTCGACCAAACGTCGCACTGCCAGAGAACTCTGATATAGAAGGGACACTACCAAAATAAAGTCAATTAGCGATGGATTGTTAGCGACGGAAAATTTTCGTCGGCGTTAGCGACGGATTTACGGCAAATAGCCGACGGAGTACCGACGACATGCCGATTTTTTTTTCATTTTAAGGGGGAGAAAA
Organism: Iris pallida; assembly: GCA_029216955.1. NCBI lineage: Eukaryota > Viridiplantae > Streptophyta > Magnoliopsida > Asparagales > Iridaceae > Iris > Iris pallida. Next base: position 8,039,051 of record JANAVB010022997.1, on the reverse strand, counting down.
CGTCGCTCATCCGTCGCTAGATCGTCGGAGACATAGCGACGGATACACAGCCGTCGCTATGCAGTCGCTTATTTGGCGGGAATTGTTGGGAGAAGTGGCGGGACAATTCTTCGAATACGTAGCGACGGATAGTCCATCGGCAAGTATCAAATTGAGCGGCGGATTAGCGACGGATAAAATCCGACGCTAGTCGGTCGCTAAATAAAGAGCCCAGACTTAAATTGAAACGACGGGGGGAACTTTTTATTCCCCCCAAATTTCATTCTCTCTTCTCTCTCTCTCTCTTCCGTGGCGGTGATCGGTGACCTCTCCTCTCTTTCTCCCAAAGGTAATCTCTCTCTCTCTCTCGGTGGTCGTGGGTGTCGTAGGCTGTCGGGGGCGTTATGGGGCAGCGCGCGCGGAGGGCAGCGAAAGGCTGCGCGAGGCTACGGTGGACGGTGGCGTGCGCGGGACAGCGCGGGGCTGCGGCGGACGGCGTGGGGCAGCGCGCTCCGGGGTAGCGGAGGGCGGCGGGGGCGGCACGCGCGGGGCACCGCGGGGCTGCGGCTGGTGGCGGGGGGCGGCGGGGGTGGCGATCCTCGATGAAGAGGCGAAATTTGACCACTTGGAGGAGATATCACTTTCTTTTATGTCTCGTTTGGTTCTTTTACAATCCAAAGAATAAATTGAGAAGAAAGGAAAGTGACTTCCAATGAAAAAAATTAGGACAAAAAATGGTTCCATCCATTCAAGGAATTGATTTCCTTTCCTTTCCGGAACCAAACGAGGCCTTATGGCCTATTGCTCGAAATGTTGGGGGAGTTTGGGTCATAGAAAAAGGATAACTTTTGCTTGCATTGTATCAAGGTCTTAAATAGTAGAAATCTCACATTCCATTATGCAAGATTTTCGAGGATAAAATTAAAATTTTACTCATATGAAATATATATATATATATATATATATATAAATATTTTATATATATATATATATATATATATATATATATATATATATATATATATATATATATATATATATATATATATATATATATATATATATATCAAAAAGGAAAAAAATGCTCACCCCGAACTCTACATGGTTCCGTCTCGGAGTATTAGGCAGAAAAGATTTTCGAGATAAAACATTAACGAAACAAGTCCCAAATTGAGAAGTAGATGACTAATAAGTGAATGGTGGTATCGGAATCGGTATCGTGGTTGTCTTTAATAGAATGTTTTGTTCTCATTACTATCAAGTTAGCATTATGCTAATGTTAGTTAGTTAATTATATATATATATATATATATAATATATATATATATATATATATATATATATATATATATATATATATATATTGGTATCGGCGATATCGGTAGTATCAGTAGTATCGGTCGGTATCGGATCGGAACATGCCAAACCGTATCGGTATCGGCCCTATCGGATCGGTATCAGCCGATACTTAAAACCATGAATCATATATATATATATATATATATTTACTGACTCGTCAAGTTGAACCGTGTATAACATGCTCGACGCTTAAGGGGAATTATTTGGACTTAGTGGTATCGGTATCGAACTATCGGTATCGGTATCGCACTAACGGTTTCGGTATCGCACTATCGGTATCGGTATCGCACTATTGTTATTGGACTATCGGTATCGGCATCGCACTATCGTTATGGGTATCGAACTATCGGTGTCGATATCGGTATCGGTATCGGTATCCATATCTACTTAGTATCGATCGTAGCAGATTAGTATCGGTATATCGGTTTGGTATAGGTCGTATCGGATGGTATTGACCTTAGCGAATTGGTATCGTCCTGTCCGATATGTATCGGCCATATAGCTAGGATTCGTACCGGCCTTATCGATTCGGTATCGGCCATATCCGATAGGTATCGGCCGTATCGAATATGTATCGGCCGTATCAGATTAGAATGGTGGAAGGTTTAGTAACAACTGTACTTAGATTTTTCTCTTCTCGAGCTAGAATACCATTGCAAGAGAGTCACGAGAGAGTAAAAAAAATCTCCTATATATTGATGTTTACGAGAGTGATTGGCCTATTACAGTAACACACATGCTGCATTTTCTATCAGAAAAGGAGAGATTGAAGGCAATAACATATAGAGTTGTATTTCGGAAAAAGACGAACTCCTATAAACTCTTTGTTCACAAAGAGTTTGTATGAGTTCTTCTCCCGAGGCGGCAGGGCCTAATTTTGATCCGGAGGATCCTAATCCCGAGGCGAAGGAGTTCTATGATATATTTTAGGATGCTGAAACTTCTTTATATCCTGGTTGTGAGCCACATTCCGTACTGTCAGTGACGATGCGGTTGTTGAACAAAAAGTCCGATTTTAACTTGCCACAAACTTGCTATGATCGGATTATACAACTAATCAAGGAGGTGTTATCGAAGGAATCAAAAGAGCTTCCAAAAAACTTCTACAAGTCGAAGATGATGGTCCGACAACTAGAACTGGGGTACGAGAAGATAGATTGTTGTCGTAATGGATGCATGTTGTACTACAAGGAGAACGAGGATATAAAAAGTTTGCATAAGAGGCACCATCTATGACGACGAACCGGACTTTGACTATTATGGAGTGCTTCGGGATATTGTAGATTTACAATATACTGGCCCATATGATACGCATATTGTGATGTTCAAATGTGAGTGGTTCGATACGACACCAAATATCGGTTGGAGAATCGATAAACAATTTGGATTTGTCGATATAAATCATTGTAGGTGGTATAGAGGGTTCGATACATTTGCGATAGCAAATCAAGCTGTTCAAGTCTACTATACAAGCTACCCAAGGCGTCATAGAGATCAATTTGACTGGTGGGCAGTATGCAAGATTAAATCTAAAAATACATTCAATATTGGAGACCCAGCATACCAAGAGGACCAGATCGGAAAGTCCCAATACTTGGGACAACACTCGGATACAATAGATGTTGAAGATATTGTTGAGGAAAATAGAAGGAAGGAAAAGGTTGATACACAAGACTTAGCTGTCAATCAGGGAAAAAAGAGGCGTCTTGTCCCAAATATTGAGGCAGAAGAAGAAGAAGAGGAAGAAGAAGACGAATTTGATGGGGATGAGGATACAGATGAAATCGACGATGAAGATAAGGATGAGGATGAGGATGAGGATGAGGATGATGATGAAGACGAGACCGAGGATGAGAACGAAGACGATGATTAGGTTAAATATTGTTGTATATTAAAAATACTTCCAATTACGTGAATTAAGCTTGACCTCATAAAAGCAATTACGTGAAATAATATTTTTTTGTTCGATTATTTACTTATTGCAGATGGCACTCCTAGTCTTTTTCGTCGCGGCGGCACTCGTCTCCCTACTGGTGGTATGTATATTTTAGTTTAGAATTTATATTCATTTACACTTTTATATTGTTAATTATGTTTATGTGTTCTATTTACAGGTCATGATGGCTGGCCGTGGTCGTGGTGCTGGTAGTCGTGGTCGCATTCAATCTTTCCGGGATGTGATCCCATCCAGCGAGCCCGACCCGGAGAGTATCCCGGGCACAGACGCATCCCGCCGTCGATCGACTACTTCATCGAGACATGAGTCTGGATCTGCTAGCGGATCCGTTTCGCTATCGGACCCACCAGCGGACCAACCAGCGGATCCACCAGTGGATCCCCCAGTTACTGTATAGTGGGCCCCAGAGTACCCCCATACTCGGTTCCATCCGATTACTGGGGAGTACATGCGTGGACCCGCGGATCCTCTGACGGCACCAGAGAGGCCGAGAGGCGAGTTCCGACAAGAGCTATGGCCCACGGGGACCTCGTAAGTAAATTTAAGATAATTTATTAAATTTCTTTTATTTATTCAAGTTAATAATCCAGTCGTTTCTTCTTTGTAGGTTTTTTTCGTTTAATGTTGCCAGGGCTCTTGGAGAAATTATTAGGACTAACTTCCATGGTTCCTACCTCAACTTTTCGTCGGTGCCCCCAAACTTAAAGTACGTCTGGCTCGGCGAGTTGACGGTATATATCTATATCTTCTAGTTAATTATTATTTACTCTTTAATCAACCATTTTTTAAATTACATGATAATTGAATTTGTATGTTAGACGACGTACTGGTGCCCCCCCATCGCGAGGACGCGATCTGCAGGACCTACAAAAATGCTGCCTCGAAGAAGCTACGGGATATGATTCATGACCTGAAAATGGGACAGACGAGGCCGAATTAGATCCGGCAGGACTATTATGAGGACCTCCTAGATATGATGAATACTCCTGCGTACAAGAAGAAATCGGAGAAGGCGAAGGCGAACCGACGGGCCGTGGGGCTTCATATGGGGGGATCAAGGCCCCACGCAGCGACGCTTGCAGATCTGGTGAGATATCGTAAATTTATTTCACTATCGAATTAGGTATTATTTATATACGGAGTTAATTAAGTTCTACGAAAATTTCGTATGCAGACCCAACGGGTGGTGAAGGAAGGAAGGGCACCAGAATCGGTCACCATGCACGACGTCTTCCAGCATACGCACAAGAGACGGAAGGACGGGAGCTTCCTCGACGAGAGGGCCAGGAGACTGATGTAAGTACTTATGTTTATAAGATTTACGTTATAATTAAAAGTATTCGGACTATAACTTAGGTAAACTTAGGATTCACACTTAGCTTAGTGAAATATAGGATTTAGATTACAACTTAGGTAAATCTTATAATAAAAACACATTCATTTGATAGGCTGCGTATCGTGAGGCCCTTAGTCGGGCTCAGTTAACTGAGACTGAGGATATCGGTGTGAAACGACGCCCGCCCAGACGCCCTCTTCTTTGGCCGCTCGTAACGACTTATTCGTAGATACCGTCGGCGGCTTTAAGAAAGGGCACCTGTACGTAGTCGGCTCCCTAGGGCCGTTGCACATGGCGACGCAGAGATTTCCACCGACACCGCCTCCTCCCGCGGCCCCGGCAGACGATGATGTTAGGTCGCAGCTTACGCAGCTGTACGAGACGGTGTCGTCCTTACGGAAGCAAATTGCCACGTACTTTCTGCCTCCATCTGCTGCTGCCGGTCCGTCTGCTGCTGGTGTCGGTCCGTCTTCTACTGGTGCCGGTCCGTCGACTGCTGCTCCCGGTCCTTCTTCCGTCGGTCATCTTTCTTTCAACCCTGCTGCCCCTCTGGTACCGCCTCCGACTGTGACCGCACTCATTGATCTCATGTCGCCAGACAGTTACGCCGACTTTCGAGCAGTGTCTACGATGACTTGCCGTCGTACCTAGTGGAGCAGTATATTCGTCGGTCGCAGCAGGGATTACCACCACTGGGCAATCGAACTCCTCCTCCTCCTTAAAGTATTGTAATTAAGAAAATTTGAAATATTTGTGGGAATTTTGGAATATTTGTGGGAATTTTGGATTATTGGCGACGGATATTAGTTTATGATTTCAGAATATTTGTGATAATTTTATATTGGTGTGTACTATATATTTGGTCTATGTGATTGTTGGATAATTGGTGTGCATTTTTGTGATTGTTTGGTCTATGTGATTATTTGGTTTATGCATATTTGTGTGAACAGGAAAGGCTCTGCATTTTTTTCAAAAAAATCTCAGTTAGCGATGGACTAGTGACTACTTAGCGACGGATGTTTCCAGTTTTTGACTACTTTTTGATGGAATATCCGTCGCTACCTGGAGATTTGAAACTGTTTCCAGTTAGCGACGGCTGGTCGACGGATTCGTGTCAGAAAATCCGTCGCTAAGGTTCTAGAAATACATAGTTTGACGGAATAGCGACGGAACATCCGTCGCCAAGGTTCTGAAAATGTATGACATTTCCAGAACCATGGCGACGGATTATCGGTCACTATGAGCGACGAAATGGCGACGACTCATCCGTCGCCATGGTTGTAGGTCCTAAAAAATCAAGTGGCACACATCAACAAAGTCAGAAAATTAAGAAATACAATTTTCAGATGATTTACGCAGACAACACATTGCGTACCATTCAGATTGCGCAGGATCGATTGCGCACACTCTCAACTGCGCAAGCTGACGTGGCAAATCTCTATCATTACCTGACACAAATCAAATCTTCTGACAACTGACAGCACGGAGATCGAGGCGGCCGTTCGTTTAATCATGCAGCACGGCGCTCGAGGACAGCTGGCAGCGCAATCTAGGTTGGTGCAATCCGAGTTGGTGCAATCCATTTCCTGCGTAAATCAAGTTGGCACAATCCAAAGTCTGCGCAGTTCAATGTGCGCGTTCCACCATTACAAATGATAAAGTACACGTGGCATTCATGCCATCAATTGCTCATTTCATGGCAACTGCCTATGCATGATCATGCGCATTTTAATCAAATGATGCCATATGTCCAAGACAATTAACCCATGATCCAGCAACTGCCTGCGCAGTCCATTGCTGCGCAAATCAATTGTTGCGCAATCCATCATGCGCAGTCCAGAATAACTAAAAGTTAGTTATTTCTCAGAACTCTATAAATAGAGTTTCAAGTCTCCATTTAAGGGGATCACAAATCAATAATCAGAGAGTTCAGGAGTTCTTGCCCAAGTGCTGCTGCATTCTTCCGAGGCTTTTGCCTTCAACTTCAAAGGCTTTTTGCCTTCAATTCCAGAGTTGTTTTCAACTTCAGAGGCTCCGTCTTCAGAGTTCACATCGTCCAAGGGATAAAGCAATCGTCATCTAGATTGGATTCCTAAAGTTGTACCATTCCCAGAATTCAAATTATAATCTTTTATAAAGTTTGTATCAATAAAGTTCTTCAACTTTTGTTTTTGCAAACAAAATGGCGACTCTGCTGGGGACGAATTTCTCCTCCGATGAGGAAGTGACAACTCAATGTGACGTGGCGTCTATCAGAAAGACGCAGAAGACACTGGTTGTGAAGATCAACCAGACAGCCTACGAATCTATGATCAACTCCAAGATCACTCATCGTACTGCAACCACTACTGCCACAAGCAAAGTGCGCCCAGTTTGGGTCCCAAAGACTGCTACGTATTCTATTAATGTTGCCAGCAAATCTTCTGCACAGTCTACCAGCAAGTTTGCTGCACAGTCCACAGTTGCTACCACTAAGCCTAGTGCACAATCTGGCTCTGCTACTGCTGTGCAATCTGCCATTGCCAGTACACAAAAGACTTCATATGCTGCTATGGCTAAGTATAAAAATCCTATGCCTCTGGCGCAATTGGCTGCCAAACTTCCTGCGCAAACTAACATCCCAGCAACCAGAATACAACCTAAGCATTCTATGGCAAGAACTCCTGATGCGCAAACCACAGTCTCTGTGGCCAAAACCAATGTGCCATCCTCTCATGCACAAAGTATTCCTGCACAATCCAAGAGTGACAGCCTTTTGGCTAAACTCTCTTCTTCTCACAACAAAGGAAGAGATTCTGCTCCTCTTTCCAAACACACTATTGCTCCTGCGCAAACCATTGGGGGTAGTCCTTTGGCTATTCCTCTTTCTTTTCAAAACAAAGGAAAAGGCCCGTTGGTCTTTTCTCAAACTTCCTTGTCCCATGACTTGGAAGACAACAGAGGGAAACGCTCTTTAGCTAACCCTTCTCTTCAAAACAAAGAAAAAGGTCCTTTGATCTTTTCTCGATCTTCTTTAGTTTTTACCGAAGAAGATCAATCTGAACGTGCCTTGGCACCAATCAGTATTAGAACTCTTTCAAACAAAGATTCTTCTTTCCTTTATGACAAGAGGACTTGTACTGATCAAAAAGGTATTCTGCCTACCCCGGTAGCAGAATTCCAGGATCTCCCGACTCTCAAAATTTCCCGTTCCAGACAGAAAAAACTGTTAGTGTCACAAACAGAAACCCCTGGGGGTGAATTTGTTGATCTCAGAACTTATCTTAATAGGCCCACTTCGGTAAAACGCAAACAGTCAATGCCGAAGATCAAACATCATCAGAAACAAATCTCCAAGGTCAAAAATCCCGACACTTATACCAATGAAGTGAGCACTTCCCTATACTCAAGGGACTAAATATTTGAAGAATCGGAATCATGTTCCGAATGTTATCAAAGAACAGGTCCCTCAGAGTTTTCCTCATCCTGTTGTTGTTCCCGATCTTCGAGAACATCTTAGACAAAAGCGGGATATTATCTCAACACCCTCAGTTCAACCATCTGATCATCATTGTAATCACAAAGTCATCATCCAATGCTGTTGTCAAACAACAAAACGATCTGTCTTCGATCGTTTGACTTTTTCTAAATCTGAACCTATGTCAGAGGAAGACGAAGTCTTGTATGCTTCTGTTAATATGACTTCCCGAGAAACTGGGGGTAGAAGATGCTCTAAGCACGGTAGACTCCGTAAACCAAGTCAGCAGTATTTAGAATTACTCCAAGAATCCTCTGAAGGAGTGTTTCGACATACCCGTTCTCGAAGCCGAGTTACAATCGGTCAAAGGAATCTTCCTCAAGATCCTTCAGGTTATCTTCCTGTTTATCATTCAGGAGATGACTCTTTCTCCGACTATGATGCATATAGCGAAAGCTCTGAACAGACGGTGTCTTCTACTGTACCAAGAGAAGTGACAGCTTATGTTGTCACTGATGATCCAGATGCTTCAACTTCTACAAATCAAGAACAGCGAATCGCTGCACTTGAAGACAAGCTAAAAACTATGGCTGAAATGGTTACAAATATGCATTCTATCATTATGGCACAACATGCTACACCACCTACCGTACTACCTGCAAATCCTGAAATTATAGCATCATCAGTGCCTGTCAATGCTGGATTGGGGGTAGCACCTACTCAAATACCTCATGTATAAGTTCAAACTACACCAAGTCAATCAGGAGCTGGAGGTAGTGCTTACAATGCTGTTCCTCCTCCTACTACTCTAACTCAACCTGCTCCTTCTTCATCATCTGAAGATGCCAATGAAGCTGTCAAACTCTTGCGAACCCAGTTCGAAGCTTTCAAAGAGAAAGACAAGTTGCAAAGATTGGGGATCAAACAGTCCTATCCAGTTGAATGGAAGGAAGTCCCGTTCCCACCGAAGTACAAAATCCAAACAATCCCTTTGTTCGATGGCAGTACTTCCCCTAGTCAATTCATCAATCATTTTGAGGTGATGACTGTTCAACTTCAACCAAATAACGCACTTCTTACCGGAGTGTTCGTCGGTTGTTTAGCCGACGTAGCATATGACTGGTATAGAAGTTTGCCCGATGGTTGTATCACTTCCTTCTCAGGTCTTAAACAAATTTTCCTGGAACGGTTCTATGAAGGGTTCAACGACATGACTATGTCGGCTCTCAATAAAATCAAACAAAAACACAATGAAACTGCTGAGAGCTTTATCGAACGTTTCCGTCGTGAAGCCTTGAAAATGCCTCCCGGGACTCCGGCTGCTGTCACTATTGATACTTGCAAGGCAAATCTTTTACCTATTATCAGTATGTGGACGGGGTCTACCCAATTTCAAGACTGGCCTTCATTCATTGTCAACGCCAAAGCTGCAGAAGTATGTGCCGAGAAGTTCAAACAATTGTTGGTACAAATGTCTAACCCTGATCGGGATGAACACCAGACATCAGGTGGTGGCAACCGCCAGAACAACCGCAAAGCAAAAGAGACTTTGAATATCAATCTGAACAAGAATAAAGAGTCTCTAGCTGTCAATGTGGCTCTGCCTACATCCACTTCTACTCCTTCTGCACCTCCACCGAGGGAACCTCGTCCAAAAGTGGAATATTCTTTCGATGAGAATGACACTGCGAGCATCTTTGAATGTTTACTCAAAAGCAACAAGATTCAGCTTCCAGATCCAAAGAAACCTGATGAAGTCGGTAAGACAGATCATCCTAAATATTGTGTTTACCACAGGTTTATTGGACATCCTACTCGAGCATGTTACGTGCTCAAGGGCAAAATCCATGAGCTCGTTAATGCTGGTGTAGTCACTCTGCAGCAAGATGAGAAGACTGTTACTACAAACATGGTTTTGGTCCAATTCGGTGACTTTCCTCCGCAGATGGTACAGCACAGTGTCATTCCAATTCCTAAAGCGACTCTTGAGATTGAGAATCTTCCGCCTCCACCAAATGAAGGTCTTGTCCCCTTATCTCTTGACAACGGCGAAGTTATCTGGGTCCATCCAGATCTTGTTCCTGAATTCGAAGTCTCTTCTTCCTCTAAGAAGAAAGACCGCTCCAAAAGCAAGGTAAAGACCTGCAACATAGTGTCTTTTGAACCCATCCTTGATGAAGAGATTCTGTTAGGCACCAGATCAGGGAAAGCCTATTTGAAAGATCATTCTGAAGGTCAAGAGAATCCTGCTTCTTCTTCTGAACCTGCTCCAGCACAACCTGCTTCCACTGAAGAGATCCCTTCTACATCTTCACCAGTTGTAGTGCCTATTCCTTCCAAGCCAATGACGGCTGACAAAGGCAAGCAACAAGTCCGCTTTGATAAACCATTGAAAAAATCATCTCCTACAGGACTTGAAAAGCCGTACAACTTTGATATATTGGCTCAATTAGCCAATACACCGGCTAGGCTATCAATTTTTGAGCTCTTATGCCTTTCCAAGGAGACTCGAGAAACTTTAAGTGAAGCTCTGATGCAGGCTGAAACTTGTCTAACTCTCCTCAAGAAACCGAAAGCAGAGCCAGTTTCTTGCTACCATTGTCACAGTATTCTGGAGTTGATTCCAAACATCACTTTCACTCAGGATGATATGCTACTGGAGGATAATAGACATGATCGTCCTCTCTATTATACAGGATATATCGACTCGATGAAAGTTGATCGTATCCTGATAGATCCAGGGTCTGCACTCAGTACCATGCCAAAGACAATGCTCGACGCATTAAAGATACCAGTGCATAGTCTTTCAAGCACAATCACCACTATCTTGGGATTCAACCAAGGAAGGAGTGAACCTTTGGACAAGATCCGCCTGAAACTCCAAATAGGCAATCTTCGCACAAAAGTGACCTTTTATATCATTGACAATCATGGTTGTTCTTATAACGCTCTTCTGGGAAGACCTTTCCTCCATGAACATAACATCGTTCCATCAACTCTGCATCAATGCTTCAAATATGTTGATGACAAAGGACAAGTCCACAAAGAAGTTACAGACCTTTATCCTTTCAAGGGTGTCGAAGCATACTGCAATGACGCTCGTATGTACAAGGAGGAATTTATGAAAGTGGTATTGGCCATGGATACTAAAGAAGATCAAGAAATAGTGCCCAATGACACTCTCATTATACCTGTTAAAGGGCGTGTTTCTCATCCTCAATCTTCTAAACCACTGGCTATCCACTTGCCAGTTCAGAGTCAATCTACTGATGACGATCAAGATAAAAGGGAGCTCACCTCTTCTGAGCCACTTGTTATTGACTTACGTCGTAACAAGGACAAAAAGTAGCTCACTTCTTCTGAGCCTCTTGTTGTCGATTTAACTCACAACAAGGAAAAAAGGGAGCTCACCTCTTCTGAGCCACTTGTTATTGACCTTCGTCGTAATAAGTCTCTTCCACGTTCTTCTTCTCCCCCTCTTGTAATCAATCTGACCAAGCCTGCTAAGGCTAAAGGTCCTGCTGTAAATATAGATGTACATATCAATAAAAAAGCATCTACTTTCCAGTATACTGATGTTATTTATCATACTAAATGCTATTTGGATATGCTAGATAGCTTCAAATCATTTACAATGGGAGTAGTGCAATCTCTTCAAACAGAAGTTTCATGCGAACACTCAAAAGATTCATATCGTATTGTTCCCGCTCGCAAAAAAGGTGAACTTCCAATACTTTTTAGTGAAAGACCGGAACAAAAATTTAGCTATATGGATGATAGCGAAGTTAACGACACGGGACATCTTCAATTCCGTCGTTACAGTCAACAATCAAAAGACATCGTCTGAAAGATGGGTTACGACTTTAAAAGCGGCCTTAATTATGGTAAAGGCAGAAGGACTCCTCTCCGTACTGCTGTTCTACAAGGAAAGTCAGAAATGTATTACAGCAGGACCAAAAGAGGTCTTGGATATGCTTCTCCTCCGATGTTATCCCCAGCAGTTTCTGACTCTGATAGTGAGAAACATTCTAATTCTTCTGATTCCAGATCATGGGATTCTGATACCAGCGTTGGTAAAGTCCATCGTGTAATCGTATCTTCTAATATGGTCTCCGCTGAACTTCCGGAAGGATATGATGAGGATAATGAAAAAAGTTCTGAAACTGATCCTTGGGCTCAACAGATGGATAATCAATGGGTACTCTGATTTGAACAAAGAGAACCTCCTACTGAAGATCAACTAATTCAAGTTGATGTAGGAGAAAGCGAGTCGCCTCGTCCAATCTTTATTAGCAAGAATCTTCCTAAAGCAGATAAGCAAGAGTTGATTCTTCTCATTAAAGAATACATTGACGTCTTTGCTTGGAGTTACAAAGACATGCCAGGTTTAGATCCTAAAATTGTTACTCACAAATTAAATATTCTGCCTAATGCTAAACCAGTCAAACAGCAGCAACGACGATTTAAGCCTGAAATGATGGACGCGATCGATGATGAAGTCAAGAAGCTTATCGCTTATGGCTTTATTCGAGAAGAACAACATCCTGATTGGGTAGCCAACGTTGTTCCAGTCCTGAAGAAAATCGACAAAGTTCGAGTCTGTATCGATTTCCGGGATCTTAATGAAGCATGTCCGAAAGATGAATTTTCTCTCCCTATCACGGACGTGATGATTGACAATACTTGTGGGTTCGAGCGAATATCCTTTATGGATGGGTTCTCTGGATATAATCAGATCAAGATGAATCCCGAAGATGAAAAACATACATCTTTCCGTACTCCTCGGGGAGTCTATTGCTACACGGTGATGCCATTTGGTCTCAAGAACGCTGGTGCAACTTACCAACGGGCCATGAGTACCATTTTCAGAGAACATATTCGTAAAACAGTCGAATGTTATGTTGATGATATAGCTGTTAAAAGTCGTCTAAAAGAAGATCATATCCAAGACTTGAGAACTATCTTTAATCTTATGCATCAACATCAGCTCAAGATGAATCCCACCAAGTCATTCTTGGGTGTCTCTAGTGGTAAGTTTATTGGCTTCGTTATTACCTCTAAGGGTATACACGTGGATCCCGAGAAGATCAAAGCCATTCAAGAGATGCGTCCTCCACGCAACCTAAAAGAGCTACGAGGATTTCAACACCGACTTGCGTACATCAGGTGATTCATTTCGAACTTGTCTGGACGCTGCAGACCATTCACTCAGCTAATGAAGAAGGGTGTATCTTTTATTTGGACTGAAGAATGTCAACAAGCATTCGACGACATCAAACAGTATCTTATGAACCCACCAGTTTCGGTGCCACCAATCTCAGGCATTCCATTCTTAATGTATGTCCGTGCTATGGATCATTCATTGGGTGCTTTACTCGCCCAAAAGAATAAAGAAGGTCATAAACAGGCTATCTATTACCTCAGTCATACTTATAATTGGTGCTGAACACCGTTATAGTCCGGTTGAAAAAGAATGTCTAGCCCTTATATTCGCTGTTCAAAAGACGAGGCATTACATCATTGGTCAAACCATTCATGTCATATCCCGAGTCAATCCTCTTCGGGTATTAATGAAGAAGTCTAGCACACTCAACACTCGACTTGCTACATGGGCCATCCTTCTAGCCCAATATGACATGGTGTATGTTCCTCAAAAGTCTGTTAAAGGTCAAGCACTGGCAGATTTCTTGGCAGCTCATCCTGTACCAGAAATATCTAAACTCTACGACAAAATTCCAGACGAGACTTTGGAAGTCAACTTGATCTCTGAAGAATTTCCAACATGGCGTCTATTCTTTGACGGAGCATCCAGAATCGGACCCAATGGTGCTATTGTAGCAGGAGTTGGAGTTGTTCTCGTTTCTCCAGACGGATCAACTATCCAAAGAGCTTACTCTCTAGATGAATCATGTTCCAATAATGTAGCAGAATACAATGCTCTACTTATTGGTCTTCAATTAGCTAAGCAATTGAACATTGAATATCTGGAAGTTTACGGCGACTCTAAACTGGTTGTCAATCAGGTTAGAGGAACTTATGAAGTCCGTCATCAAGATCTGGTATCTTACTTTGAAGCAGCAATCAACATGGCTATATCATTCAAAGCTTTCTTTATTGAATATGTACGCCGAGCTTGTAATACTGAAGCAGATGCCTTAGCCAATCTTGCAGCAGTCTTAGCTGTTCCCTTTCGAAGATAACAAGTGGTGGTTATTTCTAATCGAGAATTGTTTTGTGTTGAAAACAATCGTAACATCGAGTTCAGTAATTTTGCTGAAATTAATGTTATCAATAAAGATTGGAGAACTCCTTTCATCGACTTTGTGGTTCACGACATACTCCCCGAAGATCCTAAGGAGGCTACAAGTATTCAACGACGATCTCTACGATTCTACTACAACCAAACTACTAAGACTCTCTATCGGCGGACTTACGACGGTCTTCTTCTACGCTGTCTAGCTGGTGATGAAGCAAAACAGGTATTACGTGAAGCTCACGATGGTGTCTGTGGAGCACATCAGCCCGGTCCTAAACTACAGGATCGCATCCGAAGAATGGGTTACTACTGGCCCTCTATGGTATCAGATGCCATCGAATATGCAAGGAAATGTCAAGCCTGTCAAATCCATGCAGACTTCATTCATCAACCTTCGGAATTTCTACATCCGACAGCTACTTCTTGGCCATTCGAAGCTTGGGGCATGGATGTCATAGGTCCTATTAATCCTCCTTCTTCTAGAGGACATCGGTTCATTCTAGCAATAACAGACTACTTCTCTAAGTGGGCTGAAGCTATACCCTTGGCTGAAGTCAAGACCAGTAGTGTTATCAACTTCGTCAAACACCATGTCATTTATCGATTTGGTGTCCCTCGCCGAATCATTCATGACAATGGATCGCAATTCATCAGCCAGAAATTCACTAGATTCTGTGATGATCATCGGATTGACAACGTTGCTTCGACTGCCTACAATCCTGCTGCTAATGGTTTAGCCGAAGCCTTCAACAAAACTATTATCAAACTCCTCAAGAAGTTTGTATCCACTAACAAATGAAATTGGAGTGAAAAGCTTGGCGAATGTCTATGGGCCTACCGAACTACGGTCCGCAATCCTACGGATTTTACACCTTTCTCTTTGGTATATGGCTGTGAAGCTGTTCTTCCTCTGGAACTTCAAATTCCTTCTTTAAGGATTGCCATTGCTAGCGAGCTCACTACAGAGAATAATGACCTTCTTCGACTTCAAGAATTGGAGGCACTCGACGAAAAACGATTAATGGCTTAGCAACATATTGAGCTATATCAAGCCCGCATCTCGAAGACTTTCAACCGCAAAGTTAAAATCAGAGCCTTTCAGCAAGGAGAACTTGTTTTAACAGTCAGACGTCCTATGACTATGACTCATATGAGCAAAGGCAAGTTCGACGCAAAGTGGGAAGGTCCATACATTGTGAGCAAAGTCTTCTCAAATGGAGCTTATCAACTCTCAGAACTGGATGGACGAATTGCAATGATGCCTATCAATGGCAAATTCCATAAAAAGTACTATGTATAAATGTAAATACTTGTAAATTATCAAGACAAGTTCATGTTTATAAATAAAATTTTATTTAATCATGAATGATAGCACATGATATTAAGGAAGATCACTATCATCCTTCTCTACATTTGGACGCGGACCACTACCGTCCTTTTCAAAAACACGGTCAGCGAAAGAACTGAGAACCTCTTTGCTGGAACCCATGAGGAACTTGCAGGCAGCCATCCTCATGGCTTCTTCTTCTTCAGTCCTTCCTGGTTCAAGCAGAAAGTCCAGGATGTCTCTCGGTGGCTTGGGTGCAGACGAACCTTCGCCTGCTTTTGCTTCCTTTGGCTATTTTGGATCGATAGGACGTTCTTTAACGTCTTCTTCAACCTTCGGGGTGAACTCAGTCTTCTTGAGTGCATCTTCAGACGATATTTTTATGTTGAAAAGTGAAAGTGCTCATTCCTGTCAGATGTCTGTCTTATTTATAGGCAGAGATTTCTCAAAACAATGAAGCGACACATTCATCCGATGGTTCATTCATTCACATTCATCCAACGGTTCGCCCGTTCATTTATCATCACCTGACGGTTCATCCGTTCATTTAATTCCTTTGACAGTTCATCCGTTCATTTAATTCCCTTGACGGTTCGTCCGTTCATCACATTCATCAGACGGTTCGCCCGTTCATTCGTTATTATTTGACGGTTCATCCGTTCATTATTTTGACGGTTTGTCCGTTCTTTCCATCATTTGACGGTTTTTCCGTTCATTTCACATCCATATCAACAACTTATCGTTTCGATTAAGTTGTCAATTGAAATAATAATGTTCAGTATATTCTGCCATGTCTATATTACCTCTGAGCAGATATAATGAATATAATTATTTTCTATAAAATTATCAAAAAATATATCATGTCATGTACCTCTGAATATATTTTCTATCTCTATTATTTATATCTGAACAAGATATGCAACAAATAATGGAGCCCCAGCAAAAATGTCTTTTATTGATTGAAATATAAGACATTACAAAAAAACACACATACTTCAAAAGACAAAAGATACAAAAAGTTCTATTAAGAAGGAGGAATGATCAAATTGTCAATCTGCTGCTTCAGAGTCTGCATCTCTTCTTCATGAGTGGATGTCACCCTCCTTCTAGCTTCTTCCATCCCGATTTCATCATTAAAAACGGGCATGTTTACAGTCCGGCGGGTAATCTCTGCACCATGAGTTGCATCATACTCAGCCTTCTCCTGAATCAAGGCATTGAATTGTTCAATCACAAGTTGATGATTAGCAGTTTCTTCTTCTAATTCTTGCTGGAGACGAACAATTTCTGCTCTCAGTTCAGCAGTTCTCTGTCCTTTTCTTTCAGCCATCAAAGTTACTGATTCTAGCTTGGAATTGTATTCAGCAGACTTTGTGGAGTAAGCTTCCAAAAGATTTTGAAGATTCATCCTTTCTATATCAGCTGCTTGGGCCATTTTCTCGAACTCAGCCTGCACTAGAGATTCTATTTCCTTTTTTTTTGAGCTCCTTATATTTCTTTATGGAGACTTCTAATTCATTCAATATGTGGTCAAGAAGAGTGGCCTGAGCTTCGTCTCCTTGCTCCTTTATAGCCCTTACTAAAAAAGAAGTTAGGTTTCTAACCATAAAGAAATCAGCTCCCTCTTTGTCTATCATCTTATGAACCAGAGGTCTCAGCGATTCAAAGAAGCATCTGGTGAATGATTGAACAACTTGTTGATTAATTGCCAGAGTTCCAGGAGTCGCAGCTACTCCTGTTGAAGACGAGGCAGCAGGATGCTCAATCCTTTCTGTCTGGATGGCAGGCTCTTTAAACAAAGGAGCCAGAGTGGAGCTATTCGCCCCTCCTGTTTGTTCCTCTACAAAAGTAAAATTGTTATTTTGCTAGTCGTTTGCTAAATAACCAAAAAGATCAAATGAAGGCAGTCTTACCTTGGTTCAATCCAGCAATGAGCTTATCCCCTGCAGGAGTAGACTCTGGCAGAGCAGAAGTAACTTTAGCTATAACAGCTTGGCTACTACCCGCTTCAGAACCACAAGATAAATGATGACTACTACTAACAACCACCGTCGTTATGGGAATTATGTCCGTGCACGTCGGAGGTGCTGGAGGAGTCTCATGATCTACAGGAAATACAAATAAAGACATTAGCTATTAATTCATTCAAGAGGAGATTGCTAATTTCATTTTATACCTTGAGGATCATTGGCGGGAGTTTTTTCCAGGGCTTCTTCATTTATTGCTTTTTCGAGAACCTTAACATCCTTTTCAGGATCTAAGGTCTCAGCAGCATTCTCTGGGATTTTAATATCCTCATTATTTACATCATTGACGGCAGCAGGAGATGCGTGCACTTCATCATCTTCAAGATCTTGTATGTAGTCATCAACATTTTCAGACGAAGAGCTCTCCTCATCCTCGTCTTCTTCTGGTGCCTTCTCGCTGGTAGTCGCGGCTTGGTCACCATAATCATCTAGGGGACTGTAACTACAATCTTCTAAAGCTGCAATTACTTTACGATCTTCCTCTTCGCAAAGGGTTCTAGGAGTAGGCAGAAGTTCAACAATCTATAACTGCTCTTTCCTCACTTCCTCTATAGTACTTCCTCTAGGCTCTTCGGCCTCAGTTTTTGGAGCAAGATCTGTCCTTTGCTCAACCTCCTCTCTACGTTCAGGACTAGGAGTTTTATTCCTAGGTTCTGAAACAGGTGTAGGAGAGGGCAAAATTAATCCAGCTGTAGCATCCATCACTATTGAAGACGGAGCTCGATTCCTTCTGTGGGCCATCTTCTTTCTTTTCAATGGCCTCTCAGGGCTCTCTATATTGATAGTTTCAACTTGTTTCTGGATGGAAGTTGGTGTTGTAGCCTCTTCTTGTTGAGTTGACCTGGCCAGTTGCCGAGACTGAGATCGAGTGGTGATCCTTTCAGAAGAATAATCTAGGATCAACTTCTTCTTTGCTGCTGGAGCAGGAGGATCTTCTCTTCTTTTCCTTTTTGCAGGAGATCTACCCACTTTCAGAGAGATACGCATTGCTGCGTTTACTTCTTGAGGGAATATAATATCCCTCGAAACTTCTAAAGGTGCATCTGCTGGCTCGTGCACCTCATCATTTATAGGGATCGACAGAGCAACTCTTCCTTTCTTCAATCTCGTCGAAGAAGCGAAACTATCGGCGAGGTTAAAATTCTCAGCAAAAGTATTCGCGGATGTATAAAATACTGAATAAGTAAATAACATCCGAGGACCATGAGTGCTATTTGTTGGCATCGGGAATATGGCCTTCGTATCACGGGCATTATAGTAAGCCCAGGCTCAGGCCCCGTCTATCAAAAAACCCTTGCCTTGGAGACAGGTGATTGCTTTCCCCACATGGAATTGATCATATCCAAACTGTCGAGCAAATCGGCTGGGGAGATATGGTTCTAAGTAACATTCCTCTTCGAACCGGTATACCAAATGAGATGGTCGAATTGTCTTCAACCATTCAAAGGCTGCACGGTTTAGAGGTTGCATCTTTGAGTCCACCATGTTTGTTGGCATCTGATCATGTCCAGTAGGGAGAGGAGCACAACAAAAGTTCTATCCTCTATTCAGATTTAGAACATATCTACACTCGCTCAAAGAAGTGTACTTCCATCATGAGAGTACCTTCGCAGAAAGCTGCCATC
Organism: Iris pallida; assembly: GCA_029216955.1. Classification (NCBI taxonomy): domain Eukaryota; kingdom Viridiplantae; phylum Streptophyta; class Magnoliopsida; order Asparagales; family Iridaceae; genus Iris; species Iris pallida. The sequence continues at coordinate 8,019,728 of JANAVB010022997.1, read as the reverse complement.
AACCGGTCCTATGCCGGGGTCCATTAAAGTGGGATAGTGGAGAAGCAACCATCCAAATAGATATGTGTATGGCAGTTCTAAGCGAGGGAACTCTTTCTCTCCTTTTGCTTTCAGCATCAAATCGACATACGAACGAAGACTGGCATTTAATTTGCAAGTCATTGCTGATTAACAGGTCCACCTTGTAACCAAAGACTAACTTGACCGCGGCAAAAAGAATGCCGCGATGAAAGCGGTCCACAGCACTGGATCCGGGAACCACAAACCGCCGAAGCCAGTATGTCAGAAACCCTGCCAGTTGGGCTTCTTTTGACATGGGTCTATAACCCATTCTCAAGTAACTCTCCAGAGTATCCCCTGTCTTCAAAGGGGGGTATTGATAATCATCCTTCATTTGCTTATCAAAATTTCCACTCTCTTCCATCAGCTTCATAACTTCTGTATTGCTCAAAGGTTTGAAGAAATCAGGATAACATTTGTTGTTTTCCTTAGTCTTCTTCTCTTCTATGTGGTGAAAGAACAGATAGGGTAACCATTTCGAAGAATAACAGGTGTTTGCTGTAGCACTCTTATAAAACAGGGAGCAGATCTTGTAATGGCATAGCAGTTCCTCGAATACTGCTACCATCGCTGTATTTTTCCTTCTAAGTTTGTCCAACTCATCATTGGTTGGAACAAACTCTTCATATGGAGCATCTGCCATTGGCAAGTACGAGATATATTTCATCTCGTGGAGTGCAAATCCGATTTCTCCACCAGGGGTCATGAAAGTTCCCGTTCTATAATTGTATCTTTCAGCCAAGGCCAAGAACAGGTGTGAATTGGGTGCAAAACCATAAACAGTGGCGTGCACTGCTTGGTACAGATTGATCTGTTGAAGTCTATCTTCAAATGTTGTCAGAATCCAATTTGTAATACAGTTCCATCTCCTGTAATCTGGATTCACCAATCCAGTTAATCTGATATCCTGTTCGGGGTATTTCCCTTCAGCTTTCGCAAATTCGTTTGCAAATATCGGTGTTCTGACAGGCATCAACAAGGTGGAGTTCTCTGGCAGAATGCAACCAGATCTCAAGCCTCTCAACAAGACACTGTATCGATCAGAGGAGCTGTAGAACATATCCTTCTTATTTGGCCCCTTCTTCACGAAAATTTTCCCTGCACGGGCATCTTGAAAAAGAGTGATGTTCCACTCCATCTTCCTCGGATAGCTCGCATGAGCATACCGGGATAAAGGGAGACAGCAGGCAATATCTGGTATAAAAAAAGACCTATCTTCTGGATGGACTATTCTTTCTTCCATCCTCGGCCTTGGTTGAGAGCTTTTCTCAAAAGCCTCACCAAACAAGAATGAAGGTTTCTTATGAATAACAGCGTCTGCTGATTTCAAGGGCTGTCCATTCATTAAACACAGTAGAGTCTCATTGTCTTGAGATATCAGAATCGCCTGACGGAAGGTCGGTAGATCATACTGGGGATAATGTACATGGGAGAGATCCTCTTTATACTCCGACTCTGAAAGAGTTCCCACAAAAGTTTCATATTCTGGATCTTCTCTTACGTTAACTGCATCAAACAAAGAAAATAAAAATCAGTACAAGTCAAGTCAAAGATTCTGTTATCAGTTTGCGCAAAATCAGAATGCGCAACATCAGATTGCGCAGTATCAGTTTGCGCAAACATCAGACTGCGCAGACAAACAGCCATCAGTTTGCGCTGACCATCTCGCGCAAATCAGCAGATTGCGCTGACATCTGCCAGCGCAGTTCAACCGATTGCGCAGAAAGTCATTCTTCATAAAAATGAAGAGTTAACTGATTTGTGCAACCAGAACCCTAAAGAGGGTGGCGCAGTATAATCACATCTCTAAAAAGAGATAGATTTTGAAGAATAGTGAGATCAAAACCCTAAAAAGGGTTTTTGATTAAAAGTTCTCAACCTGACATTGCAGGGTGCGCGGATTCATGGTGAGAAGCTCGTCGTGCAGCCTTATTTGATGATTCGGCCGGGGCCTTGCCCTTAGCGGCGGCGGAGGATCGTCGGGGCGCCATGAAGATCGTCGGAGAAAGAAGTCGAAGTTTGTTCGGAAATTTCTTTCTCTCAAACACAAAAGGAGGCAAAGTAAAGAAATGAAATGAAGAAGAGAGCTATTTATAGTTTTTGAAAACGAAACGGAGGCCTCAGTTTGCGCCTAAAATTAGGGACAATCCCTCAGATTGCGCAGCCAGTTTACATCATGCGTAAATTGATTCAAATTTCAAAATTCAAAGTATTTCGAAATTTTGAATAAGTTCAACTTTCGAAAACTTTGAAGGGGGTCTTGTAGGTCCTAAAAAATCAAGTGGCACACATCAACAAAGTCAGAAAATCAAGAAATACAATTTTCAGATGATTTGCACAGACAACAAATTGTGCACTATTCAGATTGCACAGGATCGATTGCGCACACTCTCAACTGCGCAAGCTGACGTGGCAAATCTCCATCATTACCTGACACAAATCAAATCTTCTGACAACTGACAGCACGGAGATCGAGGCGGCCGTTTATTTAATCGTGCAGCACGGCGCTCGAGGACAGCTGGCAGCGCAATCCAGGTTGGCGCAATCCGAGTTGGCACAATCCATTTCTTGTGCAAATCAAGTTGGCGTAATCCAAAGTCTGTGCAGTTCAATATGCGCGTTCCACCATTACAAATGATAAAGTACACGTGGCATTCAAGCCATCAATTGCTCATTTCGTGGCAACTGCCTATGCATGATCATGCGCATTTTAATCAAATGACGCCATGTGTCCAAGACAGTTAACCCATGATCCAGCAACTGCCTGTGCAGTCCATTGCTGCGCAAATCAATTGCTGCGCAATCCATCATGCGCAGTCCAAAATAACTAAAAGTTAGTTATTTTTTAGAACTCTATAAATAGAGTTTCAAGTCTCCATTTAAGGGGATCACAAATCAATAATCAGAGATCAGAGAGTTCAGGAGTTCTTGGCCAAGTGCTGCTGCATTCTTCCGAGGCTTTTGCCTTCAACTTCAGAGGCTTTTTGCCTTCAATTCCAGAGTTGTTTTCAACTTCAGAGGCTCCGTCTTCAGAGTTCACATCGTCCAAGGGATAAAGCAATCGTCATCTAGATTGGATTCCTAAAGTTGTACCATTCCCAGAATTCAAATTGTAATCTTTTATAAAGTTTGTATCAATAAAGTTCTTCAACTTTTGTTTTTGCAAACAATGGTTCTGGAAATGCAAAGCATTTCCAGAACCTGGTCGACGGATTATCCGTCAGTATTCCGTTGCTAATCTGTCCTTTGTTAGCGACGGCATTCGACGGAATAGCGACGGAACGATACCCTCTGATACGCTGTTACGACGGTTATCGACGGATTATCCGTCGCTAGCTTTTACACAGTTCAGTATTTAATACTTGAAATCGACGAAAGACCATCGGAAAGTCGTCGCTAATGCATCGTATTGTGACGACGAAAAGCCGTCGCTAATCCGTCGCTTGACGACTACTTAGCGACGGATCATTATTAGCGACGAGCTGATTGCCGACGGATTATTTTGACCAAGATTCGTCAGTGATCGGTCGCTAATACAAACTACCGACGGATGGGCGACGGATCTGGCCGTCGCTAAATCAACAAATTTTGGTAGTAGAAAATGCTGGACGACCACAGCGAAGAAAGAGGGTTCCTGCTGTAAAGGGGGCCAGTACCTGATACAACACTGAGGGAGCATCGTAAAAGGGATACGCGGAGTACGACGCCAACTTGGGTGAGGCAGGGGAAGAGGGGCCTGAGGAAAGCTCGACCGAAGGATCCTGAGGAAGGGGGAGTTAGGGACGGATGCTGGATCGTTGAAAGTGGTCGAGTACATTGGAGGGGGATCGGTAGAGGAGGATCCTGAGTGAGGTTGAGGAGCAACCAAGGGGGGAATCGGGCGGGCGTCAAGAGGAGAGGCCCTAGGGTCAGTCGGCTCTGAGGGAGACACTGCATCTGCAGATAAAGCCCTAGGGCTGTCTCACACCTCGTGCCCCTAGAGGAAGCAGCCGCAACAAATGTGATGTCGCTCTTCGAATATGATGTCTTGTGAAATGGTGTGGCCGTCAAGCAAGTTGATTCTAATATAAGGTGGAGTGGGGCGGCTGGTGTTAATATCAATGAGCACCCTGGCACAACTCGACCTGGAGACGACTTCAGTAGCATGATCAATGGCAAGCGGAGAGCCAATGCATTGCACCACAAGGAATAGAGCTTCTTTCACGAAGAGGATATGCGGCAAACCAGGGAGCGATACCTAGATCGGAATCACTGAGGACACTACCAAAATATGTCCATTTAGCGACGGCCACATCCGTCGCCCATCCGTCGGCAATTAGTATTAGCGACCGATCACTGACGGAACATGGCCAAAATAATCCGTCGACAATCAGCTCGTCGCTAATAATGATCCCTCGCTAAGTAGTCGAAGAGTGACGAAATAGTGACGGCTTTTTGTCTTCACAATACGATGCATTAGCGACGACTTTCCGACGGGCTTTCGTCCATTTCAAGTATTAAATACTTAACTGTGTAGACGCTAGCGACGGATAGTACGTCGGTAAACAGTCGTATAAGTGTATTAGAGGGTATCGTTCCATCGCTAGTCCGTCGATCTCCGTCGTTAACAAATGACGGATTAGCGACGGAATACTGACGGATTATCCGTCGACCATGTTCTGAAAATGCTTGACATTTCCAGAACCTTGGCGACGGATTTTTCGTTGCGACACCGTCGAGACAGCGACTGATTTGTGGCTGATTATCCGTCGCCAATGTTCTGGAAATGTCAAGCTTTTCCAGAACCTTGTCAACGGATTTTTCGTCGCTATTCCGTCGAACTATATACCACCAGAACGTTGCCGACGGATATTCCGTCGACCACCCGTAGCCACCTGGAAACAGTTTCAAATCTCCAGTTAGCGACGGAAATGCCGTCGAAAAGTAGTCAGAAACTGGAAATTTTCGTCGCTAACCGGTCACAAGTCCGTCGCCAACTTAGATTTTTTTGAAAAAACTGTTCACAAAAATATGCATAAACCAAACCAATATATAATGCACACCAATTATCCAATAATCACATAGACCAAATATATAATGCACACCAATTATCCAAGAATCACATAGACCAAATATGCACATACGAATTTAATGCACACCAATTATCCAATAATCATATAGACCAAACCAAATTAATATAAAATAGACATCAATTATCCTGAAGAGTAACCTAATATTCGTCGTTATAATCCGATCATAGCACAAATATTCCAAAATTCCCACAAATATTCCCACTTTTTCTTAATTACAATACTTTAAGGAGGAGGAGGAGTTCGATTGCCCGGTGGTGGTAATCTCTGCTGCGACCGACGAATATACTCCTCCACTAGGTACGGCGGTGGAGGGAGGGAAGTGGCTGCATGCCTTTGGCTCACTCGAGCGGTATTTTTGCGTCAGATAAAATAGCAAAAATTTTATTTATCTCCAAGTGTGAGAACGGATGGCTCAGAACACAACCCAAAATTTATTCTAGCATATATTAGTGTGAATCATCTATGTTATGTACATATCGTGTAGTATATGTTCTTATCATACCTAGTATCTGAAGGATATAACAGAATGAAGATGAACTCACATAATATAATACTAAAACATCATCTACTACTATATAAGATATAGTGATAGGATGTCATATCATCATTGCCGAGGGATGAGGGTCGAAGGACAGTCAACTTTATCTACGGCTACATAGTTTCTGCCTCGTCAGTCGAATGGCTGCAGGGACTATGTTTATGTCCATTTTGTCGTACCGTAGATTAATACAAATGGAGCTGGAGCTGGAGCCAAAATACAGTACTAATTAACCATGTCGTACCATTTTACTCTCTCACTCTCTCTCCTCCTCCCCTCCGGCGCACTCATACTACTAATTCCTTTGTGTTTTAAGTGTAAGAACGGATGGCTCAGAACATAACCCAAAATTCATTCTAGCATACATTAGTGTGAATCATCTATGTTCTGTACATATGGTATAGTATATATTCTTATCGTATCTAGTATCTGAAGGATATAACAGAATCAAGATGAACTCACATAATGTAATACTAAAACATCATCTACTACTATATAAGATATAGTGATAGGTTGTCATATCATCATTGCCGAGCAATGAGGGTCGAAGGACAGTCAACTTCATCTACGGCTACATAGTTTCTGCCTCGCCAGTCGAATGGCTGCAGGGACTATGTCCTGATCACCATGTCGTATCGTAGATTAATGCAAATAGAGCTGGAGCTGGAGCCAAAAATACAGAATCCAAAATACAAAATACAGAATTCAATCCCTGGGTTCGCAGACCCCCTCGGTGGAACACTCAACACCGGCACGCAGAATACATTCCAGAATATATAAAAATATAAAGAAAAAATATTATCCGCAACGAACAATGTCAATATATAATATCCTCAACCAAATCAATATCCACAAATATGTTCAAAGTCAGTATCCTCTAATGATGAAGAACGCAAAAATTAAAGACCCCCTCTCTTTTTTCACTCTTCACAGTTCTCACAACTGGAAGGATCAGTGCTTTCTAGTTCTCTTCCATCCATCAATTCCTCCGTTCTGATCAAGCATCTTCCTTCTTCTCTCCTCCACCATGGCTCTGGACCCATCTGCTCCTCCCTACTTCCCTTCTTCTTATTTGACTCTTTCAGCCACATATGATATCCACCTCAAGTGTAGAGTCGGGGGAGAAGAATGGGCAGGAAGAGGAGGGGGAAGCAGCACAGCCAGCGGCATGACCCAGAGGAAGTACAGAGGTTTTTTTCAACATCCGTAGGAGAACTATAAGGATATATATTTTTATAACATGTCACCTTGTCAAAGACCCTTAATGTGACAACCATGTTACCGCGGTGTCAGAAAACTAACATGTCATAATTTTCTAAGCCGTGTATTTTGACATAATCCTCCCAACTCTTTTCTCCTATGTAGTGATTACTACATAGGAGGAAAGAGTTGGAAGGATTATGACAAAACACACGGCTTAAAAAATTATGACATGTTAGTCTTCCGACACCGCGGTAACATGATATTCACATTAAGGGTCTTTGACAAGGTGACATGTTGTGAAAAGATATATCCTTATAGTTCTCCTACGGATGTTGAAGAAAACCTCTGTACTTCTTCCGGGTCATGCCGTCGGCTGTGCTGCTTCTCCCTCCTCTTCTTGCCCACTTCTTCTCCCCCGACTTTACGCTTGAGGTGTATATCATATGTGGCTGAGAGAGTCAAATAAGAAGAAGGAAAGTACGGAGGAGAGGATGGGTCTAGAGCCATAGTCGAGAAGAGGAGAAGGAAGATGCTTGATAAAAACGGAAGACTCAGAACACAACCCAAAATTCATTCTAGCATACAATAGTATGAATCATCTATGTTCTGTACATATGGTGTAGTATATGTTCTTATCGTATCTAGTATCTGAAGGATATAACAGAATCAACAAGAACTCATATAATGTAATACTAAAACATCATCTACTACTATATAAGATATAGTGATAGGTTGTCGTATCATCATTATCGAGGGATGAGGGTCAGAGGACAGTCAACTTTATCTACAGCTATATAGTTTCTGCCTCGCCAGTCAAATGGCTGCAGGAACTATGTCCTGATCACCATGTCGTACCGTAGATTAATGCAAATGGAGCTAAAAATATCCGTCGCTAACCGGTCACGAGTCTGTCGCTAACTGAGATTTTTTTGAAAAAATTACAGCACTTTCTATGTTCACAAAAATATGCATAAACTAAACCAATATATAATGCACACCAATTATCCAACAATCACATAGACCAAATATATAATGCACACCAATTATCCAAGAATCACATAGACCAAATATGCACATACGAATTTAATGCACATCAATTATCCAAGAATCATATAGACCAAACCAAATTAATATAAAATAGACATCAATTATCCTGAAGAGTAACCTGATATCCGTCGCTATAATCCGATCATAGCATAAATATTCCAAAATTCCCACAAATATTCCCAATTTTCTTAATTATAATACTTTAAGGAGGAGGAGGAGTTCGATTGCCCGGTGATGGTAATCCCTGCTGCGACCGACGAATATACACCTCCACTAGGTACGGCGGTGGAGGGAAGGAAGTGGCTGCATGTCTTTGGCTCACTCGAGCGGTATTTGTGCGTCAGATAAAATAGAAAATTTTGATTTATCTACAAGTGTGAGAACGGATGGCTCACAACACAACCCAAAATTTATTCTAGCATACATTAGTGTGAATCATCTATGTTCTGTACATATGGTGTAGTATATGTTCTTATCGTATCTAGTATCTGAAGGATATAACAGAATCAAGATGAACTCACATAATATAATACTAAAACATCATCTACTACTATATAAGATATAGTGATAGGTTGTCGTATCATCATTGCCGAGGGATGAGGGTCGAAGGACAGTCAACTTTATCTACGGCTATATAGTTTCTGCCTCGCTAGTCGAATGGCTGCAGGGACTATGTCCTGATCACCATGTTGTACCGTAAATTAATACAAATGGAGCTGGAGCCAAAATACAGAAACCAAAATACAAAATACAGAATACAATCCCTGGGTTTGTCAAAAATATAAAACACAGTTCTAATTCATATGTGTTTTAAGTGTGAGAATGGATGGCTCAGAACACAACCCAACCGGAGAGGATACTCTGAGAGATCCATCTGAGTAGGACGTATACTTTGAGAGATCACCTTTACAAGAATGATATCAGTAGTAGGATTGAGTGTTGGAGGAGATATTATCAGAGTATACGTCCTACTCAAATGGGTCTCTCACCGTTACTATTTTTTTTCTGACAGCATGGTGGATGTGCTCCGTCAACAGATTCTTGCTCTGAGCCAAAACTTTGCCCCGGAGCTCAAGTGGACATCCTTAGTGTAGAGGTCGAGTGAGAGGTTCCTAATAGCATGGTGGTCTCCTTTGTCAAAGTATCCGTGCTCGTCCCATATTGACGAGCACGGATACTTTGACAAAGGAGACCACCATGCTGTCAGGAACCTCTCACTCGAGCTCTACACGAAGGATGTCCACTTGAGCTCTGGGGCAATGTTTTGGCTCGGAGTAAGAATCTGTTGACGGAGCACATCCACCATGCTGTCAGAAAAAAATAGTAATGGTGAGAGACCCATCTGAGTAGGACGTATACTCTGATAATATCTCCTCCAACACTCAATCCCACTACTTATATCATTCTTGTAAAGGTGATCTCTCAGAGTATATGTCTTACTCAGATGGATCTCTCAGAGTATCCTCTCTGGTTGGTTGTCGTATCATCATTGCCAAGGAAAGAGGGTCGGAGGACACTCTGTTAGGGTTAAATACTAAAAGTATCACTTTTTAGTAATCTTATTTCCTTAAATTTTGAATGAGAATCATATGGAAAAATGTTTGCATATTGTATTTGTTGCAAGTGTTAATACAAATGTCTGATATTTTATATTATAGATAATATGGTGTGTGGTATCACATAGAAGATCATATTATCAGTTCCCTATGGAGTATATAAATAGTTCACAACCTAGATGGACTTGGACAATCTATTGGAAAGGTTATAGTGTAATCTGGTATTAGTCTATCTTGACTATAGGTTTACACTAGTACACTTTGTGTGTATTGAACAGGACCACTTGAGGTTGTTCTCTTTGTACTGACTACATAAGAGAACAAACACCTCCGTTATTATGGATGCTTGTGCTCTTAACCCGAATATAATAACAGACATGTATATGTAGTGTGCATTATTTTGACTCATAAAAGAGTGAGATTCATTATAGATCAACAACCTCTATGAATTGGGTAATAATATTGTATATATAATGGGTTGTTGATTATAAATGGAATTCATGTCCCGATACATCAGGTTGATGATGTCCCCTTAAGGAGCTCATAAGGATTGTCATATAAACCCTGCAGATGGATTATATCCGACATGATAAATAAAGTTGAGCGGTACTACTTAAGGATAAAAGATGTCGAATCAATATAGTTGTCAGTAACTTAATTTGATCGACGGACATACGATATCTTAACATGGGGAGCCAAACGAGCATATAACAAAAGGAGCCCACAAACATAATTTAGGATTGGGGAGGTAGTACAACAATAGCTCATTAGTGGACCGAGCCATTGTTAATGGGCCTGGATTGTGTGTTCAGGCTGAACACGGGATATCCAGATCTGTTAGGAGGCCTAACCCTAATTTCTCCTCATGGTTCCTGCCGTAGCCTATATATATCCTCTATTCTCTGGCCGCCAGATTACCGATCAAAAATCTGAAACTTTTCCTAAATTCGTGATTCACGTAAGGAGAGAAAGAGAGGGCTGCCAAGGAGAAGAAAAGGTTGGGAGATCGTCGCCCACACGACGTCCAACTCTAGGAAGGAATACATGCAGAAGATCTTGGGGTCGTCCGCTCGAGATTGCCAGGAATTACTTGTCTCCTTTCCGTCGCAGGTATAATTCGTGAACCCTAGTTTTCGCCTATGAAGGGTTAGAACACGTATTAGATCTGTTTAACTTTCTATCGATCAATACGCACACCAAAGGAAGGGCCCTGAAAATCCCCAGTTCCATCAATTGGTATCAGAGCCAATTTGGATCTACGTATTGATTGATACGTCCATGTTGTCCAATAAAACCTGCACTGTGTAATCACTACCAAAATATCATCAAATAGCGACGTCAGGAGACGTCGCTAAATAACAAAAATACGTCGCTAAATTCAGTTTGCGACGTATTTAGCGACAAAAATCGAACGTCGCTTATAGACAAGTCCCAGATGACACTTTCGTCGCCGAACGTCGCTATTAGCGACGTGACGTTCTGTGTCGCTAGACGTCGCAAAAGTAGCGACAGACGGAGACGTATTCATACGTCGTCAAAACTGCGACGTAAAGCGACCACTTGCGACGCTGTAAACTTTATATATGATGACCTGGCATGGCAGCCACGTGGGCAGCTTAACGACGTACGTTAGTGACGTTTAGCGACGTTACGTCGCTATCTAGCGACGTATAGCGACGTCAACTGTTCGTCGCAGTCTGTCGCAGAACGCCGTTATACGTCGCAGATATTATAAAAAAAATTGATATTTTTGTTATGCTTTGTGTCCGTGTTTACAGTGTGTATGAAGTGCAGTGTTCGAATCATCGACAGTTTCGCTTACTGTTCTATGTTTTATCTTGGATAGAAAGAACAACAGTTCAGGGTGGACTTCTCAGAGCTTCCTCTTCACGTCATTCACCTTCTTGGGAACCTTTACGACGTCCCGAGAAAGTGAAGGTCATGAAAATAAAACTCTCAGAAGTGCACCCTGAACTGTTGCTATTTCTATCCAAGATAACACATACAACAGTAATCGAAACTGTTGATGGTTCGGAACACTGCATTTCACATTCACTGTAAACACAGACACACATCATAACAAAAATACACAATATATTTTTTAAAAATTTTTGCACCACCTCCTTTGTATATCAGATCATCGCTTATAACCCAGCGTAGGTATATTTGTCATCCCCGTCGCAGATATCAACTTTGTGATAGGTTGTCGTATCATCATAGTTTCTACCTCGCCAGTCGAATGGCTGCAGGGACTATGTCCTGATCACTATGTCGTACCGTAGATTAATGCAAATGGAGCTGGAGCCAAAATACAGAAACCAAAATACAAAATACAGAATCCAAAATACAAAATACAAAATACAAAAACCAAAATACAAAATACAGAAACCAAAATACAAAATATAGAATCCAAAATAGGACCCTCTGTGAGAATGGATGGCTCAGAACACAACCCAACCGGAGAGGATACACTGAGAGATCCATCTGAGAGGGACGTATACTCTAAGAGATCACCTTTACAAGAATGATATCAGTAGTGGGATTGAGTGCTGGAGGAGATATTATCAGAGTATACGTCCTACTCAGATGGGTCTCTCACCGTTACTATTTTTTACTGACAGCATGGTGGATGTGCTCCGTCCATAGATTCTTGCTCCGAGCCAAAACTTTGTCCCGGAGGTCAAGTGGACATCCTTGGTGTAGAGCTCGAGTGAGAGGTTCCTGACAGCAAGGTGGTCTCCTTTGTTAAAGTATCCATGCTCGTCCCACAACCAATGTGGGATAAGCACGGATACTTTGACAAAGGAGACCACCATGCTGTTAGAAACCTCTCACTTGAACTCTACACCAAGGATGTCCACTTGAGCTCCGGGGCAAAGTTTTGGCTCGGAGCAAGAATCTGTTGAGGGAGCACATCCACCATGCCGTCAGAAAAAAATATTAACGGTGAGAGACCCATCTGAGTAGGACGTATACTCTGATAATATCTCCTCCAGCACTCAATCCCACTACTGATATAATTCTTGTAAATATGATCTCTCAGAGTATACGTCCCTCTCAGATGGATCTCTCTGAGTATCCTCTCCGGTTGGGTTGTCGTATCATCATTGCCGAGAGATGAGGGTCGAAGGACAGTTGACTTTATCTACGGATATATAGTTTCTGCCTCGCCAGTCGAATGGCTGCAGGGACTATGTTACCGCGGTGTCGTAGTCCAATATAATCCAGAGATTGACACAGTTCTAATTCATATATGTAGTCAATACAAATAGTCTAAAACAAAAATAACCCAATAAAGATAGTCCAATACAAATAAGTACTAATAGCTAATGAGAACCACGCTGCTCACGCAAACGCTCAGTGATACGATCACGCAACCACCTCAAAAAAGCGAGATTTTTGGTGCGAGGAGAGATGTCGTCCCTTGCCAGGACTGCATCAAGAGAACTCTCGGTCTCACTATCACAAAGTTAACTGTCCTCCAACCCTCATCCCTCAGCAATGATGATACGACAACCTATCAGAATCCTCGACTCTCTTTCGCTTCTTGGATATTGACCCAGCTTCCAATCTTTCATTTCCCTCCGGGTCCACTCTACTCCCAATCTCTTCCTCTTTTATACACGGATCTACAGAATCAATACCGTCCAAGGAAGGCAAAACTGAATCAAGGCATAACGGGCTGCTCAGCGTGCCCAGCTTCTTTAACTTCTCGCTGGCTGCAGAGTCGAAATGGGGACGGGTCCTCTTTGCCGGAAGACGCTGATTCAGTTTTGCCTTCTCCTCTCCTACACCATGGCTCTGGACCCATCTGCTCGTCCCTGCTTCCATTCTTCTTATTTGACTCTCTCAGCCACACATGATATCCAGCTCAAGTTTAGAGTCGGGGGAAAAGAAGTGGGCAGGAATAGGAGGGGGAAGCAGCACAGCCGGCGGCATGACCCGGAGGAAGTACAGAGGTTTTCTTCAACATACATAGGAGAACTATATGGATATATCTTTTCACAATATATCACCTTGTCAAAGACCCTTAATGTGACAACCATGTTACCGCGGTGTCGGAAGACTAACATGTCATAATTTTATAAGCCGTGTGTTTTGACATAATCCTGCCAACCGGATTTCAGTTCTATGTAATAATGCGAGATTATGACATAGGAGGAAAGAGTTGGGATGATTATGTCAAAACACACGGCTTAGAAAATTATGACATGTTAGTCTTCCGATACCGCGGTAACATGGTTGTCACATTAAAGGTCTTTGACAAGATGACATATTGTTACCGATATATCCTTATAGTTCTCCTACGTATGTTGAAGAAACCTCTGTACTTCCTCCGGGTCATGCCGCCGGCTGTGCTGCTTCTTCCTCCTATTCCTGTCCACTTCTTCTCCCTCGACTCTACACTTGAGCTGGATATCATGTGTGGCTGAGAGAGTCAAATAAGAAGAATGGAAGCAGGGACGAGCAGATGGGTCCAGAACCATGGTTGAGGAGAGGAGAAGGCAAAACTAAATCAGCGTCTTCCGGCAAAGAGGACCCGTCCCCATTTCGACTCTGCAGCCAGCGAGAAGTTGAAGAAGCTGGGCACGCTGAGCAGCCCGTTATGCCTTGATTCAGTTTTGCCTTCCTTTGACGGTATTGATTCTGTAGATCCGTGTATAAAAGAGGAAGAGATTGGGAGTAGAGTGGACCCGGAGGGAAATGAAAGATTGGAAGCTGGGTCAATATCCAAGAAGCGAAAGAGAGTCGAGGATTCTGATAGGTTGTCGTATCATCATTGCCGAGGGATGAGGGTCAGAGGACAGTCAACTTTGTTATAGGTTGTCGTATCATCGTAGTTTCTACCTCGCCAGTCGAATGGCTGCAGGGACTATGTCCTGATCACCATGTCGTACCGTAGATTAATGCAAATAGAGCTGGAGCCAAAATACAGAAACCAAAATACAAAATACAGAATCCAAAATACAAAATACAAAATATAGAAACCAAAATACAAAATACAGAAACCAAAATACAAAATATAGAATCCAAAATAGGACCCTCTGTGAGAACGGATGGCTCAGAACACAACCCAACCGGAGAGGATACACTGAGAGATCCATCTGAGAGGGATGTATACTCTAAGAGATCACCTTTACAAGAATGATATCAGTAGTGGGATTGAGTGTTGGAGGAGATATTATCAGAGTATACGTCCTACTCAGATGGGTCTCTCACCGTTACTATTTTTTACTGACAGCATGGTGGATGTGCTCCGTCCACAGATTCTTGCTTCGAGCCAAAACTTTGTCCCGGAGGTCAAGTGGACATCCTTGGTGTAGAGCTCGAGTGAGAGGTTCCTGACAGCATGGTGGTCTCCTTTGTTAAAGTATCCACGCTCGTCCCACAACCAATGTGGGATGAGCACGGATACTTTGACAAAGGAGACCACCATGCTGTTAGAAACCTCTCACTCGAACTCTACACCAAGGATGTCCACTTGAGCTCCGTGGCAATGTTTTGGCTCGAAGCAAGAATCTGTTGAGGGAGCACATCCACCATGCCGTCAGAAAAAAATATTAACGGTGAGAGACCCATCTGAGTAGGACGTATACTCTGATAATATCTCCTCCAGCACTCAATCCCACTACTGATATAATTCTTGTAAATGTGATCTCTCAAAGTATACGTCCCTCTCAGATGGATCTCTCAGAGTATCCTCTCCGGTTGGGTTGTCGTATCATCATTGCCGAGAGATGAGGGTCGGAGGACAGTCGACTTTATCTACGGATACATAGTTTCTGCCTCGCCAGTCGAATGGCTGCAGGGACTATGTTACCGCGGTGTTGTAGTCCAATATAATCTAGAGATTGACACAGTTCTAATTCATGTATGTAGTCCAATACAAATAGTCTAAAACAAAAACAACCCAATAAAAATCGTCCAATACAAATAAATACTAATAGCTAATGAGAACCACGCTGCTCACGCAAACGCTCAGTGATACGTTCACGCAACCACCTCGAAAAAGCAAGATTTTTGGCGCGAGGAGAGATGTCGTCCCTTGCCAGGACTGCATCAAGAGAACTCTCGGTCTCACTAGCTACCGGTGCTGGATGAATAGAACTCCCGGTCTCACTAGCAACCGGTGCCACTTCCTCCTCAACTGTAGGAGGAGCCACCTCAGCATTCACTGTTTTCTTCAAACGACGTGCCGCTCCTCGGGTCATGGGTGCCATCTGGTAAGTATATGTAACAGAATGTAAAAGAATGTAATAGCTCAAAATACAGTTGGTACTAACCTCAATAGAACAAACACTCTCACAGCTCAAAATACTAACACATGCTCACGTTTTACTCTTGTGACACTCCCTTTCGAACACAAACACACACCTATATGTTCCCTTACAAATGTTGCCATGTTACCTTTAAAAATAGGAAACCCTTGTTGTCTATAATAAGACACAATTTACCAAAGGAAACGCCATGTCCAATATCTTATTCTCAAATCACAAGCCTAATCAGAAATGAAAAAAATGAATTAACAGGTACTAACACATGTGTTACAACCAATGATAACTGAACAACAATTAGAAATCCAAAAAATTTAGAATTGAAGTAACATAGATTAAAAGCATTCTCAATGTAAATATCAACTAACATAGATTAAAAACATAGATTAAAAACACTCCCTTTCAACGACCCATTCTCAATGTAAATATCAACTAACATATATTAAAAACATGTCTAGGAATCAAATCTAGCATTTAAATCACAATTTAAACCATTTAAACTAGGAATAAATCTGTGTATGTGTGTGTGTGCATGTGTCTGTATCTGTGTGTGTGTGTGTGTCAGTGTCCGTGTGTGTATGTGTATGTGTGTGTGTCAGTATCCGTGTCCGTGTGTGTATGTGTGTGTGTGTCAGTGTCCGTGTCCGTGTCCGTGTGTGTATGTGTGTTTGTGTCTGTGTCTGTGTGTGTGTGTGTATGTGTGTGTCAGTGTCCGTGTATGTATGTGTGTGTATCTGTGTCTGTGTGTGTGTGTCCGTGTCCGTGTGTGTCCGTGTCCGTGTGTGTCCGTGGGAGTGGAGGAGGAGGAAAGAGAGGAGTTAGGTTAGGGTTTACCTGAGGAAGAGGAGGAGGAGCTCGGATTGGGGGAGGAGGAGCTCGAGGAGGAGAGGATCTCGAGGAGGAGGAGCTCGCCGGAGGGGGAGGGAGTCGTCGGGGGGGAGTGCGTCGCCGGAGGTGGGAGGGAGTCGCAGAGGGGGAGGGAGTCGCCGGGGGGGGTTGGGGGCGGGAGAAAATAAGAATTTTGGGATTTTCGAGTGAGAGTGGGGGGAAAGAAGGCAGCGGCGTGCCCTAAGTAAAATAACTTAGCGACGTCACTCTATGACGTCGCTAAACGTCGCAATGTGGCGACATATATTTGTATTATGTCGCAAAACGTCTCTATTCAGCGACGTAAAACACTGATGTCGCAGAACGTCGCTGGTGAGCGACGTTTTGCGACGTGCTTATATAGGTGTCGCTAGTGGCGACGTATTTTCTTGTCGTCGCTAATATACGTCGCTATTTGATGATATTTTAGTAGTGAATAGTCGGTAGATGTAGATCTGTTCTAACTCGGTTTTGTAGGTATCTTAGATCCAACTATTATGGTCCAATGTATGTTTTTGATTGTGTTGTTTAAACCACGGACATGTCGTGGATGTTATTGTTGTTGTGGATGTAATTAAAATTACGAGGGTTGATCGTGCTTATTATTTTAGTTTTACAATCTAGATTATGTGTGAACTCCTTCGGGAGGCATAGGATTGATGTAATTTTAATTATTTTTGATCAATCGTGATGGTGGTGGTGGCTGTTTCTGACGTCGGACGATATGCTGGTTTTAAGCAGTCCAGAGGCAGACAGATAATTTTCGATGAAGGAATCGACAGCCAAACCTTTTTTAAAAAAAATTTGGGGCGCTGCCCCGAACCCAACGACCTGACCGGGCAGGTCGAACCCCGGATAGATCTGCACAGCGCCAGATTTTAGATTCAGATAGTTGAGGACGGAGCAGCAAAGATGACCATAATAGTTAGATATTTTCTCTTATTTTTGTCTTTTTGCTTTTTCTGATTATGCATGTTTATTATTGTGTGGTTGTTTTTTTTGAAAAACCAAGCCTACATTAATAATGGACAACATGGACATAATATCAACTAGTAGAAAAACCCTCATTGTTAAATAACTAAGTGGGAGAGGATATTTATTTAGTTTAAATCCTATGGTCTCCATTACTGGTTTGTAGGTGATGTAATTATACTTTTGTGTTGGCTATAGTGCTTTCCTCCATATCGGATGAGTATAATTGTGGATCACCAGTACAAACTTCCTTAGGGATAATTGTAGAAAGTTACCTAGTATGTGTTCACTTCTCCATCTGAAGAAAATCATTACAAGGTAATGGACTTAGTATTAAGTAATGGTATACACTTAGATACAAATAATGGTATCCTCCCCATCGGAGTTACTGCTATTATTTGTATGACCAGAGCAAGACCAGCATATTAATTTTATTTGTCATAAAGTTATGTTGACATGATAGTAAAATTAATAAGAAAAACCTACTTGAACAAAGTTGAATTTGTATACGTCCACACTATCGTGGCATGCTAAATTCATGGTGTTCAAGGTGTTGGTAAATTTCTTATTATTATTTTGAGGGAATCAATATTTAGTTAATTCAAAAAGTTTTTTTTTGCCCTACATAATTTTTTTTATGTGATTCTCAGGATTTCAAAAATGGGTTCTTTCAGTCCACTTATGGTGATTCTTAAAGAAAACAAACTTACTGGACCTAATTATATTGACTGGAAACGTAATTTAGATATTGTTCTGACTGCTGAGGAGTAAAAATATGTACTTATTGAGGAATGCCCACCTAAGCCTGATGCTAACTCTGATGAAGAGGTCAAAGAGGCTTATAAGAAGTGGAAAAAGGCAGATGAGATGGCACGGTGTTACATTCTGGCATCTATATCAAATGTACTGCAACATCAACATCAGGCCATGGCCACTGCTTATGACATGATGTATAACCTCAAGGAACCCTTCGGACATCAGAGTAGAGCAGCTAGGCAGTTTCCTATGAAATATTTGATGAATACAAAAATGGCTGAGGGTACACCAGTAAGGGATCATGTTCTCAAGATGATGGGTCATCTGAATGAGATGGAGATCCCTGGAGCTGAAATTGATGGGGAATCCCAGGTCGATATCATTTTCGGGACTCTGCCTAAAAGTTTTGACAATTTCTACCTTAATTACAATATGAACAAAAGGTTGTATAGTTTGGCAGAACCTGCAAAAGAGCTACAGGATGCTGAATCTCTCTTTAGGCAGAGAGGTCATATTTTTGTTTCTGAAAAGGCTTCTACTTCTAAGCCAAAAGGCGGTAAGAAGAAGAATAACATTCAGAAACAGGTAAACTCAGTAAAAAAGGGCATGGGACCTCAAGGCGCGATAAAAAAGCCGAAAGGCAAATGTTTCAAGTGCAAAGGGTCAGGACATTGGAAGACTGATTGTCCATTTCTCAAACAAGGGAACAAAGAAGGTATATCTCATTTACTAGTAGTTGAAACATGTTTAGCGGTGTTATCTACCAGCACCTGGTGTGTAGATACAGGAGCCACTAATCATGTCTGCAATACATTACAGGGGTTCCAGGAAACCAGACAGCTCAGAGATGGAGAGATATGCTTGTTCATGGATGATGCTACAAAAGTATCGGTCGTTGCATTAGGAGATGTTACTTTATCTTTTGGTAGAAATAAGTCTTTGACATTGAGAGATTGTCTTTATGCACCTTCACTTAGAAGGAATTTAGTTTCTATTTCTTTGTTAGTTAAGGATGGATATTCAGTTTATTTTAATAACAATATTGTTATCAGAAAGAATAAACGTTTTATCTGTTCTGGTGCATTGGTTGATAATTTGTATGTCATTAATCCTATTTCGCCCACAATGCAACTTATGAAAATGAATAATATGTCATCTAACTTAAATAAGAGAAAAGAACCTTCTTGTATGAACCAAACATATCTTTGGCACTTGCGATTGGGGCATATTAACCTAAGAAGGATTCAAAGACTGGTTGAAGATGGACCTTTGAGTTCATTGGAAGTGGAGGCACTACCAGTCTGTGAATCCTGTTTCGAAGGTAAAATGACCAAAAGGCCTTTTACGGCAAAGGGGTATAGAGCCAAAGATGTGTTGGAATTGGTTCATTCTGATTTGTGTGGACCCATGACTATCCAAGCTAGAGGTGGCTTTGAATATTTTGTCACATTTATTGACGATTATTCAAGGTATGGATACATTTATTTGATGCGTCGTAAGTCTGAGTGCTTTGTGAAATTCAAAGAATACAAGGCTGAAACGGAGAAACGTCATCGAAAATGTATCAAGTCATTACGATCAGATTGTGGTGGCGAGTACCTCTTTAGAGAGTTTAGGGATCATTTATCACAGGCTGGGATTGCATCCCAATTGACTGCACCTGGAATGCCCCAGCAGAATGGTGTAGCCGAAAGAAGGAATAGAACTCTTATGGAGATGGTTAGATCAATGATGAGTTATTCGAATTTGCCAGATTCGTTTTGGGGATATGCCTTAGAGACTGCAGCTTATATTTGGAACTTGGTTCCTTCTAAGTCAGTACCTCTTACTCCCAAAGAGCTGTGGATTGGACGTAAGCCTAGTCTGAAACATGTTCACATTTGGGGTAGTCCAGCACATGTGCTGAATGGGAAAGCAGATAAGTTGGAATCTCGTACAGAAGTACGCTTGTTTGTAGGCTATCCAAGAGGAATGAAAGAAGGTTTATTTTATAGTCCTAAGGATCAGAAGGTCATTGTTAGCACCAATGCCCGATTCTTAAAGGAAGACTATGTGATGAACCATAAACCCACAAGTAGAGTTGTTCTAGAAGAACTGAGACGTGAGACACCAAGTACTTCATTACCAACAGTACAAGAGGATGAACCACAAATAACTGCACAACGTGTGTCACGCCCCAGAACCAGAATACTGGAGAGCGGGGGCAGACATAGCCAGCTACGTATATTGAAATGGAAGACCACCTCGATATACGGTCACGGCTGTCTAGAAACATGAGGGTTTACTACAAGCCAACAGTCTCTTATGGTCATGAACAAGCCTAATGTCTCAATCACAAGCAAGTAAGTAAGCTCGCAAGATGTATGATCATTAAATATACAATAATAAGGCGTCCCAAATATCACATATTCAGCTGATCATGAAGCTAGTCATTACAAAATGTTAGGACTAGCAAGAGTTAAGTCATACATTATCAACCCTAGGATTTGTTAATCATGTTTACAGCCCGTAGGCAGACAGTAAGTAAAAGTGCATCGAGCTAACAGGTGCTCGTCGGCTAAACGCCTCAAAAGAATAGTTTTACAATAGAGTGAGCAAAACAAAATAGAAAACCCACTCGTAGCCCGGGTTCCTTCTAGTCGCCACCATTGGGCTGGAAGCTTGGTAGATCCTCGGAAGCTGCTCCAAAATCTGGCCACACAAAACCAGCTGGGTCAACCCCAGAAAGAGCAAGTGCCACAAGGGGGCCACGAAATAAGAACAAAAGCCAGCAATTAACACAAGAAAATCTAATATTTAAAACTAGAATTTACGAAAACATGTCAGGATGATATACGACGAGATAACCATAGAACTATTCCGACAGCCAGGTTACAACCCGTAAACCAAACAAGGACCGGGGTTGTAACCCTTCATCTGAACAGAACTTGGTTTCCCACCATTTATCGGCAATATAATAATGCAATAATTCAAGACAGGGAGCAATCTTGTACTGGATCAAGACATGGCTAAACTGGTTATACCTCATTCAATCAATCACGGCCAAGCAGATACTACGGCTTACTACTTTAACTAACTAGGGTTATCACAGGCCTAATTACTAACAAGATGCAGTGAGATTGTTCCACAGCCACAAGCCCTGCAGACCATTCAGGTTACCCAGGTCGAAAGTTAGGGGTTGAATTCTGGTGGGTACATTGCCCGAAAGACAAATGTACCCTTAGGTGACTTAGAGGGTACAACATGCGATGGTGTGCTGGAAATGTGTCCTATTCGACGGCAGGCTACAGATCCCAAGAACGCCCAGGTAACGGGATTGCCTGTAGCTGTGTCATCTCTTCATGACTACTGAGTTATTCTAGTTATTAACCTTAATCCATTTTAGTAGGTACTCCTAACCGTGGTACTCAGGAGTCCCCTCCTAGACATGATGCAAGACAGGACAAGTAGATTTAACAAACAAGCAAGAAAGAACTACCTACGGTGTCAAGGCAAGTCAAGTTAAGTTAGCCGTCGCAACAGCATTAAGATAAATTATGTCAGGGTACTTGTCAGGAGTGCGCCACGACGGGCCAATATCATGTCAGGTTGGTCATGTCAGGAGTGCACCACTACGGGTCACTGTCGTGTTCTGATAGTTCCTTGTCATACCATGCCATGTACAATAGTCATTCCAAACATATTAAGTAAAATCAAGTTCATGACAAAAGGCATTAGGATATAAAATGGGCGTAAAATATCTAATAAAATATCAATATACAGGGCTATAGAAAAGCCAAGCTTAAAGAAATAAGACCAAAACTCCAAGAGCCAAAGGGTTAAGCAATGGGGTCAAGAGAGCTGCATACGCTCAAAAGTCACGCACGCATGAGAGCTGCGTACGTTCAAAAGTCACGCACGTAGGAGAGCAGCATACGTGAAAAGTCACGTACGCCAAAGAGCTGCATACGTGAAAAGTCACGCACGCCGGAGAGCTACATACGTGAAAAGTCACGCACGCAGGAGAGCGGCATACGTGAAAAGTCACGCACGCCAGAGAGCTGCATACGTGAAAAGTCACGCACGCAGGAGAGCGGCATACGTGAAAAGTCACGCACGCAGGAGAGCTGCATACGTGAAAAGTCACGCACGCAGGAGAGTGGCATACGTGAAAAGTCATGCACGCCAGAGAGCTGCATACGTGAAAAGTCACGCACGCCGGAGAGCTGCATACGTAAAAAGTCACGCACGCAGGAGAGCGGCATACGTGAAAAGTCACGCACGCCAGAGAGCTGCATACGTGCAAAAGCACGCAAGCAGAGAGCTGCGTACGCGTAAAAACATGCACGCAGGGTTTGGGTCTTCTTCTCCATGGCTGAGAAGAAGCTCCAATGGCTCCAAAACTTCAAGGCATCACAACTTGGCCATCCGAACTCTAAATCCAGATTTCCAAAGTTCCAACCAGTGTGGAATTGAACTCTCTTCCACATGGAAATATCAAAACCCATAGAAATCCAACTTAAGTAGATCAAAACCATAAAAAATCGAAAATAGGGAAAACCTAGATCTAGAACAATGGAGACTCCAAATCACAAAATACCAAGTACTAATGTTGATCACCATGTCCTAAACTAGCAAATAGACAAATAAAAGAGGGTTCTTATGTGGTGGCAAGGTGCACTTGCCTATGGGTGGGTGTTGTGGAGAGAAAGGAGAAGAGAGTTGTGTTGAGGAAGGAGAAGAAGAAATAAATGGTAGTTTATGAGGAGAGAGGAAAAGTTGGTAGAGTTATAAAGAGGGTGGAGAATAGGTTAAGGTGATCCAATGCTCATTAAACCAAACCAAACCCAATCCAATTAAAACCGAGCCATGCCAAAAACCCAAGAATACGAGAAATACCAAAATTCCACAAGTCGAAAAAAAAATAAAAAAAATACATGCCAAAATCTAGATACGAGTATAAATACGAAATACGAGAAATACAGAAAATGAGGGTGACAACTCTACCCACCTTAAAAGAATTCCGTCCTCGGAATTTAATCAAGGAGCTAGAGATTGTCACGACAAGCTACATTAAGCACAGGCAAGTTATACTAAGCAGTTCAATCATACAATCATGCAATGCAAGCAAGGAAGGGAAAACGTAAGGCATAAGAGAGACATTATACCTCACGAGTCAAACAGGTAGGGATATCGCGATCGGATGTCGTCCTCACGCTCCCACGTTGACTCACCTAGAGAGTGATGACCCCAAGCAACACGGATTAATTTAATAGTCTTGTTCTTGAGTATCTTCTCCTTCCGGTCCAATATAGACACGGGCCTCTCCTCATACGAAAGGTTGGTACCAACAACCAATTCCGAATGGTCTAGGATGTGGCCCGGGTCCGGAATATACCGTAGTAATTGGGACACATGGAATACATTATGCACCTCACTTAGCGACGGCGGAAGAGCGAGACGATATGATACATCTCCTACTCGCTCTAGAATATCGAACGGCCCTATATACCTAGGACTAAGCTTTCCCCGCACGCCGAAGCAAATGACGCCGCGGTTAGGCGAGATCCTAAGGAATACATGGTCGCCGACAGCAAATTCTAAGGGACGCCGATGAGCATCGGCCCAATGGCGCTGGCGGTCCTGGGCAACTCGGAGGTGATCTCTGACCTTCCTGACCACTTCAACCGTCTGGGAAATCAATTCGGGTCCGAGCATCTGCCTCTCCCCGAAATCGTCCTATGCTAGCGGGGATCTGCACTTCCTGCCATAAAGAGCCTCGAAGGGTGCCATCTGGATACTGGCCTGATAACTGTTGTTGTACAAAAATTCTACCAGGTGTAGATGATTCTCCCATGAACCACCGAAATCAAGGGTACAGGATCTCAACATATCTTCAAGGGTCTGGATTGTGCGCTCTGACTGACCATCCGTCTGCGGGTGATAAGCTGAGCTGAATTGAAGGCGAGTCCCCAAACTCTTCTGCAAGCTGCGCCAAAAGTGTGATGTGAATCTTGAATCCCTGTCCGAGGTGATGCTGACTGGCACACCGTGAAGCCTGACGATCTGCCTGAGATACATCTCTGCTAACTGCGCCGTTGACTGTCCAACTCTGAATGGAAGAAAGTGTGCCACCTTGGTAAGCCTGTCCACAATTACCCAAATAGCATTACTGCCGGCCGGAGATCTGGGCAATCCGGTCACAAAATCTATGGTTATATGTTCCCATTTCCATTCTGGGATCGGTAAGGGTTGAAGAAGTCCAGCGGGCCTCTGATGTTCAGCTTTAACCTGTTGGCAAACCAAACACCGAGAGACAAACCGGGCTATCTCCCTCTTCATGCCATTCCACCAGAAATGCTGACGAATATCACGGTACATCTTCGTACCACCCGGATGAATAGAATATTGTGAACTGTGGGCTTCTGCCATGACTTCCTGTCTGATATCTCCACTGGGTACACAAAGACGAGTACCGTGCCGAAGTGTACCGTCTTCATGGATACATAACTCTGGACTTCTTCCTGCTTCACACTCTGCTCTGAGTCGCTGGATCTTGGAATCTGTTGACTGTGCCACCCGGATTCTCTCAACTATGCTGGAATGAACCTGTAGACTGGCCATCAATGTCACGCTGGTTGGAAGAACCACTTCAATTCCCATCTTCTGAAGATCTGCCAATAATTCTGGTTGCGCCGTCAGGAGATAAACTCTGGCTCTCCTGCTCAATGCATCTGCTACAACGTTAGCCTTTCCGGGATGATACTGTAAATCCACATCATAGTCCACTAGTAGCTCGAGCCATCTTCTCTGCCGCATATTAAGGTCCTTCTGGATGAAAACATACTTCAGGCTCTTATGATCAGTAAAGATCTCCACTCTATCTCCGTACAAGTAGTGTCTCCACAAATTTAAGGCAAATACTACCGCCGCCAATTCCAAGTCGTGGGTCGGGTAATTCTTCTCATGATCACGCAGTTGACGTGACGCATGAGATATTACCTTCCCATGCTGCATC
This sequence comes from Iris pallida, assembly GCA_029216955.1. Lineage (NCBI taxonomy): Eukaryota > Viridiplantae > Streptophyta > Magnoliopsida > Asparagales > Iridaceae > Iris > Iris pallida. The sequence continues at coordinate 7,994,385 of JANAVB010022997.1, read as the reverse complement.
AAAATGCACCCCAATCCTCTGCCTGAAGCGTCGTAATAAACTATAAATCCTCCGGTCCCATCTGGAAGGGTGAGAATGGGAGCCGTTATCAAACCTCGATTCAACTTCTCAAATGATTCCTGACACTCTGCTGTCCAAACAAACGGCACATCCTTGCGGGTCAACTGGGTCATCAGCGCTGAAATCCTTGTGAAATTTGAAACGAACCGCCGGTAGTAGCCGGCCAATCCAAGGAAGCTGCGAACCTCTGCCACTGAGCTGGGTACCGGCCATGACTCGATAGCCACAATCTTCTGGGGATCCACTTCCACTCCTCCTCGGGTAATGATGTGACCCAAGTATGAAATACGATCGAGCCAGAACTCGTATTTACTGAACTTGGCGTACAACTGATGCTCCCTAAGCATCTGGAGGACAACTCTGAGATGCTGCTCATGCTCTGCTTCACTCTTGCTGTAGACCAGGATGTCATCTAGGAACACGATCAAAAATTGATCCAAGGCATGAAAATATGATTCATGAGGTCCATGAATACGGCCGACGCATTGGTCGCTCCAAAGGGCATAACAAGGAACTCCCAATGTCCATACCTCAATCTCTGAATGCTGTCTTCGGGATGTCCTGCTCTCTGACTCTGATCTGGTGGTATCCCGACCGTAAGTCGATCTTCGAGAACACTGAGGCCCCTCTGAGCTGATCAAACAAGCCATCTATCCTCGAAAGAGGGTATCTGTTCTTGATTGTCACCGAATTTAAGGTACGATAATCAACACATAGCCTGGACATACCATCCTTCTTTTTTACAAGAAATATCGGGGCTCCCCAAGGCGATCCACTTGCACGGATGAATCCCTTGGTCCTCAGTTCCTCAATCATCTTGTACAAAATCTCCAACTCTGAAGGCGCCATCCTGTAGATTCGCTCTGATACTGGTGCTGTCCCGGGAATCAAATCTATAGTGAACTCAGTCTCCCGTTCCGGCGGCATCCCTGGAAGCTCCTCTGGAAAGACATCTGGAAACTCTTCAACTATCCGGGGTAACTGCACTGCTGCTACTGCCATCCGCAATGCTGGGGAAGATGGCTCCACTGCGCCTCTGGAAAATAAAAACTCTGGCTCACCGGGGATACTAAAGACAACTCTGCCAATATGGCAGTCTATCCTAGCATACTGGTTCCTCAACCAATCCATGCCTAGGACTACATCATAGTCTGCCATAGGAAACTCTATAAATCTAGCGGGGAACTCCCTACCGCTAACTATGATCCGATACGAGGAAAACACTCGATCTACTCCTACAAGGCCATTACCAGTAAGTATATTGAGCCTCACTGATAATGACTCGGGCTCCAATCCTATCCGTGTCGCGAATCGTACAGACATAAATGAATACGATGCACCAGAATCAAATAATACAGACGTTGGAGAGGAGTTGACGGGAATAGTACCTACCACAACCTCATCTGGTGCAACTTCTTCTTCCATAGCCATCATCATGGCCTGACCTTGTCCTCTGGCTGCTGGTCCCCTCTGCTGGAAACCTCTCTGCCTATTCTGGGTCTGAGCTTGGGCTTGTGCATACTGCTGGGGGTGTTGTTACTGGAATGCCTGAGACTGAGGCGGCAAGGGCCTCGAAGACTGATACTGTTGCTGCTGAACTGGTGCTGGGGCCGGTCCTCTCACCGAAGAGCTAACAGGGTTGGATGCTGATGAACCACCCCTATTCGGGCAAGCCCCTATCATATGATCTGCTGCTCCACAAGCTAGGCACAATCCTTGCGCCCTACGACAATCCGCCACCACATGCCCTGGCTTCCCACAATGAGAACATCCCATAGCGGAAGTCTGCTTCTGCTTCTGCTGCTGCGGGTACGTCGGGGTCGAATACTGAACCGACGTTACTGAGGCCGCCCGCCTCGGAGTTCCAATGGTCAATCCCCTAGCTGCCGGGACTGGAGCTGATGATTGGTGCATCTGACTGTGGGACCACTTCCTACCTCCGGTCCTATCCACGATCCTCTGGAAGGTGTACTCATGCCTCCTAGCTGCTCCCAAGACTGTATCGAACGTCTGGTGCTCGAACTGCTCCACCGCCAACAAGATCTCCAAATGAAGTCCCTGCTGGAACCGCTGGGCCCTATCAAACTCGGTCGCCACTAAGGTGGGGGCAAACCTACTGAGTCTAGAAAACTCCGATGCATAACTGTCAACTGTTCTGTCTCCTTGCTTTAAGTTCGTAAATCTGGTCTGCAGGTCGTACCGAGCCACAACATCGAAATACTTCGTCTGGAATCTCTCTCTAAACACGGCCCAAGCAATGGATGCCACTAATCCCATGGCTTGCGCTGTCCACCAACTACGAGCTAAGTCCAACAACTGCAGGCGTACCACCGCCACCTTCTCATTCTCGGGTGTCCTAGCTGCTTCCAGAATCACCTCGGTATCCTGAAGCCATGCATCCACGACAATCGTATCCTCGGCGCCGTCGAAGAAAGGAGAGTTCAATCGCTTGAAGCTGTTGGCCGTCTGGTTCTCTAGATGTCCGCCTCGGGTCAAAGTATCTTGAACTGTCTGGTGCAGGGCGTCGCTTCGACGATCCTGGGAAGCTATCAAGGTTCTGATGAGACCTACCAAGGTACCATCATCTGGCTCTGCGAGCTGGACGGGCCGAACTGGTGACTCTCCTCCAGTAGGCACAACTCTGGAGGCTATCCCGGAATGCTGGGCTTGATCACCGGGTTGTTGCTGGTCCACGGGAGGTGCTCCTTCTTGCTGATCGGCAGGGTTAGGTACAGTGCCGCTGTGGAAAACGACACAGGGAAACAATAAGGAAGGACCAGGACAGATCAACGATACAAGCATGTAATCAGGGCAAGAATTTTAGGGATTTTGAAAATACGGGCGGAGATCAAGGGCGAATACTGATTGAGACATCTATTCGGTAAACCCTCACATTTCTTGATTGACAAGACCTGCATGGGCCACTACTTAAACCGTGTCACGCCCCATAACCAGAATACTGGAGAGTGGGGGCAGACATAGCCAGCTACGTATATTGAAATAGAAGACCACCTCGATATACGGTCACGGCTGTCTAGAAACATGAGGGTTTACTACAAGCCAACAGTCTCTTATGGTCATGAATAAGCCTAATGTCTCAATCACAAGCAAGTAAGTAAGGTCGCAAGATGTATGATCATTAAATATACAATAATAAGGCGTCCCAAATATCACATATTCAGCTGATCATGAAGCTAGTCATTACAAAATGTTAGGACTAGCAAGAGTTAAGTCATACATGATCAACCCTAGGATTTGTTAATCATGTTTACAGCCCGTAGGCAGACAGTAAGTAAAAGTGCATCGAGCTAACAGGTGTTCGTCGGCTAAACGCCTCAAAAGAATAGTTTTACAATAGAGTGAGCGAAACAAAATAGAAAACACACTCGTAGCCCGGATTCCTTCTAGTCGCCACCATTGGGCTGGAAGCTTGGTAGATCCTCGGAAGCTGCTACGAAATCTGGCCACACAAAACCAGCTGGGTCAACCCCAGAAAGAGCAAGTGCCACAAGGGGGCCACAAAATAAGAACAAAAGCCAGCAATTAACACAAGAAAATCTAATATTTAAAACTAGAATTTACGAAAACATGTCAGGATGATATACGACGAGATAACCATAGAACTATTCCGACAGCCAAGTTACAACCCGTAAACCAAACAAGGACCGGGGTTGTAACCCTTCATCTGAACAGAACTTGGTTTTCCACCATTTATCGGCAAGATAATAATGTAATAATTTAAGACAGGGAGCAATCTTGTACTGGATCAAGACATAGCTAAACTGGTTATACCTCATTCAATCAATCACGGCCAAGCAGATACTACGGCTTACTACTTTAACTAACTAGGATTATCATAAGCCTAATTACTAACAAGATGCAGTAAGATTGTTCCACAGCCACATGTCCTGCAGACCATCCAGGTTACCCAGGTCAAAAGTTAGGGGTTGAATTCTGGTGGGTACATTGTCCGGGAGACAAATGTACCCTTAGGTGACTTAGAGGGTGCAACACGCGATGGTGTGCTGGAAATGTGCCCTACTCGACGGCAGGCTACAGATCCCAAGAGCGCCCAGGTAACGGAATTGCCTGTAGCTGTGTCATCTCTTCATGACTACTGAGTTATTCTAGTTATTAACCTTAATCCATTTTAGTAGGTACTCCTGACCGTGGTACTCAGGAGTCCCCTCCTAGACATGATACAAGACAGGACAAGTGGATTTAACAAGCAAGCAAGAAAGAACTACCCACGGTGTCAAGGCAAGTCAAGTTAAGTTAGCCGTCGCAACAACATTAAGATAAATTATGTCAGGGTACTTGTCAGGAGTGCGCCACGATGGGACAATATCATGTCAGGTTGGTCATGTCAGGAGTGCACCACTATGGGTCACTGTCGTATTCTGATAGTTCCTTGTCATACCATGCCATGTACAATAGTTATTCCAAACATATTAAGTAAAATCAAGTTCATGACAAAAGGCATAAGGATATAAAATGGGCGTAAAATATCTAATAAAATATCAATATACAGGGCTATAGAAAAGCCAAGCTTAAACAAATAAGACAAAAACTCCAAGAGCCAAAGGGTTAAGCAAGGGTGTCAAGAGAGGTGCATACGCTCAAAAGTCACGCACGCATGAGAGCTGCGTACGTTCAAAAGTCACGCATGCAGGAGCTGCGTACGTTCAAAAGTCATGCACGCAGGAGAGCGGCATACGTGAAAAGTCACGCACGCCAGAGAGCTGCATACGTGAAAAGTCACGCACGTCAGAGAGCTGCATACGTAAAAAGTCACGCACGCAGGAGAGCGGCATACGTGAAAAGTCACGCTCGCCAGAGAGCTGCATACGTGAAAAGTCACGCACGCAGGAGAGCGGCATACGTGAAAAGTCACGCACGCAGGAGAGCTGCATACGTGAAAAGTCACGCACGCAGGAGAGCGGCATACGTGAAAAGTCACGCACGCCAGAGAGCTGCATACGTGAAAAGTCATGCATGCCGGAGAGCTGCATACGTGAAAAGTCACGCACGCAGGAGAGCGGCATACGTGAAAAGTCACGCACGCCAGAGAGCTGCATACGTGCAAAAGCACGCAAGCAGAGAGCTGCGTACACGTAAAAACACGCACGCAGGGTCTGGGTCTTCTTCTTCATGGCTGAGAAGAAGCTCCAATGGCTCCAAAACTTTAAGGCATCACAACTTGGCCATCCGAACTCCAAATCCAGATTTCCAAAGTTCCAACCCGGGTGGAATTGAACTCTCTTCCACATGGAAACATCAAAACCCATAGAAATCCAACTTAAGTAGATCAAAACCATACAAAACCGAAAATAGGAAAAACCTAGATCTAGAACAATGGAGACTCCAAATCATAAAATACCAAGTACTAATGTTGATTACCATGTCCTAAACTAGCAAATGGATAAATAAAATAGGGTTCTCATGTGGTGGCAAGGTGCACTTGCCTATGGGTGGGTGTTAAGGAGAGGAAGGAGAAGAGAGTTGTGTTGAGAAAGGAGAAGAAGAAATAAATGGTGGTTTATGAGGAGAGAGAAAAAGTTGGTGGAGTTATAAAGAGGGTGGAGAATAGGTTAAGGTGATCCAATGCTCATTAAACCAAACCAAACCCAATCCAATTAAAACCGAGCCATGCCAAAAACCCAAGAATACGAGAAATACCAAAATTCCACAAGTCGAGAAAAAAATAAAAAAATACATGCCAAAATCCAGATACGAGTATAAATACGAAATACGGGAAATACAGGAAATGAGGGTGACAACTCTACCCACCTTAAAAGAATTCTGTCCTCGGAATTTAATCAAGGAGCTAGAGATTGTCACGACAAGCTACATTAAGCACAGGCAAGTTATACTAAGCAGTTCAATCATTCAATCATGCAATACAAGCAAGGAAGGGAAAACGTAAGGAATAAGAGAGACATTATACCTCACGAGTCAAACAGGTAGGGATATCGCGATCGGATGTCATCCTCACGCTTCCACGTTGACTCACCTAGAGAGTAATGACCCCAAGCAACACGGACTAATTTAATAGTCTTGTTCATGAGTATCTTCTCCCTCCGGTCCAATATAGACACGGACCTCTCCTCATACGAAAGGTTGGTACCAACAACCAATTCCGAATGGTCTAGGATGTGGCCCGGGTCCGGAATATACCGTCGTAATTGGGACACATGAAATACATAATGCACCTCACTTAGCAACGGTGGAAGAGCGAGACGATAGGATACATCTCCTACTCGCTCTAGAATATCGAACGGCCGTATATACCTAGGACTAAGCTTTCCCCGCACGCCGAAGCGATTGACATCGCGGTTAGGCGAGATCCTAAGGAATACATGGTCGTCGACAGCAAATTCTAAGGGACGCCGATGAGCATCGGCCCAATGGCGCTGGCAGTCCTGGGCAACTCGGAGGTGATCTCTGACCTTCCTGACCACTTCAACCGTCTGGAAAATCAATTTGGGTCCGAGCATCTGCCTCTCCCCGACATCGTCCCATGCTAGCGGGGATCTGCACTTCCTGCCATAAAGAGCCTCGAAGGGTGCCATCTGGATACTGGCCTGATAACTGTTGTTGTACAAGAATTCTACCAGGTGCAGATGATTCTTCCATGAACCACCGAAGTCAAGGGTACAGGATCTCAATATATCTTCAAGGGTCTGGATTATGCGCTCTGACTGACCATCCGTCTGTGGATGATAAGCTGAGCTGAATTAAAGGCGAGTCCCCAAACTCTTCTTCAAGCTGCGTCAAAAGTGTGATATGAATCTTGAATCCCTGTCCGAGGTGATGCTGATTGGCACACCGTGAAGCCTGACGATCTGCCTGAGATACATCTCTGCTAACTGCGCCGTTGACTGTCCAACTCTGAATGGAAGAAAGTGTGCCACCTTAGTAAGCCTGTCCACAATTACCCAAATAGCATCTCTGCCGGCCGGAAATCTGGGCAATTCGGTCACGAAATCCATGGTTATATGTTCCCATTTCCATTCTGGGATCGGTAAGGGTTGAAGAAGTCCAGCGGGCCTCTGATGTTCAGCTTTAACCTGTTGGCAAACCAAACACCGAGAGACAAACCGGGCTATCTCCCTCTTCATGCCATTCCACCAGAAATGCTGACGAATATCACGGTACATCTTCGTACCACCCGGATGAATAGAATATTATGAACTGTGGGCTTCTGCCATGACTTCCTGTCTGATATCTCCATTGGGTACACAAAGACGAGTGCTATGCCGAAGTGTACCGTCTTTATGGATACATAACTCTAGCCTTCTTCCAGCTTCACACTCTGTTCTGAGTCGCTGGATCTTGGAATCTGTTGACTGCGCCACCCAGATTCTCTCAACTATGCTGGACTGAACCTGTAGACTGGCCATCAATGTCATGCTGGTTGGAAGAACCACTTCAATTCCCATCTTCTGAAGATCTGCCAATAATTCTGGTTGCGCCGTCAGGAGATAAACTCTGGCCCTCCTGCTCAATGCATCTGCTACAACGTTGGCCTTCCCGGGATGATACTGCAAATCCACATCATAGTCCACTAGTAGCTCGAGCCATCTTCTCTGCCGCATATTAAGGTCCTTCTGGGTGAAAACATACTTCAGGCTCTTATGATCAGTAAAGATCTCCACTCTATCTCAGTACAAGTAGTGTCTCCACAACTTCAAGGCAAACACTACCGCCGCCAATTCCAAGTCGTGGGTCGGGTAATTCTTCTCATGATCACGCAGTTGACGTGACGCATAAGATATTACCTTCCCATGCTGTATCAAAACGCACCCCAATCCTCTGCCTGAAGCGTCATAATAAACTGTGAATCCTCCGGTCCCATCTGGAAGGGTGAGAATGGGAGCCGTTATCAAACCTCGCTTCAACTTCTCAAATGATTCCTGACACTCTGCTGTCCAAACAAACGGCACATCCTTGCGGGTCAACTGGGTCATCAGCGCTGAAATCCTTGTGAAATTTGAAACGAACCGCCGGTAGTAGCCGGCCAATCCAAGGAAGCTGCGAACCTCTGCCACTGAGCTGGGTACCGGCCATGACTCGATAGCCACAATCTTCTGGGGATCCACTTCCACTCCTCCTCGGGTAATGATGTGACCGAAGTATGAAATGCGATCGAGCCAGAACTCGTATTTACTGAACTTGGCGTACAACTGATGCTCCCTAATCGTCTGGAGGACAACTCTGAGATGCTGCTCATGCTCTGCTTCACTCTTGCTGTAGACCAGGATGTCATCTAGGAATATGATCACAAATTGATCCAAGTAAGGCATGAAAATACGATTTATGAGGTCCATGAATACGGCCGGCGAATTGGTCGCTCCAAAGGGCATAACAAGGAACTCCCAATGTCCATACCTCGATCTGAATGCTGTCTTCGGGATGTCCTGCTCTCTGACTCTGATCTGGTGGTATCCCGACCGCAAGTCGATCTTCGAGAACACTGAAGCCCCTCTGAGCTGATCAAACAAGTCATCTATCCTCGGAAGAGGGTATCTGTTCTTGATTGTCACCGAATTCAAGGTACGATAATCAACACATAGCCTGGACATACCATCCTTCTTTTTTACAAGAAATATCGGGGCTCCCCAAGGCGATCCACTTGCACGGATGAATCCCTTGGTCCTCAGTTCCTCAATCATCTTGTACAAAATCTCCAACTCTGAAGGCGCCATCCTGTAGATTCGCTCTGATACTGGTGCTGTCCCGGGAATCAAATCTATAGTGAACTCAGTCTCCCGTTCCGGCGGCATCCCTGGAAGCTCCTCTGGAAAGACATCTGGAAACTCTTCAACTATCCGGGGTAACTGCACTGCTCCTACTGCCATCTGCAATGCTGGGGAAGATGGCTCCACTGCGCCTCTGGAAAACGAAAACTCTGGCTCGCCGGTGATACTAAAGACAACTCTGCCAATATGGCAGTCTATCCTAGCATACTGGTTCCTCAACCAATCCATGCCTAGGATTACATCATAGTCTACCATAGAAAACTCTATGAATCTAGCGGGGAACTCCCTACCGCTAACTACGATCCGACACAAGGAAAACACTCGATCTACTCCCACAAGGCCATTACCAGTAAGTATATTGAGCCTCACTGATAATGACTCGGGCTCCAATCCTATATGTATCGTGAATCGTGCAGACATAAATGAATGCGATGCACCAGAATCAAATAATACAAACTTTGGAGAGGAGTTGACGGGAATAGTACCTGCCACAACCTCACCTGGTGCAACTTCTTCTTCCATAGCCATCATCATGGCCTGACCTTGTCCTCTGGCTGCTGGTCCCCTCTGCTGGAAACCTCTCTGCCTATTCTGGGTCTGAGCTTGGGCTTGTGCATACTGCTGAGGGTGTTGTTGCTGGAATGCCTGAGACTGTGGCGGCAAGGGCCTCGAAGACTGATACTGCTGCTGCTGAACTGGTGCTGGGGCCGGTCCTCTCACCGAAGAGCTAGAAGGGTTGGATGCTGATGAACCACCCCTATTCGGGCAAGCCCCTATCCTATGATCTGCTGCTCCACAAGCCAGGCACAATCCCTGTGCCTTACGACAATCTGCCACCACATGTCCTGGCTTCCCGCAATGAGAACATCCTATAGCGGAAGTCTGCTTCTGCTTCTGCTGCTGCGGGTACATCGGGGTCGAATACTGAACCGACATTACTGAGGCCGCCCGCCTCGGAGTTCCAATGGTCAAACCCTTAGCTGCCGGGACTGGAGCTGATGATTGGTACATCTGACTGTGGGACCGCTTCCTACCTCCGGTCCTATCTACGATCCTCTGGAAGGTGTACTCATGCCTCCTAGCTGCTCTCAAGACTGCATCGAACGTCTGGTGCTCGAACTGCTCCACCGCCAACAAGATCTCCAAATGTAGTCCCTGCTGGAACCGCTGGGCCCTATCAAACTCGGTCGCCACCAAGGTGGGGGCAAACCTACTGAGTCTAGAAAACTCTGATGCATAACTGTCAACTGTTCTGCCTCCTTGCTTCAAGTTCGTAAATCTGGTCTGGAGGTCGTACCGAGCCATAGCATCAAAATACTTCGTCTGGAATCTCTCTCTAAACACGGCCCAAGCAATGGGTGCCACTAATCCCATGGCTCGCGCTGCCCACCAACTACGAGCTAAGTCCAACAACTGCAGGCATACCACCGCCACCTTCTCATTCTCGGGTGTCCTAGCTGCTTCCAGAATCACCTCGGTATCCTGAAGCCATGCATCCGCGGCAATCGCATCCTCGGTGCCGTCGAAGAAAGGAGGGTTCAATCGCAGGAAGCTGTTGGCCGCCTGGTTCCCTGAATGTCCGCCTCGGGTCAAAGCATCTTGAACTGTCTGGTACAGGGCGTCGCTTCGACGATCCTGGGAAGCTATCAAGGTTCTGATGAGACCTACCAAGGTACCATCATCTGGCTCTGCGGGCTGGACGGGCCGAACTGGTGACTCTCCTCTAGTAGGCACAACTCTGGAGGCTACCCCAGAATGCTGGGCTTGATCACCGGGTTGCTGCTGGTTCACGGGAGGTGCTCCTCCTTGCTGATCGGCAGGGTCAGGTACAGTGCCGCTGAGGAAAATAACACAGGGAAACAATAAGAAAGGACCATGACAGATCAATGATACAAGCATGTAATCAGGGCAAGAATTTCAGGGATTTTGAAAATACGGGCGGAGATCAAGGGCGAATACTGATTGAGACATCTATTCGGTAAACCCTCACATTTCTTGATTGACAAGACCTGCATGGGCCACCACTTAAACCGTGTCACGCCCCAGAACCAGAATACTGGAGAGCGGGGACAGACATAGCCAGCTACGTATATTGAAATGGAAGACCACCTCGATATACGGTCACGACTGTCTAGAAACATGAGGGTTTACTACAAGGCAACAGTCTCTTATGGTCATGAACATAATGTCTCAATCACAAGCAAGTAAGTAAGGTCGCAAGATGTATAATCATTAAATATACAATAATAAGGCATCCCAAATATCACATATTCAGCTGATCATGAAGCTAGTCATTACAAAATGTTAGGACTAGCAAGAGTTAAGTCATACATGATCAACCCTAGGATTTGTTAATCATGTTTACAGCCCGTAGGTAGACAGTAAGTAAAAGTGCATCGAGCTAACAGGTGTTCGTCGGCTAAACGTCTCAAAAGAATAGTTTTACAATAGAGTGAGCGAAACAAAATAGAAAACCCACTCGTAGCCCGGGTTCCTTCTCGTCGCCACCATTGGGCTGGAAGCTTGGTAGATCCTCGGAAGCTGCTCCGAAATCTGGCCACACAAAACCAGCTGGTCAACCCCAGAAAGAGCAAGTGCCACAAGGGGGCCACGAAATAAGAACAAAAGCCAGCAATTAACATAAGAAAATCTAATATTTAAAACTAGAATTTACGAAAACATGTCAGGATGATATACGACGAGATAACCATAGAACTATTTTGATAGCCAGGTTACAACCCGTAAACCAAACAAGGACCGGAGTTGTAACCCTTCATCTGAACAGAACTTGGTTTCCCACCATTTATCGGCAAGATAATAATACAATAATTCAAGACAGGGAGTAATCTTGTACTGGATCAAGACATGGCTAAACTGGTTATACCTCATTCAATCAATCACGGCCAAGCAGATACTACGGCTTACTACTTTAACTAACTAGGGTTATCACAGGCCTAATTACTAACAAGATGCAGTGAGATTGTTTCACAGCCACAAGCCCTGCAGACTATCCAGGTTACCCAGGTCGAAAGTTAGGGGTTGAATTCTGGTGGGTACATTGCCCGAGAGACAAATGTACCCTTAGGTGACTTAGAGGGTACAACATGCGATGGTGTGCTGGAAATGTGCCCTACTCGACGGCAAGCTACAGATCCCAAGAGCGCCCAGGTAACGGGATTGCCTGTAGCTGTGTCATCTCTTTATGACTACTGAGTTATTCTAGTTATTAACCTTAATCCATTTTAGTAGGTACTCCTGACCGTGGTACTCAGGAGTCCCTCCTAGACATGATGCAAGACAGGACAAGTGGATTTAACAAGCAAGCAAGAAAGAACTACCTACGGTGTTAAGGCAAGTCAAGTTAAGTTAGCCGTCGCAACAGCATTAAGATAAATCATGTCAGGGTACTTGTCAGGAGTGCACCACGACGGGTCAATATCATGTCAGGTTGGTCATGCCAAGAGTGCACCACTACGGGTCACTGTCTTGTTCTGATAGTTCCTTGTCATACCATGCCATGTACAATGGTCAATCCAAACATATTAAGTAAAATCAAGTTCATGACAAAAGGCATAAGGATATAAAATGGGCATAAAATATCTAATAAAATATCAATATACAGGGCTATAGAAAAGCCAAGCTTAAAGAAATAAGACCAAAACTCCAAGAGCCAAAGGGTTAAGCAAGGGGGTCAAGAGAGCTGCATACACTCAAAAGTCACGCACGCATGAGAGCTGCGTACGTTCAAAAGTCACGCCCGCAGGAGCTGCGTACGTTCAAAAGTCACGCACGTAGAAGAGCGGCATACGTGAAAAGTAACGCACGCCAGAGAGCTGCATATGTGAAAAGTCACGCACGCCGGAGAGCTGCATACGTGAAAAGTCACGTACGCAGGAGAGCGGCATACGTGAAAAGTCACGCACGCCAGAGAGCTGCATACGTGAAAAGTCACGCACGCAGGAGAGCTGCATACGTGAAAAGTCACGCACGCAGGAGAGCGGCATACATGAAAAGTCACGCACGCCAGAGAGCTGCATACGTGAAAAGTCACGCACGCCGGAGAGCTGCATACGTGAAAAGTCACGCACGCAGGAGAGCGGCATACGTAAAAAGTCACGCACGCCAGAGAGCTACATACGTACAAAAGCACGCAAGCAGAGAGCTGCGTACACGTAAAAACACACACGCAGGGTCTGGGTCTTCTTCTCCATGGCTGAGAAGAAGCTCCAATGGCTCCAAAACTTCAAGGCATCACAACTTGGCTATCCGAACTCCAAATCCAGATTTCCAAAGTTCCAACCAGGGTGGAATTGAACTCTCTTCCACATGGAAACATCAAAACCCATAGAAATCCAACTTAAGTAGATAAAAATCATGCAAAACTGAAAATAAGGAAAATCTAGATCTAGAACAATGGAGACTCCAAATCACAAAATACCAAGTACTAATGTTGATCACCATGTCCTAAACTAGCAAATGGACAAATAAAAGAGGGTTCTCATGTGGTGGCAAGGTGCACTTGCCTATGGGTGGGTGTTGTGGAGAGGAAGAAGAAGAGAGTTTTGTTGAGGAAGGAGAAGAAGAAATAAATGGTAGTTTATGAGGAGAGATAAAAAGTTGGTGGAGTTATAAAGAGGGTGGGATATGGTGTGTTGAGGGTGGAGAATAGGTTAAGATGATCCAATGCTCATTAAACCAAACCAAACCCAATCCAATTAAAACCGAGCCATGCCAAAAACCCAAGAATACGAAAAATACCAAAATTCCACAAGTCAAGAAAAAAATAAAAAAATACATGCCAAAATCCAGATACGAGTATAAATACAAAATACGGGAAATACAGGAATTGAGGGTGATAACGTGTCACAAATGTTACACCACAATCGATAGTGCCTCATCGTAGTAGGAGGGTTATGATATAACCTGATATATATATGTTCTTGGGAGAGTCATCAGACATCGTCCTTGGGGAGCAAGATTATGATCCCTGTACCTACAATGAAGCACTCCAAGATAAAGATGCAGAATCTTGGTAAAAAGCAATGATATCTGAAATAGAATCTATGGATTCTAATCAGGTCTGGGAGCTTGTAGAACCACCCGTTGGTGTAAAAGCCATTGGATGCAAGTGGGTCTATAAGAGAAAAAGAGGATCAGACGGTAAGGTTGAAACCTTTAAAGCTCGGCTTATAGCAAAAGGTTTTACTCAAAGAGAGGGTATCGATTATGAGGAAATATTTTCTCCTGTAGCCATGCTTAAGTCTATCCGGATTCTTTTATCTATTGTAGCTCATCTCGATTATGAGTTTTGGCAAATGGATGTCAAGACAGCTTTCCTTAATGGAAGTCTTGAGGAAGACATCTATATGAAGCAACCAGACGGGTTCATTAAAAAGGGCTATGAGCATCTTGTTTGTAAGCTCAAGAAGTCCATTTATGGACTTAAGCAAGCTTCCAGATCATGGAACATATGTTTTGATCAGGTGATAAAATCCTATAGATTTGATCAATGTCAGGATGAATCATGTGTATACAGAAAGTATGACGAAAACCTGGTGGTATTTCTAGTACTTTATGTGGATGACATCTTGCTCATTGGAAACAATGTGAAGGTATTATCTGATGTAAGGGTATGGTTATCCAAACAGTTTGATATAAAGGACTTGGAAGAAGTTGGTCACATCCTTGGGATCAAAGTTCTACGAGATCGCAAGAAAAGAATGTTGGACTTATCCCAAGCTTCCTATATTGATACTGTACTAACTCGTTTTAGTATGCAAAATTCTAAGAAAGGTTTCTTACCTTTTAGACATGGAATTGCTCTATCAAAGGAGTAGTGTCCGAGGACACCTAAAGAGATAGAGAACATGAAGGCAGTTTCTTATGCTTCAGCAGTAGGAAGCTTAATATATGCAATACTATGTACGAGACCAGACATCTGCTTTGTCGTAGGCATGGTCAGCAGATATCAGCCTAACCCAGGACAAGAGCACTGGACTGCCGTAAAGAATATTTTGAAGTACCTGAAAAGGACTAAAGAGTATATGCTAGTTTACCAGGCAGATAGTTTAGTTCCCTTGGGGTATACAGACTCAGATTTTCAGTCAGATAGGAATTCCAGGAAATCTACCTCAGGTTATGTGTTTACTTTGGGAGGTGGAGCCATTGTGTGGAGGAGTATCAAGCAAAAATGTACTACTGATTCCACCATGGAAGTCGAGTATACGAATATGAGTTTTGGCCTCTGAGGCGAATATGATTTTTGGCCTCTCGATTATGAGTTTTGGCCTCTCGATTATGTGTTTTGGCCTCTCGATTATGCGAATATGAGTTTTGGCCTCTCGATTATGAGTTTTGGCCTCTGAGGCAGCCAAAGAAGCGGTTTGGCTCAGAAATTTTCTGTTGGACTTGGATGTGGTACCTAGTTTTCCTAAGTCTATTACACTTTATTGTGATAATAGTGGTACAGTTACAAACTCGAATGAACCACGAGCCCATAAGACTGGCAAACACATTGAGCGCAAGTGCCACCTGATACAAGATTTCGTAAAGAAAGGAAAAGTTGCTGTGATCAAGATAGCATCAGCCGACAATCTAGCTGATCCCTTTACAAAGAGCTTACCAGCTAAGGCTTTTGATAGTCATGTTGAGGGAATGGGAGTCATATGTGTAGCAGCATGGCTTTAAGTATAAGTGGGAGATTTGTAACAGTATACTGAAAAGTAATACTTTGAGTATAAGTGGGAGATTGTTAGGGTTATATACTAAAAGCATCACTTTTTTAGTAATCTTATTTCCTTAAATTTTGAATGTGAATTATATGGGCAAATGTTTGCATATTGTATTTGTTACAAGTGTTAATACAAATGTCTGATATTCTATATTGTAGATAATATGGTGTGTGGTGTCACACAGAAGATCATATTATCAGTTCCCTATGGAGTATATAAATAGTTCACAACTAGATGGACTTGAACAATATATTAGAAAGGTTATAGTGTAATCTGGTATTAGTCTATCTTGACTATAGGTTTACACTAGTACACTTTGTGTGTATTGAACATGACCACTTGAGGTTGTTCTCTTTGTACTGACTACATAAGAGAACAAACACCTATGTTATTATGGATGCTTGTGCTCTTAACCGGAAATAATAACGGACATGTATATGCAGTGTACATTATTTTGACTCATAAAAGAGTAAGATTCATTATGGATCAACAACCTCTATGAATTGGATAATAACATTTATGTATGATGGGCTGTTGATTATAAATGGAATCCATGTCCCGATACATCGGGTTGATGATGTCCCCTTAAGGAGCTCATAAAGATTATCATGTAAACCCTACAGGTGGATTATATCCGATATGACAAATAAAGTTGAGCGGTACTACTTAAGGATAAAAGATGTCGAATAAATATAGTTGTCAGTAATTTAATTTGATCGACGGATATACGATATCTTAACATGGGGTGCTAAATGAGCATATAATAAAAGGAGCCCACAAACATAATTTGGAATTTGGAAGGTAGTGCAACAACAGCTCATTAGTGGACCGAGCTATTGTTAATGGGCCTGGATTGGTGTGTTCGAGCTGAACACGGGATATCCAGATCCGTTAGGAGGCCTAACCCTAATTTCTCCTCATGGTCCCTACCGTAGCCTATATATATCCTCTATTCTCTGGCCGCCAGATTATCGATCAAAAATCTGAAACTTTTTCTAAATTCGTGATTCACATAAGGAGAGAAAGAGAGGGCTGCCAAGGAAAAGAAAAGGTTGGGAGATCGTCGCCCACACGACGTCCAACTCGAGGAAGGAATACGTACATAAGATCTTGGGGTCGTCCGCTCGAGATTGCCTGGAATTACTTGTCTCCTTTCCGCCGCAGGTATAATTCGTGAACCCTAGTTTCTGCCTATGAAGGGTTAGAACACGTATTAGATCTGTTTAACTTTCTATCGATCAATACACACACCAAAGGAAGGGTCCTGGGAATCCCCAGTTCCATCACAGTCAACTTCATCGACGGCTACATAGTTTTAGCCTCGCCAGTCGAATGGCTGTAGGGACTATGTCCTGATCACCATGTCGTAGTCCAATACAATCCCGAGATTGACACAGTACTAATTCATATATGTAGTCCAATACAAATAGTCTAATACAAAAATAACCCAATACAAATAGTCCAATACAAATAAGTACTAGTAGCTAATAAGAACCACGCAGCTCACGCAAACGCTCATTGATACGATAACGCAACCACCTCAAAAAAGTAGGATCTTTGGCGTGAGAAGACATATAGTCCCTTGCAAATGCTGCATGAATAGAACTCCCGGTCTTACTAGCTACCGGTGCTGGATGAATAGAACTCCCGGTCTTACTAGCTACCGGTGCCACTTCTTTCTTAACAGTAGGAGGAGCCACCTCAGCATTCACTGTTTATCTCAAACGACGTATCGTACCTCGGGTCATGGGTGCCATCTGATAAGATCGATATTCACAAATAATATAATTGTAATATAAGCAAGCTAACTAAAGGAACCATCATGTAATTTGAGTACAATTTTGAAAGCAAATAAAGTACAGAAAATTCAATTTTTTGCCAAGTGTGAGAACGGATGGCTCAGAACACAACCCAAGATTCATTCTAGCATACATTAGTGTGAATCATCTATGTTCTGTACATATGGTGTAGTATATGTTCTTATCGTATCTAGTATCTGAAGAATGTAACATAATCAAGATGAACTCACATAATGTAATACTAAAACATTATCTACTACTGTATAAGATATAGTGATAGGTTGTCATATCATCATTGGCGAGGGATGAGGGTCGGAGGACAGTCAACTTAATCTACGGCTACATAGTTTCTGCCTCGCCAGTCGAATGGCTGCAGGGACTATGTCCTGATCACCATGTCGTACCGTAGATTAATGCAAATGGAGCTGGAGCTGGAGCCAAAATGCAGTACTACTTCACCATGTCGTACCATTTTACTCTCTCACTCTCTCTCCTCCCCCCTCCAGTGCTTTCACTCTCTTCGGCGCTCTCACACTACTAATTCCTATGTATTTTAAGTGTAAGAACGGATGGCTCAGAACACAACCCAAAATTCATTCTAGCATACATTAGTGTGAATCATCTATATTCTATATACATATGGTGTAGTATATGTTCTTATCGTATCTAGTATCTGAAGGATATAACAGAATCAAGATGAACTTACATAATGTAATACTAAGACATCATCTACTACTATATAAGATATAGTGATAGGTTGTCGTATCATCATTGCCGAGGGATGAGGGTCGGAGGACAGTCAACTTTATCTACGGCTACATAGTTTCTGCCTCGCCAGTTGAATAGCTGCAGGGACTATGTCCTGATCACCATGTCGTACCATAGTTTCTGTCTCGCCAGTTGAATGGCTGCAGGGACTATATGTTCCGATCACCATGTCGTACCATAGTATCTGAAGAATGGTTGCAGGGACTATATGTCCCTAACCCGAAGCCTAACCCTCCCCCAGCCGCCCTCGCCGCCCCCCGCTGCCCCGCGCGTGCCACCCCCGCCAATCCAGGGACTATATTGGGTTACCGATATTGTGAACCTGGATTGAAAGCATAATAAGGTTGTAAAAGCATAATAAGGTATTGGGTTGCCGATCTGAAACTGCTGATACTACCGATATCGTCGATATCCTATTTCTTAAACTAGGGTCTGTCATATCGTCGATACTACTCATTGTATTTGTACCCCGCGCTGTCCCGCGCGTGCTACCCCGCTGCCCCGGAGCGCGCTTCCCTCCGCCGCCCCCTGCCCCGGAGTGCGCTGCCCCCCGCCGCCCTCCGCAGCCCCGCCCATGCCAGCACCCCTCCCACCCCCCGCCGCCCCTCCCACAACCCGCCGCCCCCGAGCCCCGCACTGCCCCGCGCGTGCCACCCCCGTCGTCCCCCGCTGCCCCGGAGCGTGCTGCCCCCCGCCGCCCGCCGCAGCCCCGCGTGCGCCCGCCGCAGCCCCGCGTGTGCCCGCCGTAGCCCCGCGCTGCCATGCGCACGCCACCCCCGCAGTCTACGACGCCCCCGCAGCTCACGACGCCCCCGGCAGCCCACGACACCCACGACCACCGAGAGAGGGAGAGAGAGATTACCTTTGGGAGAGAGAGAGGAGAGGTCGCCGATCACCGCTGCGGGAGAGAGAGAGAGAGGAGAGTGAGGTCACCGACCGCCGCGGGAGAGAGGGAGAGAAGAGAGAGAATAAAATTTGGGAGGAATGAAAAGTTTCCCCCGTCGTTTCAATTTAAGCCTGGGCCCTTTATTTAGCGATGGACCAGCGACGGGTTCTATCCGTCGCTAGGCCGTCGCACTTTTTAATACTTGTCGACGGAATATCCGTCGCTATGTAGTCGAAGAATTGTCCCGCCATTTCCCTCAACAATTCTCGCCAAATAATAGACTGCATGACGACGGCTCATTATCCGTCGATATATCTCCGATGCCCGAGCGACGGATGCGACATTTTCTTTCCCTTAAAATAAAATAAAAATTGTATCGTCTTGTCGTCGGTACGCCGTCGGTTATATGCCGCAAATCCGTCGCTAACGCTGACGACAATTTTCCGTCGCTAATGTGTCGGCGCTAATTTAATGTATTTTGGTAGTGGGACTTCTTCGGATCGAAAATCGGAGACCATTTGGCAACTCTCATTCGAGCTCGGGCGATCATCCATAGCTCTTTTGATCGGAGTCTCAGGTAATCCGCCTCTGTGAAAGGGCGTATAAGCAGATGTTTGGAGTCAATAACTCCAACGGAAATATGGCATGCAAAACCCATCTTCCCAAAAATCCGGCGGACCACGTCCACAGGCGGCCGCGAGTGGGGGAACTTGCCAATAAGAGCAAAGTGGAAGGGAACGGCCAGCACATCCACATCCTCCCGACTGAAGTCAATAGCGGGGATGCCTTCTGAAATAGAGAAGGTTCATGGGAGAAGCCTTGGCGGCACGGAGGGACAATCGGCGACCACCTCCACGAAAGAACGAGGGGGCGGCTGAACGGACAGGCCAGCGGGATCACCCCACTTCGCCGAGGCAAAGGGCGAGGAGTTCAAAGGGGGATCGCCTTCCGCCGCGGGGGGGCGACCATCAAGAACTGAGAGAGACGGAGAGACCTCCATCAACAAACAGGGGATAGAGCAAATGGGGGCCGAGGGGACCGCTGGAGAAAGAAAGGGGGGTGGCGAGCGAGCAGTGGCCGACCGCGGTCGACGGGAGACGGAGGCGCCAGGAGAGTGCCAACGAAAGTGGCCGGAGGCACCCTGAAAGAAACCTCTACCACGGAGCAAGGCGCCAGGAGCACTGCCACCTGACGGCGCCCGGAGAGGCCCAACAGCCGACAGGGCCGGGAGGCTACCAACCCCAGTTGAGGGAGAGACAAAAGGAGGGGGCACCCGCACCAAAAAGTGTGGATCTGCCACCGAAGGAGGTGATGGCGTAACAAGACTGAGGGGAGGGGGATGGAGGAGGGGGAGAGGGGACGCCGACCGGTGCCAAGTGGTTGGAGTTCAAGCCCTAGAGGAGGCGAGTTCTGGGTAGAGTTCGCCACAATTTCAAATATATATATATATATATATATATATATATATATATATATATATATATATATATATATATATATATATATATATATATATATATATATATATATATATACCACAATTATCCATTTATTCATATACATATATATATATATATATATATATATATATATATATATATATATATATATATATATATATATATATATTTATATATATATATACATATTTATATATATATATATATATATATATATATATATATATATATATATATATATATATATATATATACCACAATTATCCATTTATTCATATACATATATATATATATATATATATATATATATATATATATATATATATATATGTATGTATATGAATAAATGGATAATTGTGGTATATATATATATATATATATATATATATATATATATATATATATATATATATATATATATATATATATATACCAAAAAAAAAAAATATATATATATATATATATACCACAATTATCCATTTATTCATATATATATATATATATATATATAGATATATATATATATATATATATATATATATATATATATATATATATATATATATAAATGGATAATTGTGGTACATATATATATATATATATATATATATATATATAATCCATTATGTTGAAGTGTGCTTGTTATTTTAGACTTATAAATTTACATTTCAAGAAAGAATCAACCACAAAAACCCTAAAAGAATCAGCCACAAAAACCTTCGTATTGAAAAGTTACAAATTTATCATTTAGTTACATATGAAAGAACTACGGTATATCTATATAAATAACCAGTTTCCTCTGAATTGTACCATAATATGCATGTGGCAATCATCAAAAATTGCTTATGAAGATTTTGGACTCCTAAAATATTGGTGCTTTAAATAAAAAACCCATAAGGTACCACTTATCCCGAAAGTACGATGCATATAGTAAGGCGAAGGAGGTCAGTAGTGATGGCGTAGACATCTACAGCGCTTCTGTATCCAAAACTGCTCTTCTGTATCCTTAAGGGACACATCAGTTCTTAATTCACTGGTTGTTGCTCTTCTGTATTGCTGAATATGGAAACAGCAAAC
This sequence comes from Iris pallida, assembly GCA_029216955.1. Lineage (NCBI taxonomy): Eukaryota > Viridiplantae > Streptophyta > Magnoliopsida > Asparagales > Iridaceae > Iris > Iris pallida. The sequence goes on along the minus strand of JANAVB010022997.1, from coordinate 7,972,842 downwards.
ATGTTATACTCGCAACAGAGGTCTCTCCCTTCTTCTTTAGTTGTTTGGGTTTCACTTACGGTCGATATATTCCTCTCCCATAATCAACGGCCCTTGAGAGAGGATCATGTTAGACCCGGGGCTTGATCAAAGATAGAAAAACTGATGCAATCGAGATCTGAGATGTCACACAAAAGTTTGCAGTGATCAAACTCAAGATCTACGATGGTACAATAAAACAAATAGCCAAATTACAATCTGAAGGAGGGAAATAGAGAAGAGAAGATCTCTCGTTCTTCCTTGCAAACGTGTTGCAATCGGGACAGAACGAGTTACAATAATCTGGAGGAAGATTAGATGAAGAACAGTTGCTGGGGTGTCAAAACACCGTTGCTCAAAGCAAGATTCGCCCCACATGATCTGCTTCCAGAAACTAGCAAGTTGAAGAACTTGTGGAACGCTCGAAGTCACCTCTGTTCTGACTCCTCGGATGGACTTGCAATGGCGGCAGCAACTCTCTCTCTCTCTTTCTCCTTTTCTGACTTCTATTTTTCGTAGTAGTCAAAAAGGAGCCCGGAAGAGAGTATATATAGAGAGAGGGTGGAAACCCTAGCCGTCTCTTCAGTTATGGAAAGATTGAATCAAATCCCAAAAGATAGCAACGAGATTTAATTCAAATCCCACGAAATTAATTCAAATCCCTCAAAGATAGGATCTGAATTAATTCAAATCCCACAAAGATAGGATCTGATTTAATCGCATTGATTCAGCCTTTCCATTACTGATTTGAATCTGCACAGTCAGCGAATCCCTCCATGCGGCAGTAGCAGCAGCCTGGCCGCATGAGCCTAATAGCCGCATGGACCGCATGAGCCGCATGGACCGCATGAGCCGCATGGACCGCTTGGACCGCATGAGCCGTATGGACTGCATGAGCCGCATGGACCGTATGGACCGCATGAGTCGCATAAGTCGCATGAGCCTCATGAGCCGCATGGACCGCATGTGCCGCCTGAGGCCGCATGTGCCGCATGAGGCCGCATGCCGCATAAGATCGCATGGCCGCATATGAGCCGCATGACTGCTGACGTGCTAAGTGCAAAGTGCGCCAACAAAACGCCACATTACGCCTCATGAGCCCATGAGCCCGAGCCCGAGTCCGAGTCCGAGTCCGAGTCCGAGTCCGAGTCCGAGTCGCTAAGCCTCTTTGGGGCTTAGCTCCAAATAGAATTAATCCAAGAGAATGACAAAAGCATTAATGCTTAATCCTTGGAGCCTTATTCTTACCTCCTTGTAAAATCACCCATATGGTTCCCTCCTTAGGGTCACCACCCCATGTGCATCTCTCAACAACACACCCAAGTATATATGTTGAGATAACTCAAGGTGCATTTCCGATGTGGGACTAAAATTTACAAGGCATGTTGAGAGCAAGCTCTCTCCATGTAAAGAAAGCACCAACAATCCCCCACATATCACAATATATATGTGTCCAGGGTTGAGCGTTCCCCACAGTAACTGTCCATTTTGCATTAGGATAGATGTCGCTGACGACTTGAATCTTCCCGCATGGGTTAAATAACAGTGTGATACAAGAATGAAGTACGCCTTGAATTCGGCACCACAATTGTAATTCTTCCCACTCACAAATTGTAGTTACGTGTGCTTCTGGCTGCACATTAAAGGCCCTGTGCCAGCCTGGTTTCAGTGTATAATTTTGGGCGTCTACAAGTTTACCCTCAAGAGACGGCCTGATATCTCTTTCCATACACTATAGGTGAGTTCTTTATTAAAGAGATATGGCATGAAGCCTTGCGCTTCCTTGCGGTGCTACGCCGCTATGACATAGCCTGAAGCCGAGGCATTACCCCTACCTGGAAACCTCATCGTAGTGTCATACTGTAGTATGAGGTCACAAGCCTCTTTGTAGTGCCAAACTACCCAGCATGAAGCCTGAGGCTTCATTGCGGTGTTACGCCGTAACGACATGGCTTACAATGCCGAGGCTTTACCCCTACCTGGGTACCTCATCGTGGTGTCGTACCACTGTAACATGGGGCCATCCTCCCCTTTGTAGTGTTGTCTACAACTCTTTAATTACATCATACAGCATTAGGCTACTTGCCTATTTGCGGTGCTACGCCGCTGTGACTTGGCTTACAAAGCCGAGGCATTACCCCAACCTGGGAACCTCATGGTGGAGTCACCCCACTGTAGCATGGAGTTTCACTCCTTGTAGTGCTGCTCTACCATGCTTCCTGTAAAGCACACCAGGCATTCACTCTGCCTGAGAACTCATTAAGGCGTTTAAGCAAACCTTCCACAGGATCTGTTTTTTTCCGTAAAAAATACATAGTAGACAACAGTGGTTATGGGTTCGTATCCCTTCCATGTTCCAGAGAACAAGTACCCACTGTTACCTGATAGTTTCCCTGTCAGTGATCCTCCTTTGAACCAAAAGTTAGATGCCTAGTAGATTTCTCTTTGAACTAATAGCATAAAACTTTATGGTAGGATTACAAAGACACACTATCAGAATGCCTTTAAGCCTATTTTACAAGCTGTGTCATCGACCAACTGGCGCTTGAGGTCCTTTGTGAATAGATCTGCCAGGTTCTTCTGACTCCGAACATCAACCACTGCAATTACACCTCTTTTGATAAGATCGTGTACTGCCCTGTGCTTCAACCGCACAGTCCTCTTCTTCCCGTTGAAGAGGTCATTTGATGCCACCGCCGCAGTCGCCTGGTTGTCACAGTATATCGGTATCGTCGGTATCTGAGCCCCAACCACTGGAAGATCATATATGAGCTCCCGAAGCCATTCTGCTTCATCTGCTGCAGTTTCAAGTGTATAGAATTCAGATTCCATGGAGGAACGAGAGAGTATAGTCTGCTTCTTCGACTTCCACGATATAGCAGCTCCATCCAAGGAAAAGACATATCCACCTGTGGATCTCTCGCTTTCCACCTCTGAACACCAGCTAGCATCACTGAAGCCTTCCACTACTGTCGGATACCCGTTGTAGTGCTGTGCATATGTCTGAGTTTTCTTGAGATATCTCATCACCCGCTTCACAGCTTTCCAGTGCTCAACCCCTGGGTTGCTTGTGAACAAACTCAGCATTCCTACGGCGAAAGCTATGTCAGGCCTTGTGGCAGTGGTTGCGTACATCAAACTTTCGATAACGCTAGAATACTCCAGCTGCCTGACGCTTTCCCTTGAATTTGGCTTCAGCTTCTGATCACACCTGTATGGCGTATCGATCCCTGGAAGATCCTTATACCCATAGCGTGTGAGCATCTTCTCAATGTAGTGAGATTGTGACAATGCTACTCCAGTGTCTGTCCTGATGATCTTTATGCCCAAGATGACATCTGCATCCCCCAAGTCCTTCATACTGAACTTGGTTGAGAGGAACTTCTTTGTCTCTGTGACACAGCCTATATCCGTACGTAGGATTAGCATGTCGTCCACGTACAGACAAACGATGACTCCTCTTCCATCAGCAAATTTTGTGTAAACACATTTGTCCGTCTCGCTGACTCTGTAGCCGTTTGACATAATAACTTTGTCAAACTTCTCATGCCACATCTTGGGAGCTTGCTTCAAACCATACAATGATTTTACCAACTTGCAGACTTTGTCTTCAAGACCTTTGACGACAAATCCATCTGGCTGTTGCATGTAAATCTCTTCGGTCAGCTCCCCATTCAGGAATGCGGTCTTTACATCCATCTGATGTATCACCAACTTATGTATAGCTGCTAGAGCGATTAACATCCTGATGGTGGTCATCCGGGCTACTGGAGCGTACGTGTCAAAGTAGTCTATCCCCTATTTCTGAGAAAATCCCTTGACTACCAGCCTGGCCTTGAACTTGTCAATAGTTCCATCTGCCTTCATCTTCTTCTTGAAGATCCATTTACATCCGATGGGCTTTTCTCCTTCAGGTAGATCTACCAACACCCATGTGTTATTGGAGGTGATAGAGTCAAACTCGTCATTCACTGCCTTCTTCCAGAAGATAGCATCTCTGGTCTTTATCGCCTTATCATAGGTAAGCGGATCTGCTTCCACATGATAGGTGACAAAGTCATCTCCGAAATCTTTTGGTCTCCTCGCTCGCTTTGCTGACGGCTCTGTAAGTTCTGGTACAAGAGTTGTTTCCTCAACAATAGCTTCCTCTTGGACTACTGGCTCATATGAGATTTCAGTCTCATTTGTACCTACATCATTTTTCGGAATGTCCGAAAGAACAATATTTTTGTCTTTTGCAAACTTGTCTTCAAAGTATTCGGCATCGCGAGATTCGATGATATGATTTGACTCAATATCAAGAAATCTCCGAGCATCACTATTCTCGACATATCCCAAGAAGATCGCCTTCGTAGTCCTTGTCCCTAGCTTCTGAATCTTCAGATCTGGAAGCTTCACATACGCCAGACACCCCCACACTCGAATGACATTCAAGTTTGGTCTGACTTTGAACCAGAGTTCATGAGGAGTTACGTCCGAAGTTGCATACGGCACTCTATTTAGAATAAAAGTGGCCGTCAATGCAGCTTCTCCCCAGTAGCATTTTGGAAGGCCTGCAGTAAGCAGCATAGAATTCATCATTTCTGTTAATGTTCGGTTCTTCCTCTCTGCTACTCCGTTGGATTGAGGAGAATATAGAACAGTAGTCTCGCATATGATTCCATGTTCTTTGCAGAATGATGTGAATTCATGAGACCTGTACTCCCTACCTCGATCACTTCTCAACCTCTTGAGTTGTTGTCCAGTCTGCCGTTTAGCTTCGGTCCTGAACTCTCTGAACTTCTCGAAAGCTTCGTCTTTAGACTTGAGCAAGTAGACGAACGCGTATTTTGAGAAGTCATCGACGAAGTTTATGAAATACTTCATCCCGGCCTTCGTGGAGAAATGTTTGAAGTCACAGATATCGGAGTGCACCAACTCCAGAAGATCTGTGCTTCTATTGACCCGATGAAAGGGTTTCCTTGTGATCTTCGTCTGAGCACACACTTCACACTTCTCCACCTTACCCCCACATTTGGAGATAAGTCCTAGACTAGGCATTTTGTTAATTCTTTTACAATAAACATGTCCTAGTCTATTATGCCACAACTCAAGAGAATAATCAGAAAATGCAACTGTATTAATGTCTTCAAACTGGTTAACAAGCTGAATTTTAAACATTCCTTCGGTTTGATAAGCCTTCCCGAAGTATGTTCCTTTCTTGGACATCACCATCTGACCAGCATTGATGTCCATCCTCAAGCCTGTGTTGCAGAGCAGGCTCCCAGAGATCAGGTTCTTGGCAATCGCCGGAACATGCTTTACACCTTGAAGCGTCAGAGTGTTCCCAGAAGTGAGTTTCAATTCCACGGTCCCGATCCCCAGAACTTCAGTATGGCCTGCTTCGTCATGACAACCTTCTCAGATATCGGCTGGTATTTGACGAACCATTCCTTGCCAGAACAGACATGGCAAGTCGCACCAGTGTCTATCCACCAGTCACAGTCAACCCCCACATTTGTGACCTGTGCGATCATAGCAACAAAGTTAGAAACCAATGAAACCTTATTAGGCTCACCTTTCTCTGATTATTTAGGCTTAGATCTGCATTCACTCTTGTAGTGGCCTTTCTTGCCACAATTGTAACAAGTCACGTGGGACTTAGTCTTCTGTTGTTTGAAAGAAGGACCCTTCACTTTTAGATTAGTGAAGTCCTTCTTCTTGGGATGAAAAGCCGCCTGCTTCCCCTTGGGATCTCTCGTCTGCACAAGATTGGCTTTAGCCAACTGTTTGGACAGAGTGTCCACCTTCTGTTGGAAACGCATCTCGTCCTCAACATGGATCTCTTGAAGTAGATCTTCCAAGCTAATGTCTAGCTTCTTTCTGTGCATCCTTGCATAGAAGGTACTCCATCCAGCAGGAAGTTTTGAGATGATCCCTCCGACGACAAACTTGTCGGGAAGGGGCATCTATTCGTCTTCCAGTTTCTGACGCAGCTTCAGAAATTCCTTCACCTGCGGCAGCATGGACTTTTCGTCCTCAAAGAGCAATTTGTGATATTTTTCAACCACAAATATTTTGCTCCTGTTCTTGTCTTCTTCATACAGATTTTCCACAGACTCCCATATGTCTCTGGCAAGTTCCTTCTTCGAGTAGGATTCTGCCAGGGAGTCCTCCATCGCATTCAGGATGAGAAGCCTGCAGATGCTATTTTTCCTTCTCCACTTGGCCTGGAGTTTGGTAGCCGCGTTGATAGCGGCAGAAGATCCAGTGTCTGGAACAGAGGGTTCTTCCTCTAACAGAACATGATCAACGTCTTTCAGTTGAGGAGTTAGGTAAACCTTTCTCTTCCAGACTTGATAGTGCTCTCCATCGAACTTTTCCAACTTGCAGAAGTCCGATTGGAGGAGCGAAGCATTAATGTTTTCCATCTATACGGATCTTGCTTTGAGATTGTTAGACCCGGGGCTTGATCAAAGATGGAAAAACTGATGCAATCGAGATCTGAGATGTCACACAAAACTTTGTAGTGATCAAACTCAAGATCTACGATGGTACAATAAAACAAATAGCCAAATTACAATCTGAAGGAGGGAAATAGAGAAGAGAAGATCTCTCGTTCTTCCTTGCAAACGTGTTGCAATTGGGACAGAACGAGTTACAATAATCTGGAGGAAGATTAGATGAAGAACAGTTGCTGGGGTGTCAAAACACCGTTGCTCAAAGCAAGATTCGCCCCACACGATCTGCTTCCAGAAACCAGCAAGTTGAAGAACTTGTGGAACGCTCGAAGTCACCTCTGTTCTGACTCCTCGGATGGACTTGCAATGGCGGCAGCAACTCTCTCTCTCTTTCTCCTTTTCTGACTTCTATTTTTCGTAGTAGTCACAAAGGAGGCCGGAAGAGAATATATAGAGAGAGGGTGGAAACCCTAGCCGCCTCTTCAGTTATGGAATGATTGAATCAAATCCCAAAAGATAGCAACGAGATTTAATTCAAATCCCACGAAATTAATTCAAATCCCACAAAGATAGGATCTGAATTAATTCAAATCCTACAAAGATGGGATCTGATTTAATCGCATTGATTCAGCCTTTCCATTACTGATTTGAATCTGCACAGTCAGCGGATCCCTCCATGCGGCAGCAGCAGCAGCCTGGCCGCATGAGCCTAATGGCCGCATGGACCGCATGAGCCGCATGACTGCTGACGTGCTAAGTGCAAAGTGCGCCAACAAAACGCCTCATGAGCCCGAGTCCGAGTCCGAGTCAGAGTCCGAGTCCGAGTCGCTAAGCCCCAAATAGCTCCAAATGGAATTAATCCAAGAGAATGACAAAAGCATTAATGCTTAATCCTTGGAGCCTTATTCTTACCTCCTTGTAAAATCACCCACATGGTTCCCTCCTTAGGATCACCACCCCATGTGCATCTCTCAACAACACACCCAAGTATATATGTTGAGATAACTCATGGTGCATTTTCGATATGGTACTAAAATTTACAAGGCATGTTGAGAGCAAGCTCTCTCCATGTAAAGAAAGCACCAACAGATCATACACAGTCGCCAGCATATTCATGTCACACCACCTGCGCAAGTTGCTTCATAAACCTAATATTGTTGCATGTCTACTCAAATTGCACAGCTAGCTAACCTTGATGATTTTACGCAATAATACGTATAATTACAAACAAATATGACCCCAGTTGCACGCTTCTAGTCCTCCCATACACAGATGTGTGCTGTTGAAACAACAAGAAATGCCCATCAACCACCCCCTCGCACGTGCACCACCTACTAATGTAATGCCCACTCGATCAAATCTCCTTTGAGATCCTCCATAGAGAACGATTATAAATAGCGAAGAAATCATGCAAACACCAAAGTAGAGTATGCAGTACTGATCCCCCAAACCCCCATTGGGATCCCCTCTATGGATTAGTTTATAAGACGAGACTCGGTTGGCATGATATGTCCCCATTCCCCCAAGCATAATTTTGATAATCCTTTTTCTTTCTTTCTTCTGTGTATAGTCCCATATGCCATTTTTTTCAAACTCCATCACCTAATAATTCAACTTGTTTTATATGTACATATAGGGATCTCCTTCTACAACCCCATTTGTTTATGAAATCCAGTATCTTTTGCCAGCAAGCCAGTTCCCTTCTTTATACTTCCATATGTTGTTTTCTTCTCATGGTATCAAAATTTTATACCTAAATATTGGACCACACCATGCTTATTGTCATTTAATAATGTTGGGTGGTTGCTAGCTTATGTTCGTAATATATATATGTATATATGACCAATGTGTATATATCTATCACCAAGTTTCATATTAAAATTCCATTTTATGGCATTAAGGATGTTGGTTCTATGTATGGATCTTTTTCTTTTCCCGACAACAAATTGATTACATTAACCTACTGGAAATTTAATATGTGCTTGTTGTGTTGCATCTCCACATGGAGCTCCCACTAGCCAATACGGAGATTCCAATATGTTGTTCTTCACTAAAGCTTTATTATCAAGACTTACTCAAAACTAACTTAAGTATTGTATATGGGAATAGCTTTTCAAAATTCTAGGTACAATGGGCACGTAATCTACATCTAATTAGAATAGTATTTGTTCAGGGTTCTGTTGGACGGAACCAGAAATCTAAGCTGGGGTAGGTTGGAGTAGATTAGGGTGGACTAGATATATAGTGACTCACAAAAAATAGCAAAAATAATAATAATTATACATGAAATTTTTTTTTTCTTGGGGTGGGCTGGAATTATACATGAAATAAAAAAAAAATTCTTAGGGTGGGCTCCAGCCCACCCCAGCCCCTTGCTTTAGGTCCGCCATTGCTGGTGTTCATATATAGCAAAGACGGACCTATATATGGACGGAGGTGGACTCTAATGCAACTAAATTCTTTAAAAAAAAAAAAATCCATATGATTGGCTCATACTCCAGTTCAAATTTCAGCTTAAGTCCAAACTTATTTAAACCTTGCCCAAGTATTATCTCAGCATAACTTAATTACCTAATCCTTATACAACTATCCATTGCTTCAAAAATTTAAACAGAAAAACTAATTAGTTCATCATAAGACGGTTTGAATTCCTTATTTCGTCTTGATGTATAGGTTTCCTCTTTCAAACATAATGTACTTGCAACTTATTAATATATCGGAAAATTTCACTGACAATATTAAAGTTATGTAAAATTGGGGTGGCAGAACTTTGTTTTGTATAAGATCACAAAAACGTCATTTTTTTAGACGTTTTCAATAAAAATTTACAAAAAAGCCCTTTGATTAGGCCTTTCCAAAGAAAATACAAATATTAAGCAAGGATTAGGATAATTAATTTTCTCTCAAAATATTGCCTATGTTTTTAAGAGAATTAATATTAAGATTTTTCTATCAGGTATGAATTCACAATAAGGCATTTTTTTATAGATACTTCTTTTTATTAATAGATCACTACAAAAATATTGTTTATCAGTGACATACCACCGACGAAGATCACTAACTATCACCACTTAGCGATGCATTGGCGTCGGTTAGACGACCAAGATAGATAAATCATATATTAATTGCCTGGACGTGGTCAATCTGTTACAAAGTCGTCACTATTCACGTGATGAAATGCGAGAATATCGCAAAAATACTATATAACATTTTAGTGATACTTGTCGCTTCTTGCATTTTACTTGGCGACGTACCAGGCCATTGCCTAGTTGTGTGCCCTACTTTTTGAACAAAAGAAACATGATCCCAAATCATCTTTTGACTCTCTCTTAGTTGATCCCCAGTTCTATGTCGGCGCTTTCGATCCTCCTCCACTCCTCCTCCTCTTCCTCCAATCCTTGAGGATCCTCTTGTAAGGTCTCCTCCTTCCCCTTCCCCTCCAATTTATTTATGATAAAGTTCCTTATCGATGCTCTGACTCCGTGTCTATAAATATCTGTAGTTGAATACACCATATGCAAATATATAATAATCTTTGCTATGTAGTTTTGCCTATGTTTTGGGCTTACATTAGAATGATTTGACCTCATTTCACCTACTATATTTGGTATTTTTCTACTGTGTCTCTGATGCATCATCGTAGAATGATCTGAGCTTGTTGTAATACTATGTTTGATCAAGTAGTTGCCATAGGTTGTTATTTGGTTATTTTGATCAATTAGTCGTACATGTTATGAACACATTTTGGCATCCCATGGCCTGTTGGAGTTACGTATCCCAATCCCTATGGTGGAAGTAGATATGGGTTAGGGATTCATAGTAGCAACATATTCAGGGGGGACAGACCATGTTTTGGTCCTAAACCAAGTTTGAACTGGTTTGAAGATCAATATGAGGAACGTATATGATTAGAATGTTTAAACAACGATTCCTTAATGTTTGGTGGAGGTATAAATGATCTATATGGCACGAGAGAATGAAAGAGGAAGCTTGTTGTCATTTTTCTCAAAGTATTAGGCATATTATCTAGCCAAGTTCATATCAAAGTACTAGTTTGATTTCCTAAACATCCTTCATTACACTTCATTATTAAAGTATTGAAATAAATAGGTGTAAGCCCCCACTACAATATTTGCATTTTTAGGAACTAATGATTTGTGTGTTTAGGTTCAAGCACACCTATTTGGTGTCCTAGTGCAGTAATATTAGGTTCAAGTATTATCTTTGAACAAAAGTACAATAATATTAGGTGCAAGCTATGTTGTACAAACATGGACATGATATGGGATACAAAATTATGGACCTTTTCAGATAGGTAGTCACGTATTTTGCACGATATAGACATGGATATGTGTATGGACATGGTACAACACCATTTCTATATATCAATGCAACATAGGATACAAATAATTAAAAACATGGGTGTATTTTACTACCAAGACTAGTGCTACCTCTATGTTTTTATATTGGGATGAAATTATATCCTGGATGAGTCCTTAACTTGCTAACTGCTTATCTTAGTCATTTGCACGAGCACCATTTAGTCCCTTGATTTGTGCAACCTTGCGAACTAGCTTCTTGACTTTCCATATCTATAATGACGGTGGTGTCTGACATGTTTAGTTACATATAGTAATTGTTTAATGATGGTAGTAAACAAGTTTCTGTTGGTTTTTTGCCTTTGGACTAGTGTAAAATAGTCCTACATCGGCTATACCACCAAGTGAGTATCTCAATATATTGCTTTGCTTGTGTTGAGGTATGTACATAAGGTGTGGTAGGGCATAAGTGGGTGCCATGTGGGAGTACTTTCCTAGAAGGAAAAAGGATTAACTCTAAGAAGAAAAAATGATTAACTCCAAGAAGGAAGCAAGTTGCTTTTTGTCGTTCAGACTAGGACTCGGATATAGACTCCACGATGCCTTATGCATGCACGAGCGTGTTTGAGGGGTAGGAGTGGACTGGCACACGATTATGCTGATTGCAGGATGATCTAAAATATCAAACTCTATTTTTGAGTATTGGTATTTTAGTCCCATATCGGATAGGAGAAAAAGTGAAGTCTCACTCCACTCTATAAATAGAGCCCCTTAGCCTCCTTTGTAAGAGGCACCAAAGTAGAAAGCAAAGGCAGCACATTGAGTCCAGGGAATCCGTTCGAGTCACAAAAAGTTGACCAACGAGCGTTCCAGAAGTTCTTTGAGAACTTGCTGGTTCCTGAAAGCGGATCGCATAGAGACGAATATTTCTTTGAGCAATGGTACTTTTCGTCACCTTAGCAGAGTTGTTGAAATCTTATTTTTCTTTCTTTCTTTCTTCTTCTTTTTCTTCTTCTTCTTGGTGAGCTGCTGAATATTTTGGAGAGCAAACTTGTTTGCCATAATCTCCTAAATCACATAACTCAGTTCAGGCACTTTTCGAGTGCAAACTCGTTCGGAGGAATCTCCAAAGTGCTGAAACTCTATTCAGGTACTTATGGAGAGCTCATTTGTAGGAATCTCCGAAGTTCCAACTTAAGAAAATTAGGAGAGCAAATTCATTTGCAAGTATTCTTCAAAATCCTATATAGTCAGAACAGAAAGCAAATTTATTTCTAAGAAGATCTCTGCATCTGACAGTTGCTTTATCAGAATAGAGAGCAAATTTATTTGTGAATGATCTCTTAAATTCTGACCGTTCTTCCATCTAGATCTATTTCGGGAATAATAATCTCAAAGAAAGATCCGGATTAGATGGTAACTGTCGTACGATCCTTCTGGATACAAGTTTAACAAACTTGAGAAGATTGACGGGCAACATTTCCAACATTTGGATGAGAAAAAGTTCTTTGTCAAATGGTTGGATGAGTGTTGGACCTCCAAGGAGGATGATGCACATTACATGGCAGATCAAATTTGTCGATAGTGCATATTACAACTTGTGCTAGAGCGGACGAGAAGTTACTTAAGGAGCATCTCAAGACAAATGAGAAGAAGACCAAGGTATTTGTGCGCATGGCTCAATCATGTGCATAGGATCTGTTCAGATCATGTGTATGTGTGTGTATGGATCCTTTTCGACATGGCGTATGGGTTTTGCTCTAACTAAGAGCATGGTAGTATATGGTGATCTCGGCACATGACTGTATATGCGCATGGTAGAGTCTACGCATGACTACAAATGTGCTATTTGCATATGCTCGTAGGGTATTGTATATTTTGGCACATGGGTCAGCTCGAATGAGGTGCATAGGACAGCCTGAATGATGCGCATGGATTGGTGCATAGGTTTTGCTCCAAAATGCGCATGATTTCGATTATATAAAATGCAAAAATTCTCCAAGAGTATAATAATCCTACATGAAGATAGTTTTATCTTGGTGAAGTTAGTTATGGCTGTGGCTTGAAGGGTTACTTGAAAGAGAAATATAAAACCAAAATAGCAAGGTAAAGCTAAACATGGTACACAGTTTGAGTCATCTAGTACGGTAGGTGAATAGTGGGTGGACACTGGTACATCTAGCAACACGTACAAGGAGCTGTTCACCTTGGATGAGCCTAGCTGTAATGAAGGTCTCGATGGCAAACATATTGCTAGCAAAAGATTTGAAGATCGTAATCATAGTCTTGGACTTTCGAAAAGTTATTGACACTGGTGTACATGCAGCACGTACCGGTTATTTCTGAGGACCTAATCTCTGGAAGTCTGTTGTTCGATACAAACTTGAAGGTGGACATTCATGCTGGCAAGATGTTAGATTCTTGGCTAAGAACATGATTTGAAAAGATGTTCATTATCAAGCGAATGTTCGAACTTCTGCTGATGATGCAGTTTCTGAATTGAATTGTAAGTAATGGACGAGGACATGTGCTATGTAATAACAAACTCAAGATGTCTAGTCTAAAACTTATCTCTAGCTGTAGGGGTAAGGAGGTGGAGAGATATGAAATCTGTGCAGGGACAAAGTCTGTCAGAAAACTGCTTCGGTAATTAAAATAAAGTATAGATCTTCTGAAGTTGGTACACTCAGATATCTGTTATTTTTATTAATTCTCCACTAAGGCTAGGTTGAAGTATTTCTCGAAAGACAAAACATTCGAGAAGTTCAGGGACTTTAGGGCTGAAGCTGAACATCTAGCCGGTCGACAGCTCAAGAGACTCAGAAGTGATTGAGACGGAGAGTATTATTATTTTGGATTCGCATCGTTCTGCTATGAACATGGAATTGGCTATGAAACAATTACTCCATAGTATCTCTCATCCTCTGGAGTTTCAGAGAGAAAATCAATGCATTATAAGAGATGAAGATATCTTTATTGTGGGCTTCCAATATACTTCTGAGGATATATTGTGCTTACGGCTACATTTTTTCAAGTAAAGTACCATTCGCCACATCAGTCATTGCTTCTCATAAACAGTAGTTCAAGATTAGACCTGACATGAATATCATTCATGTGTTGGGGTGTCTGGTGTACGTGAAACTTCTGGATATCAAGATTCAGAAGTCAGGGATGAAGACCAAGAAGATCGTATTTCTAGATAAGCTATTGAAAGCTATGCTCAGAGATCCTTTGATATAGTCTCGTGATGCAAAAAATTTTGAAAACAAGTTACTAGGGACAAGAATATTTTTTTTACGGATGTTCCAGAGAACATTCTTGGTACCTAAGAAGTAAAGTACTTCCAAAGAAGTAGTAGTCCAGAAGGTGGTTGTCATTGATGAGATAACACTTGAGCCAGTATTCGCTAGGCAGCAAAGTGAGTGAGAAGGCAGAAAGACTTCAAAAATTACTTTATCACCTATCACATCTTGACTGATAAGGTGATAAAGACTAGATAAATGATCTTCTGGGGAAAGTGAGTCAATGGTAAGAATGACTCCATTACATCCAATTACAAGTAGATGTTAGTTAATCTGCCTGAAGGAGCTAAACCTATTAAATCTTCGAGAAGAAGAAGATAAAAGCCGAAAGAACTGATGATGAGTTCGAGGCTAGGCTAGTTTCCAGGAGGGTTTGCTCAAAAACAGGAGATAGATAAGGTTGACACATATGCTCTAATGGCTAAGATGTCAACTATCAGGATGATGATGGCCGTGGCTGCTATTCATAAGCTGTTCTATCATCAGATGGATGTCTAGACAGTATTTTTAGATAGAGAAAAAAAATATAAGAGATTTATATACAACATCCAGAAAGATTTGTCATTCAGGATCTTGAAGACAAGGTCTGCATGTTGGTGAATTTTATGTACAGTTTGAAGTACACTCCCAATTTGTGGCTCGAAAAGTTTGTCTAGGTTATTAGGTCAAAAGGCTATAGGGTCAACGAGACTGTTATATATGATTACACGAAGTTCGCTGATGATAGAGGAGTCATCGTTTGTCACTATGTGGATGACATAATGATGTGTCACTAGAACAAAGATGTTCCTCATGTCCATGTTTAGTATGAAGGACATGAGAGATGCAGATGTCATCCTGGTGATTTAAATAATCTAGACGGAATTTGAGCTTGCTCTATCACAAGCTCACTATTTGGAAAGTTGCTCACACACTATGGATATCAGGATCTTCCAGGGATCGATACTCCTTACATGTATGATCAAAAGCTGAAGCCAGATCTTGGAGAAGCGTCAGACAGCTGATGTACTCGAGCATCATCCAGAGTTTGATGTAGGCTACAAGTACCACCAGGCCAGACAGCTATTACTGCAGGCATGATGTCATGCCCCGCTCCCGTAGGAGCGATCGTCCTCGCTAAGGCGTGATGCTGGATTCAAGTATTGTATCGAGATATGAAAGAGAGCAGAGTGACTTGTAAATGAGAGAAAAGTGAGCACGAGAGACTTGTAATTTGGCCTTGCGCCCACAATTGTAATCTTGTATTCAATATCAATAAAGAGTTTCTTTTGAATGACTTGTGTTCATGTGTGCTTGTTCTAAATATTCCGCTGCATGTTTCAATATATCTGCTTGGGACTTCTGTGCGACGACCCCGTCGCCGTCGCTGTAATCAGCCGTTATGGAACTGCCTTGCACGAGCGCAATCTAGGCTCGTGCGGCATCACGCCTTAGCGAGGACGATCGCTCCTACGGGAGCGGGGCGTGACACATGACGAGTCGATTCACGAGTAATTCAAGTGTTGATCTTTAGAAAGCTATAAAGAAAGTAAAAGGATATCTCTCAGGGACTTAGAAGGATGCACTACAGCGGTTACCCTGCAGGGGTAGAAGGCTTCAGTGATGCCAGTTGGTCCACAAAAGGAGAGAAAGAAGAAGTTACATCTTCTACATGGGTAAAGCTGCTATACCGAGGAAGTCGAAGAAGCAGATCCATGGGTAGTAGTGCTATATCGAAGAAGTTAAAAAAGTAGACATTTCTCTCACTATAGAATCTGAGTTCTGTAAGTTGCAGTGGATGAAGCAAAATTGCTTCGAAAATGAAGTTGAATGGCTTCGGAAGCTCAGGAAGAATCTTTCTGTGGTTGGTACGTAAATCCGGGAGATGTCGATGTATTGCGACAACCGGACACAATCTTCCTATGGTTGGAGAATAAATCCGGGTGATGCTGATATATTACGACAACTAGATGGTTGCAGCAGTACCATCGGATGATATCTTCTATGATAAAAAGATGACTGTGCAACTAGGGCACAGGGTACTGAATGAGCGCATCAAGCGTAGATCATTATAGTGGTTGGTGTTCAGAGTCAGAGAATTTGACGGATCCATTCACTAAGGCCTCAAGCGCCTGCTAGTTAAAAATAGGCAAGAAAATGGGGTTGACGGATGTAACGCTCCAGTCCTAAAATACGTAGGACAAGAAGATTGTATACATGCCAGCTACGCATCGAGAGGACTCCAGTCCAGCTCGAATATGTATAAGCTGTATTAATTTTTAAATCAATCTATAAAATCAACTAATATCTATCTCAATCCACTAAAGACAACTCTTGTATAAACCAAGTATAAGAATGCTAGTCAGACATTAACATACTGGTTCCTACAAGTAAAAGAAAAAGACAATATGCAATAAAGTGGATCAGACTATTATAATTATCTTGAACAAGCTTCTGAAGAAAAAATAAGCTTGCAAAACTAGGCTATTGTATAGCATGGTCAACGTAAAATAAAATAAAATATTGGACGAATATGAAAAGATATGATCTAAATATATACCTAAAATCCTGAAGAAACAATCATCAATCCTCCAATGTATTCAACCTTGATAACTTCAGCTAGTACTTGAAGAGATCACGTGGTCCTCAGGGGACTAGCAAGATACATAAAAATAACCAAATATAACAGTATAAAATATGCAGGAAAAATAATAAATAATTACGAAAGAATTAACTATGCCACTAGAAAACTAAGACAGTGGCATATGCCATACTAGACATAGCTAACAAGTCAATAGACATAGTCAAAGCAAGCACTCCCAATCTATAGTCTCAATTGTAGTCCAAGGCAAGCGACTCTTGTCACACCCCAGAACCAAAATACTAGAGAGCGGGGGACAGACACAGCCAGCTGCGTATATAGAAGTGTAATCTACCTCGACATACGGTCACGGCTGTCTAGATGCATGAGGGTTTATCTACAAGCCATCGGTCTCTTATGGTCAAGAAAAAGCCTAGTGTCTCAATCTCAAGCAAGTAATACATGTTATAAGATATCAGATCATAAGATATGAAAGGTAAGGCGTCCCGACCATTACATATACAGATGATCATGAAGCTAGTCGTACAAAATGTGAGGACTAGCAAGAGTTTCAGTCATACATGATCAACCCTAGGATTTGTCAATCATGTTACAGCCCGTAGGCAGACAAAAGTATAGATTTCAACACGAGCTAAAACTTGCTCGGCGGCTAAATGCCACAAAAGAATAATTTTACAATTTGAGCGGGAGAGCAAAATAACCCACTCGTTGCCATGGTTTCTTCTAGTGTTCACCATCTGGCTGGAAGGCGGGGAGATCCTCGAAGCTATTCCGAAATCTGGCCATACAAAACCAGCTGGGTCAGACCCCAGAAAGAGCAAGTGCCACAAGGGAGGCTTCACTTAAGAACTAAAACCAGTATATTAGCACATGATACATAATGGATAACGAAAGACATGAGTTGCAGAAAACAAGGTGATAAACGATAGGACAACTAAGGGACTATTCCGGTAGCCAAGTTACAACCGTAAACCAAACAAGGACCCGGTTGTAACCCTTCACCTGAACAGAGCTTAGTCTTCAACCAATTATCGACAAGAGTAAAACATAAGCAAGCATGTCCTGAGATAGCATATGCTGGGGCTAGGCAAGACTAGACAGGATTAGACTCCATCCAACACTTACGGCCAAGCAAAGAGTACGGCTTGATACTTTAACTAGCTAGGGTTATCACAAACCTAGTTACTAGCAAGATGCAATAAGATGTTCCAGCAGTCACTAGTCCTGCAGCTATCCAGTTTATCCAGATGAGATTTATTTAAGAGTTATCAAGAATTATTAGGTAACTTGGAGTGCAACACCTAACAGTGTGCTTAGAACTTGTTTCATGGAGTGCCCCAAATGACAGTGGGCTGGAAATGTGCCCTACTCGACGGCAGGCTATAAGTCCCTCAGCTGTGGTCGGGATAACGAGATCGCCTGTAGCTAGAAATATCTCCCTATATAAACTAATTGATCAATCTAGTCCTTATCCTAGTCCGATTCAGTATGAATTCCTGATCGTAGAAAATTAAGGATTTATATCCTAGACATGATGCAAGACGGGACATATAACTTGTATAGAGACAATCAAGAGAAATCACCCACGGTGTCAAGACGAGAGTTACATATTACTTGTCAAGATTACTTGTCAGGAGTGCGCCACCCGGGGCCACTATTAAGCTGGTACATGTCATGTTTACTTGGTACTTGTCAAGAGTGCACCACGACGGGTCACTGTTAGAGTTATCATGCCAAGTGCTTGTCAAGGGTGCACCACGATGGGCCACTATCGAGGATGATCACATCTTGTTCATGTTATCAAGTCATACCATGCTCAAAGTCATTATGCTCCATATTAACAAGTTATCAAGTGGGGTCATCACAAGTTAGGCCAAGTACAGGACACATGTGAGATCATAAGCATATATACAAGAACTAGAAGAAACATGCATGGGAGTTGTCATAACACAACAATTCTCAATATTCAAGAAAGTATGCAGAAATGTTCAGGCATAAAATTAGAACACAAGAGCTCCATGAAGACAATAGGAGAAGAACTCTTGTAAAAGAGTTTACGCGAAAAACATCTCACAACACTCCGCGTGAAGGGTTGGCCCGGCGTAAAATCGGAACATAACATCATTGACGTAAAACTGAACATAACTTACTTATGAATCATTATCATTGGTAATAAGAAGCCTATGTTATGCACATAGTTGAAGAGTCATTTATCACAAGGTCTAGTTCATATAAAGTCATAGCTCAACGCACGAAAACACAAGATCCAATGGTATTCCCCAAAATCCAAGGTTCAACACATCTCAGAAAAAATAGGCATAACTTCCACATATGAACTCTAAATGAGGTGCTCCAAAGATATTCGGAAAGGTAAGCCAAACATCTAAAATTTTATGTTTTAAGTTTTTTGAAATTCTGGCTAGAAAATAGCTAAACTTGGCAAAAACAGTCATTCTGTGCACTTTTTATGCCAAAAATTCAATTCTGCGTAAAATACGCAAAAGAGAAAGGTTCCGCATGAACAAGGTTCCCTGCGTAAAATTTACATTCAGGATACAATCCTGCATAAAATATGCATGAACAGGGTTCCCTGCGTAAAATTTACATTCAGGATACAATCCTGCGTAAAATACGCATGACAGGGTTCCCTGCGTAAAATTTTCATTCAGGATACAATCCTGCGTAAAATGCGCATGAACAGGGTTCCCTGCGTAAAATTTACACATACGTCAGCACTACATTCTTCAGCCGACATGAAAAATCAAAAAACTTGTTTTGGCCATAAAAACTTCATTTTAACTCGAAATGAGGTGAATCAAAAACCAAATTCATACGAAATTCCGTGCTCTTGCTCATGGAACTATTAGTTTTCGAAAATAACAAGTTTTAGTAGATCAAAACCAAGAAAACTACATGAACTCATGAAACCCCAAGGTTACAATGTAGATCTAGAAGAATCTATCCATAAAAATCAAAAACTCCAAGTTCTAAAGAGGCTTATAATCATGTAAAGAAGAGAATGAAATAATAAAACTTGAGATCCATCATGAAGCAAGTTGCACTTGCATAGGGCTCTTATGTGTAGGTGGAGAGGAGTAAATGAAGAAGAAGAAGAAATAATGAAGAGAGAGAAAGGGTTGGTGAGTTATAAAGGATGGTTTATCATGATGAACCAAGGAGGGTCTAACCAAGTTAAACCAAAATAAACCAAACCAAGCCAATACATGCCATGATGAATCTAAACAAGATTAAACCAAGATTAGCTAGCAAATGACAAGTCATGGTACGGGTCAGAATCCCGTACACGTATACTGAAAATACGTATAACGGTAAACGAAGGTGACAACTCTACCCACCTTAAAAGAATTTTGTCTTCGAAATTTAATTAAGAGGATAGAGATATCAGGGCAAGCTAATCTAACACGGGCAATCTGCGACTAACAGTCAATCAAGCAATCATTCATGCAAGTAAGGAAGTAAAAGTATAAGGCATAAGAGAGACATTATACCTTATGAGTCAAACATGGGTAGATATCGCGATCGAATATCATCCTCATGCTCCCATGTTGACTCACCTAAAGAGTGGTGATCCCAAGTGACACGGACTAAACTAATAGTCTTGTTCTTGAGTATCTTCTCTCTTCGGTCCAATATGGATACGGGCCTTTCCTCAGACGAAAGGTTGGTACAAACAACCAATTTCGAATGATCAAGGATATGGCTCGATCCGGGATGTACCATCATAATTAGGATACATGGAACACGTCATGTACCTCACGTAATGACGGTGGAAGAGCGAGACGATAGGACACATCACCTACTCGCTCAAGAATATCGAACAGCCCTATATACCTAGGACTAAGCTTTCCCTGTACGCCGAAAAGAATGATGCCACAGATAGGTAAGATCCTAAGGAATACGTGGTCGTCGAATGAAAACTCAAGGTGTCGCCTGATGAGAAATCGGCCCAATGGCGCTGGCGATCTTCGGCAACTCGAAGATGATCTCTGACTTGTCTGACCACCTCGATTGTCTACGTAATCATCTCTGGACCAAGCATCTGCCTCTCGCCTATATCATTCCAGGCTAAAGGAGATCTGCACTTCCTGCCATACAGTGCTTCAAAGGGTGCCATCTAGATACTGGCCTGGAAACTGTTGTTATAAGAGAACTCCAAGAGATGCAGGTGATCTTCCTATGAACCACCGAAGTCGAGCGTACAAGATCGCAACATATCTTTAAGAGTCTGTATCGTGTGTTCTGACTGACCATCTGTCTGCGGATGATAAGCTGAACTGAACTTGAGATGAGTCCCCAAGCTCTCTTGAAGACTCTGCCAAAAGTGCGATGTGAGTCTTGAATCTCTGTCTGATATGATACTAACTGGCACCCCATGCAATCTGACAATCTGCCTGAG
Source organism: Iris pallida (assembly GCA_029216955.1). Classification (NCBI taxonomy): domain Eukaryota; kingdom Viridiplantae; phylum Streptophyta; class Magnoliopsida; order Asparagales; family Iridaceae; genus Iris; species Iris pallida. The sequence continues at coordinate 7,951,765 of JANAVB010022997.1, read as the reverse complement.
GTACATCTCTACAAGCTGATCCGTCGATTGACCAACTCTGAAGGGGAGAAAATGAGCTACCTTCGTGAGACGATCAACTATAACCCCGATAGCATCTCTTCCACCTGGGAATTTAGGTAACCCAGTTACAAAATCCTATGGTAATATGCTCCCATTTCCATTCTGGGATCGATAAATGTTGAAGAAGTCCAGCTGGCCTCTGATGTTCAGCTTTAACTTGTTGGCAAACTAAACAACGAGAGACAAACCGGGCTATCTCCCTCTTCATGCCATTCCACCAGAAATGATGGCGAATATCACGATACATCTTCGTACCGCCAGGATGAATTGAATACTGTGAACTATAAGCTTCTTCCATGATATCTGTCTGATATCACCACAAGGTACACAAGGACGCCTTCCATGTCGGAGTGTACCATCTTCGTGAATGCATAACTGTAGGATCGTTGAGCACCTCTAGAGGGAGGTGAATAGAGTGTGTGTGTGCAGCAGAAAATAATCACCAATTAAAATTTTAAACTATGGCAATGAAATAAGAGACAGTAAATATAATGCAGCAAGAGATAGAGAATTCAGACTCAGCAACACGGCGATATATACTGGTATCCCTCTGAGAGACTAATCCAGTCTCGAGTACTCTTGCTCGATGTTAATCTACTATGGCACAAGCTTTAACTGAGAGCTTGCAGTCCCTTACAACACCGTGCTTAGTGACAAGTGCACGACCGACTTCATAATACCGTGCTTGGTGACGAGCGCACGACCAGCTCCACAACAAGAAAAGTTGCTGAACTTGGAACGACCTCTTTACAACTCTTAGAATACCAAAAGACTCTAAATCAACTCTGATATTACTGGCTTTTGGCTAAGAGGTGTATAGGTATGATTTGAAAATCTTGGATCGTTTGAAAACACTTGAATAGTAGAGAAGAGAAGATGAAGAGTGAATGAATGATTTGAAATGAAAAGTTCTTCTCTATTTATAGGTGTTTTTTGGGACCGAACTCGGACAGAGTTCGGGCAGAGTTCGGATGCAGATATCTCGTAAATAGACATTGCTCGCAGATTTGGAGGCAACAGAAGTTTCAATACGAACTGACCGAACTCTGACAGAGTTCAGTCCGAACTCGGACATAGTTCGGTCCGAACTCGGTTATGAGTTCTGTCAGGAGATTTTCAAAATATTTTATCAGAAATTATTTTCAAAGATATTTTGGAATATTTTGTAAAAAGATATATGAGTGGTAATGGGTAGGCTTTTTAGAATGTAGACTGGGATAACCCTAAGCCAGTATTACCAAAACTGATTTTACAAAATAATTCCTAGACTCAATAAAATGTAAAATACAGAATAAAATATCAAATGAGTCATCTTCAGATTTGATGATGTTGATGCTTCGTTCGATGCAGTACAACGTCCGTTGAAATTGATTTCATATATCCTGAAATGATTAGCAGCAGTTTGTATATTTTATGTATTGACTTAAGTGCATGTTGATTATCGAAATCGGGTGTGACCATGGAATGGGCCAACAATCTCCCCCATATTGATAATTGACAAACTTGAGTCTATACCAAAATATATCTTATAAAAATAAAAAAATACAAGTACCTGAATAAATGAGATGGTTGAGTTTGTTTTTGGATTTCTACTCTTTTTGGTATATGTGTACTCTTTTTCTCCCCCTTTGTCAAATAGTAAAATGACTTGGCTCCCCCGTAATGTGTGAAGCCAACAATAGACAACAAAAGACAAAGTGAAGCAAAAGAGACATGATCAAAGCATAAAATAACTACTATGGAAAGAAAATGCTGGAAATAAAGTACTAGAATGTCATAAAAAAGTGCTGAATACAATCATCAGAAAATGTCTAACTAATGAGTTTAGACATAAAAAGAAAACTACATCAAAAAGATCATCATCTAACAAAAATCCACTATCCAAAAGCTGAACCCGCATCACATAGTGGGGTCGTCAGCACCAGGAGCCTCTGGAGGAAAGTAGGCTCCAGTGGGGTCGAAGTGCTGGAAGGAAGTCTCATCTGTGAACCGAGGACCCGGAAAGCCTGGGTGAGGCAGGATGGTGATCGGATGGACCGGATCATGGGCTAGGCTGTAGTGGAGGTCAGCAATCCCATTCCTCAGCACCTGAGCCTGAGTGATGTGTCGATACTCCGAATCAAGATAACTTTGATGACGTTGCGCAGATATAGCAACAAAATCATCAAAGCGCTGATAGATAGCCGGATCAAATCCCGTTGTAGGGACTGGAGCCGGAGCAGCATCAGGAATCTCAGCGTCAGCAGCTGGAGCAGGCTGAGCTCCAGGAGGCAGAGGTAGAGCAGGAAATCTGTGGGATCTAGTAAGCTCGATAGGAGTGGAGGAGAATGCATAAGTCTGAAGGTCAATCTCAAAACGACGAAAGATAGACGCTAAGTGCATAGGATATACCAGATTCCTTCCTGTATTTCTGCAGTTCAGCATCCAGGACATCATGGTTTTTGGGATAGAGAATGGAATACCAAAATAAATGTGGTATAAAGCAGAGAGTTCCAAGAAGGTCACTTCATCTGTGGATCCTTTCTTTGGAAGGAGTACAGAGAAAATCATGCGATGAAGTTCATAAAAAGATTGGTTTAAATGCTTTGACTAAACCCTACGAGGAATAGGGTTTGGATGACAAATGAGTTCCCTAAAAGAGGCTAGGGTAACATCAGCAGGGAATTGGACATGGGTAATGTCAACCAATGCTTCACCAATATCAGGAACATGGAAAAATTCACTGATATCGGTAGCACTAAATTCTAATTCTTGTCCAGCAACGCAATAATAGAAGTTTTCATTAGGTTTTACTTGCAAATTGCAGTAAAACATTCGGACAGCATTATCAAAAATATTTTCTGCTACCTCGAAAAAGTCTCGGTAGCCTAAGTGATCAAAAGTTGGAGCATATTCAGAAAATATGGTAAAGTTAACAAAAGCTCCATTGCAAATCTTACGGCCAGAAAAAGAATCGAACCAAAGATCAAAAAACTCTTTGTCCGAAAACAAAGTAGAATCATAGTCTTCTGCATCTATTGGTCGTGCTGGACTAAATAGACTAACAGGTGTATAATCAGAAGAGGAGGAGGCACCTTGGGAAGATGTTCCACTATGACGTTTAAGAGCCATTGAGAAAATAGAAAAGGAAAGGAATACCTTTTTGAGAACGGAGGAAGATGAGAAAGTTGATATGCCCACCAGATCTCTTAGATTCCTTGCTAGGATGGAGGAGAAAGAGCTTTTAGGAAGGAATGAGAACTTTTCACGAGTTGGTGTGTGGAAAAGATGATTGAAAGAGGTGAGTTTATAGGGTTGAAAGTCGGCAGTTCGGTTCTGGAATCAATACAGCGCCGACCGAACTCGGTCCGAATTCGGTTCGAACTCGGTCAGAGTTCGGCCCGAGTTCGGTCACTTGTATTCCCGAGACAATAAATGCAGTTCTGGTTGGTTAAAAGTAATTTTTATGACTTTTGACTCTACTATTTAATAACGAGCTCTATTTATGGGTTAACTGTAGGGGTTGTCCTAGCTAACGGAGGTTCACCGAAGAACTCTTAAGTACCGCTTCGCTTCGACCGTAGTCGTGGTGACAGACATACCCTTGTTAGGTATGTACCCAAAAATAATTTTCGTTAAATAAATTTTAAAGTTGTAAGTCATAAAATTAATTTTAATTACCATATTACATTATGAATCTGAAAATTCAAGTATACCGAGCTCACGCCTCATTATGTTAAAACGGTCTTCAGCCAATGGTTTTGTGAATATGTCTGCTAGTTGATGATTTGTGTCAACAAATTCTAAGCAGATATCCCCGTGTTGTTGATGATCACAAAGAAAATGATGTCTTATCTCTATGTGCTTTGTGCGTGAATGACAGATAGGGTTCTTAGTCAGATTAATAGTGCTAGTGTTGTCACAATAAATAGGAACTTTAGTGTAGTACAGATTGTAGTCTTCTAAGGTTTGCTTCATCCACAAAATCTGAACACAACAACGTCCTGCGGCGATATACTCAGCCTCAGTTGTTGATAATGCTACTGAATTTTGTTTCTTGCTAAACCAAGAGACTAAGGCCTTTCCTAGGAAATGACATGTACCGCTGGTACTTTTACGGTCCACTTTGCATCCTGCAAAATCCGTATCCAAGTAACCTATCAGGTCAAACACTACCAAAATTTATCGTTTTAGCGACGGCCACATCCGTCGCTAAGACGACGGTAATTACAATTAGCGACCGAGTACGACGGATATTGGCCAAAAACATCCGTCGGCAATCAGCTCGTCGCTAATAACCTTCCGTCGCTAAGTTGTCGTCATATGACGGACTAGCAACGGATATTCGACATTACAATACGAAGCCTTAGCGACGGATGTCCGACGGACTGTCGTCCACTTCAGCTTTTAAGTACTGAACTGTGTAGGCTATAGCGACGTACATTTCCGTCGGTAACCCGTCGTAACAGCGTATCAGATTGTATCATTCCGTCGCTAATGCGTCGCAAGTCGTCGGTAATTAACGACCGCTTTGCGACGGATTTCTGACGGACTATCCGTCGAGCAGGTTCTGGAAAAGCTTAGCATTTCCAGCACCATGGCGACAGAATCGTAGTCGCTAACCCGTCGCTACTGCGACGCCACAGCGACATATTTTTGACTGATTATCCATCGCCATGGTTCTGAAAATGTCATACATTTCCAGAACCATGTCGACGGATTTGCCGTCGCTACGCCGTCACTATTTAGAGCGACTGATTAGCGGCTGTCTACCAGTCGCCCTGGCGACGGCCGATCCATCGCTAGTCCGTCGAAGCTTATACCACCAGAACGTTGCCGACGGATAATCCGTCGATAACCCGTCGCTGCCTGGAAACATTTTAAAAACTCCAGATAGCGACGGATTACCCGTCGATAACCCGTCGAAAACTGGGAGTATCCGTCGCTACACGGTCACTAGTCCGTCGCTAACTGGGTTTTTTGGGAAAAAAATTGTAGCACTTTCCCTGTTCACAAATATATGCATAAACCAAACCAATATATAATGCACACCAATTATCCAACAATCACACAGACCAAATATATAATACAGTCACATTATCCAAGAATCACATAGACCAAGTAATGCACATACAAATTTAATGCACACCAATTATCCAAGAATCATATAGACCAAACCAAATTAATATAAAATAGACATCAATTATCCGGAAGAGTAAGCTAATATCCATCGTTATAATCCGATCATTGCACAAATATTCCAAATTTTTCACAAATATTCCAAAACACATAGGAAAGAGTTGGCCAGTTACAGTAACCTAATATCCAATCTTGGCGACCGATCATAACACAAATATTCCAAAATTTTCACAAATATTCCAAAACACATAGGAAAATCGACTTTCGCCTCAACAATGACCACAAGTCAGACGATGAATTCTCACATCCAGGGATGATAGTTACGTTGAGGCATGTACCATTCTATTAGCCACTTTGTATTCGAAGGCTCAATCTGGTTGAGGTCTTCTGTAGGAACAGGAGGGTCGGTCCCGATGCTACTACTCTCTGACGGTGGCTCCTCCTTAGCTTCAAGCTTGGGAGCAATCTCTTCCCTGATGGTCATCGGTTCTTCCTTGACCTCGACCTTTGGTAACACCTTCTCCTTAACAGTCACCGGCTCTTGTTTGACGAGGGAGACTTCCTTCGTGTCGACCTCCAAGGGTTTCTTGCCTCGACCCCTTCCTCGACTAGCAGCACCACCTCGACGAGTCCTAGGAGCCATCTTTCTGACAACAGAAATTTTCATATAGGGTAAAGAAATTTACTCAAGTTATAAAAGTTGTGACGTTGGTTTTTTGCGTTCATCATCATTAGAGGGAGTAGCACTGGAAAAGTTGTGACGTTGGTAGCATGAGTAAAAATCTGTATCACAAGACTAACAGAATTACTATGTAATCATGTACTCACCAATAACCGGATGTAACTGGAGTCGTTGGGCCTATCGTACAGTAATTTGTGGATCCGCTGGTATAGGCCAGATGTACTTAGTATCTAGTGTATCAAGCCTGTATCGGTCTATCGGATTGGTCTAGGATGTATCATATTGGTATTGGCCTTAACAAATTGGTATCATCCTATATCCGATATGTACATGTATCGGCCGTATAGCTAGGATTCATATTGGCCTTATCGATTTGGTTTCGGTCATATCCGATATGTATCGGCCGTGTTGGATTATTATATACCATTTCGGATTAGTTTCATGGAAGGTTTAGTAACAACTGTACTTGGATTTCTCTCTTCTCGAGCTAGAATACCATTGCAAGAGAATCACCAGATCGTGATTGGCCAGTTACAGTAACATACATACTTCCTTTTCCATCAGAAAAAGCGAGATTGAAAAGGAAGTATGTATCTGTAACTGGCCATTTACGCTCTCGTGACTCTCTTGCAATGGTAATCTAGCTCTAGAAGAGAGAAATCCAAGTACAGTTGTTACTAAACCTTCTACAAAACTAATCCAAAATGGTATATAATAATCCAACATGACCGATACCTATCGGATATGACAGATACCAAATCGATAAGGCCAATATGAATCCTAGCTATACGGCCGATACATATCGGATAGGACGATACCAATTCGCTAAGACCAATACCAACCGATACGGCCCATACCAAAACGATATATCGATACTAATCCGATACGGTCAATACTTATAAGTACCTACGGTCCAGGAGGTTGATCCGCTATAGTACACCCATGTACGATCAACGAAGTAACGATCCATTTCAATTTGGATGTGAAAATATGTATCGTAAGACAAACTAAACATAATCAGTTCTATTTCACATGCTTAATTGCCAAGTATGGAAACGAATGGCTCAGAACACAACCCAAAATTCATTCTAGCATACATTAGTGTGAATCATCTACGTTCTGTACATATAGTGTAGTATATGTTCTTATCGTATCTAGTATCTGAAAGATGTAACAGAATCAAGATGAACTCACATAGATTACAGGTGCCCCACATTTGAGTGCTACACCAAGACTCACCGTGATGAGGTTAGTGATTTATTTAACCTAATATAGTAATCTTGTAATTTAAAGTTGGAAGAACGTGCAAGTAGCCTTATAGTTTCTGCCTCGCCAGTCGAATGGCTTAATTACCAAGTATCGGAATGAATGGCTCAGAACACAACCCGAGATTCATTCTAGCATACATTAGTGAGTTCATCTTGATTCTATTACGTCCTTCAGATACTAGATACGATAAGAACATATACTACACCATATGTACAGAACATAGATGATTCACACTAATGTATGCTAGAATGAATCTTGGCTTGTGTTCTGAGTCATCCGTTCTGATCAAGCATCTTCCTTCTCCTCTCCTCCACCATGGCTCTGAACAAATCTGCTCCTCCCTCTACTTCCCTTCTTCTTATTTGACTCTCTCAGCAACATATGACATCCAGCTCAAGTATAGAGTCGGGGGAGAAGAAGTGGGCAGAAAGAGGAGGGGGAAGCAGCACAGCCGGCGGCATGACCCGGAGGAAGTACAGAGGTTTTCTTTAACAGCCGTAGGAGAACTATAAGGATATATCTTTTTAGCGACATATCACATTGTCAAAGACCCTTAATGTGACAATCATGTTACCGCGGTGTCGGAAGACTAACATGTCAAGCGAGATTCTAAGCCGTGTATTTTGACATAATCCTCAAAACTCTTTCCTGCTATGTAATAATGCAAGATTACTACAGAGGAGAAAAGAGTTGGGAAGATTATATCACACGGCTTAAAAACTTATGACATGTTAGTCTTCCGACACCGCGGTAACATGATATTCACATGAAGGGTCTTTGACAAGATGACATGTCGCTAAAAAGATATATCCTTATAGTTCTCCTACGGTTGTTGAAGAAAACCTCTGTACTTCCTCCGGGTTATGCCACCGGCTGTGCTGCTTCCTCTCCTCTTCCTGTCCACTTCTTCTCTCCCGACTCTATACTTGAGGTGGATGTCATATGTTGCTGAGAGAGTCAAATAAGAAGAAGGAAAGTAGAGGGAGGAGCAGATTTGTTTAGAGCCATGGTGGAGGACGAGGAGAAGAAAGATGCTTGATCAGAACGGACGGCTCAGAACACAAGCCAAGATTCATTCTAGCATACATTAGTATGAATCATCTATGTTCTGTACATATGGTGTAGTATATGTTCTTATCGTATCTAGTATCTGAAGGACGTAACAGAATCAAGATGAACTCACTAATGTAATACTAAGGCATCATCTACTACTATATAAGATATAGTGATAGGTTGTCGTATCATCATTGCCGAGGGATGAGGGTCGGAGGACAGTCAACTTTATCTAAGGCTACTTGCCTAGTTTCTGCCTCGCTAGTCGAATGGCTGCAGGGACTATGTCTTGATCACTAGTCTGTCGGTAACTGAGAAAAAATATGCATAAACCAAACCAATATATAATGCACATCAATTATCCAAGAATCACATAGACCAAATATGCACATACGATTTTAATGCACACCAATTATCGTATCTACGGCTATATAGTTTTTGCCTCGCCAGTCGAATGGCTGTAGGGACTATGTCCTGATCACCATGTCGTACCGTAGATTAAAATACAGAAACCAAAATACAAAATACAGAAACCAAAATACAAAATATAGAATCCAAAATAGGACCCTCTGTGAGAACGGATGGCTCAGAACACAACCCAACCGGAGAGAATACTCTGAGAGATCCATCTGTGTAGGACGTATATCTGAGATATCACCTTTACAAGAATGATATCAGTAGTGGGATCGAGTGTTGGAGGAGATACTATCAGAGTATACTTCCTACTCAGATGGGTCTCTCACCGTTACTATTTTTTTCTGACAGCATGGTGGATGTGCTCCGTCCACATATTCTTGCTCCGAGCCAAAACTTTGTCCCGGAGCTCATGTGGACATCCTTGGTGTAGAGCTCGAGTGAGAGGTTCTTGACAGCATGGTGGTCTCCTTTGTTAAAGTATCCGTGTTCGTCCCACAACCAATGTTGGATGAGCACGGATACTTTGACAAAGGAGGCCACCATGCTGTCAGGAACCTCTCACTCGAGCTCTACACGAAGGATGTTCACTTGAGCTCCGGGGCAAAGTTTTGGCTCGAAGAAAGAATGTGTTGACGGAGCACATCCACCTTGCTGTCAGAAAAAAATAGTAACGGTGAGAGAGCCATCTGAGTAGGACGTATACTCTGATAGTATCTCATCCAACACTCGATCCCACTACTGATATCATTCTTATAAAGGTGATATCTCAGAGTATACGTCCTACACAGATGGATCTCTCAGAGTATGCTCTAGTGATAGGTTGTCGTATCATCACTGTCGAGGGATGAGGGTCGGAGAACAGTCAACTTTATCTACGGATACATAGTTTCTGCCTCGCCAGTCGAATGGCTGCAGGGACTATATATGTCCTGATCACCATGTCGTAGTCCAATACAATCCAGAGATTGACACAGTTCTAGTTCATATATGTAGTCCAATCCAAATAGTCTAATACAAAAACAACTCAATATGTAGTCCAATACAAATAGTCTAATACAAAAACAACCCAATACAAATAGTCCAATACAAATAAGTACTAATAGCTAATGAGAACCACGCTGCTCACGCAAACGCTCAGTGATACGTTCACGCAACCACCTCGAAAAAGTGAGATTTTTGGTGCGAGGAGAGCTGTCGTCCATTGCAAGGATTGCATGAAGAGTCCTCTCGGTCTTACTAGCTACCGGTGTTGGATGAATAGAACTCCCGGTCTCACTAGCAACCGGTGCCACTTCCTCTTTAACTGTAGGAGGAGCCACCTTAGCATTCACTGTTATCCTCAAACGATGTGCCGCTCCTCGGGTCATGGGTGCCATCTGGTAAGATCGATAGTCACAAATAATATAATTGTAACAGAAGCAAGCTAACTAAAGGAACCATCATGTAACTTGAGTACATTTTCGAAAGTCGATGAAGTATAAAAATTTTGATTTTTTGCCAAGTGTGAGAACGGATGGCTCAGAAGACAACCCAAGATTCATTCAAGCATAAATTAGTGTGAATCATCTATGTTCTGTACATATGGTGTAGTATATGTTCTTATCGTATCTAGTATCTGAAGGACGTACGTAACATAATCAAGATGAACTCACATAATGTAATACTAAGACATCATCTACTACTATATAAGATATAGTGATAGGTTGTCGTATCATCATTGCCGAGGGATGAGGGTCGGAAGACAGTCAACTTTATCTACGGCTACATAGTTTCTGCCTCGCCAGTCGAATGGCTGTAGGTACTATGTCCTGATCACCATGTCATACCGTAGATCAAATTGACCTGGAACTGGAGCCAAAATACAGTACTACTTCACCATGTCGTACCATTTTACTCTCTCTCTCCTCCCCCCCTCTGGCGCTCTCACTCTCTCTGGCGCTCTCACACTACTAATCCCTATGTGTTTTAAGTGTGAGAACGGATGGATCAGAACACAACCCAAGATTCATTCTAGCATACATTAGTGTGAATCATCTATATTCTGTATACATATCATGTAGTATATGTTAACCTTATCGTATCTAGTATCTGAAGGACGTACGTAACAGAATCAAGATGAACTCACTAATGTAATACTAAGACATCATCTACTACTATATAAGATATAGTGATAGGTCGTCGAATCATCATTGCCGAGGGATGAGGGTCGGAGGACAGGCAACTTTATCTACGGCAACATAGTTTCTGCCTCGCCAGTCGAATGGCTGCAGGGAATATCCGTCACCATGTCGTACCGTAGATTAATGCAATTAATGGAGCTGGAAATTTCCGTCGCTAACCGGTAACTAGTCCGTCGCTAACTGAGATTGTCACATACACATATGTATATCACAGCTAGATGTATAGATATATACATCTATATAGAAGCACACAACTGATAAAACTCGCACTGTCCTTGAGACAGTGAACATATACACCATGAATCCAAACCCCATATATATTCACATTTACTAATCCAAACACCACCAAACTAATGGAACACCCAATATGGATAACACATTATTTAGCCAATACATAAACTCAGATGAATTTGAGAAGCAAAGCCACCCGCCGCCCCCGACCAAAGCCCGCCGCCCCAAGCCCGCCGCCCAGTAGTTCGGTTGCATATATATATGAAGAGTGCTTATGGGTGTGCGTCGGTTGCAAATAGCCCCGATGCACCCGCCCCAAGCCAGCCGCCCAGCCCCCGACGTCGCCGCCCCAAGCCAGCCGCCCAGTCCCCAACCCAAGCCAGCCGCCCAGCCCACGACGCCGTCGCCCCAAGCCAGCCGCCCAGCCCCCAACCCAAGCCAGCCACCCAGTCCCCGACGCCCCCGCCCCAAGCCAGCCGCCCAGCCCCCGACGCCCCCGCCCCAAGCCAGCCGCCCAGCCCCCGACCCACGCCAGCCGCCCAGCCCCCGACGCCCCAACCCCAAGCCCATCACCCAGCCCACCGCCCCAAGCCCACCCGCCTCCCAGACCCCGACGCCCCCGCCCCAAGCCCACCGCTCTGACCCCGACCCAAGCCAGCCGCCCAGCCCTCGACGCCCCAACCCCAACCCAGCCTCCCAGACCCCGACGCCCCCGCCCAGCCCCCGACGCCCCAACTCCAAGCCCGCCTCCCAGACCCCGACGCCTCCGCCCCAAGCCCACCGCCCAGCCCTCGACCCAAGCCAGCCGCCAAGCCACGGACGGCCCAGCCCCAATCGCACCGCCCAGACCCTATAACCGAGAAAGAGAGAGAAAGAGATCGAGAGAGAGAGAGGGGGGGTTACCATCGGGAGAGAGAGAGGAGAGGACGCCGACGCCGACGACGACACCGACACCGATAACCGAAGCCGACACCGGCGAGAGAGAGAGAGAGAGAAGAGAGAGTAAATTTGGGGGGAATGCGAAAAGTTCCTCCCGCCGTTCCATTTAAAGTCTGGAACATTTATTTAGCGACGGACGAGCGACTGGTACAAAACCGTTGCCAATCGGTCGCCTTTTTGGATAAGTGTCGACTGCACATCCGTCACTAAGGCGTCGAAAATATATCCCGCCAATTTTCTATACAATTCCCGCCAAAATAATCGACTGTGTAGCGACGACGAAAACTCCGTCGCTACAACACCGACACTCTAGCGACGGATGTGCGACCTTTCCTCCCTCTAAAATTAAAATTAAAATGACAAAGGATTGTAGTCGGTAAGCAGTCGCTGAGCGGCCACGAAACCGTCGCTAATACCGACGGAATAAGTCCGTCGCTAATAATCCATCGCTAAATGAGTGTATTTTGGTAGTGAAAGAATTTAGTTTTAGGATACCATAAGCCGACTGTAGAAGTTCCTTTAAGGTATCAGAAGATACGCTTAACGGCACTAAGATGTGATTCCTTAGGATTTGCCTGATAACGTGCACAAATGCAAACACTAAACATAATATCAGGACGACTAGCAGTTAAATATAATAAACTACCAATCATATCTCGATACTTATGCTAATCGACATGTTTGCCACTTTTATCAGCATCAAGCTTTGTAGATGTAGCCATAGGAGTCCCAATTGGCTTTACATTCTCGAAGTCGTACTTTTTCAGTATGTCCTTCGTATACTTAGCTTGGTTGATGAATGTTCCTTTTGAGTGCTGTTTGATTTGAAGTCCTAGGAAGAAGTTTAGCTCTCCCATCATACTCATCTCAAATTCACTCTGCATACACTTAGCAAAATCTTGACAGAGTTTTTCGTTAGTAGAACCGAATATTATGTCATCTACATAAATTTGCACAAGGAGGATATCATCATTCAAGGATTTTATAAACAAAGTAGTATCAACCTTTCCTTTTGAAAATCCATTATCAAGTAAGAAGGCACTTAGGCGTTCATACCAAGCACGAGGTGCTTGTTTGAGTCCATAAAGGGCTTTCTTAAGCTTGAAGACGTGATCAGATTTTTGAAAATCTTCAAAACCAGGGGGTTATTTCACAAAAACTTCCTCTTTTAAAAATCCATTTAAAAATGCGCTTTTTACGTCCATTTGAAATAATTTAAAATCATTAAAACATGCAAATGCACAAAATATGCGGATGGCTTCTAGTCTAGCAACAGGAGCATAGGTCTCATCATAATCAATTCCTTCTTCTTGATTATAACCTTGTGCCACTAGACGTGCTTTGTTGCGTAGAACTTGTCCATCTTCACTGAGTTTATTTCGGAACACCCATTTGGTACCAATTATCGATTGACCAATAGGTTTAGGAACGAGTTTCCAAACTTGGTTTCTCTCAAATTGATTTAGTTCCTCTTGCATGGCATGAATCCAAAACTCATCAGTAAAAGCATCATCTACATTCTTAGGTTCTATTTGAGAAATGAATTCTATATTTGCTGCTATATCAGAATCTTTAAGAGATGAACGTGTACTTACACCTTTAGATACATCACCTATGATGAGTGTCTTTGGATGATCTGGCATGAATTTTAATAATTCATACTTCTGGGTCAGATCTTTTACAACACTCTTCTCAGTCCTTGTATCTTGGGTCAGATCTTTCACATAACTCTTCTCCGTCCTTGTATGCGTATCTTCATCATCACTGTCGCTAGATCTGTGACTATTTAACTCATCAAAAGTAACATTAATAGTTTCTTCAACAATCATAGATCTTTTATTGAAAATTCTATATCCTTTACTCTTAGCAGCATATCCGAGAAATATCCCGTCATCTGCTTTGGAGTCGAACTTTCCTAAGTTATCCTTGGTATTGAGGATAAAACAGCGACATCCAAAAACTTTAAAGTAAGAAATGTTTGGAATTCTTTCAAACCAAAGCTCATATGGTGTTTTCTTCGAGATTTGTCGAATTAACACCTTATTCAAAACATGACATGCTGTACTAACAGCTTCTGCCCAAAAATATTTAGGAAGATTAAGCTGATTCAGTATGACTCTAGCCATTTCGCTTAGAGTACAATTCTTCTGCTCCACAACACCATTCTGTTGGGGAGTTCTAGGACAAAAAAATTCGTGGTAATATCCACTATCATCACAAAACTTTTTGAAATCAGAATTTTCGAATTCGCCACCATGATCACTTCGGATACGAGTAATCATGAAGCCCTTTTCGTTTTGTACCTTTTTGCAAAATATCTGAAATTCAAAAATTGCATCACTTTTGTTTGATAAGAAATAAACCCAAGTAAAATGAGAGAAATCGTCAACAAGAATAAAAGCGTAGAGCTTACCGCCAAGACTAGCGACTCTACTAGGACCAAATAAATCAATGTGAATTAACTGCAAAGGTCTAGAAGTACTTACAGCGTTGATGGATTTAGAAGTAGACCTATGTGCTTTGTTCTTTTCACAGTCAACACATACCATATCTCTCTTGAATGGAATCTCAGGGAGTCCTCTTACCAACTTCTTTGTACTTAGTCGTGAGATAGTATCCATGTTTGTATGTCCTAGTCTCATGTGCCATAGCCAGCTTTTATCTTGATTGGCTACTAGGCACCTACCTGCATTATTAGTACTCTCCAAAAAGAAAACATAAATATTGTCTTCTCTGATCCCTTTATATATGGGATCACCAGATGACAAATCATATATGGTACATTTATCTTTCACAAAATTGATACCATAACCATTATCTGCCAAATGACTTATGCTTAATAGGTTATGTTTCAATTCTGTTACTAGACAAACATCCTTTATTACTGGATAGGAAGAAATACCTACAGTACCATTACCAATTATATCACCTCTCAAATTATTTCCGAAAGAGACATATCCTTCTTTCTTCATCGATACCGTAGCGAACAAAGATGCATCACCAGTCATGTGTCGCGAACATCCGCTATCGAAGATCCATTTGCTTCTAGCATGAGAGGGTTGAGGGTCCACCTACAAGATAAGTAGATGAATCCTTTGGTACCCATTTTCTGAAGGGTCCATTCTGATTAGCTTTAGGTCTCCAGATTAAAGTGTGATTGTCAACAAGCTTTCTTGCCAAACAATACTGTGATATGTGTCCATGCGTGCCACAATAAGTGTAAGTAAGTTTAGAACCAGATGTGGTCGCAACTGTGTTTACATGCTTGTTTGGTTTGGAGAACCTATAAGTGAAAGCATGATGATATTCGTGTTTCTTCTGTGCTTTCTTATTCTTAGTCCTCTTAGGTGTATGCTTGGCATTAGGACTAATTTTAGGCTGTGTCACAGGTATTGCCTGTTTGCCTAACTTGATTTCTAACTTTTTAGAAATCACAATAGACTCTTCATATCTAGCAGTCATATCTGAGAGTCTTTGTTCTGTTACTAGGTGCTTCTTCTTCTCTATGTCATATAGTTCTTGCATCTTGACATAGTCTCTTTCTTTCTTTTCAATTTTGAGGATAGCCTCATGATAGTCTACCTTGAGTTTGGCTATCTCTTCCATGTTACCGGTAGTAGACATCTCTTTTATATCTTCAATAAGATTTGACAGTCTAGCTAACTCGGTTGTGTATGCCTTAATCTCTTTTCGAGATTGCTTATACTTGTCGAGCACAGTTTTGTGATCTTCAAGTAATTCGCTAAAGGCATTTTCTAATTCGTCAAAAGTAAAATCATCATATAGAGGGTTTGAAGATACCTTATCAAATGCCATAAGACAGACATTTGCATTCCGCAGGGTCTATCCTCTTCTTCTGTATCACTGGCATTACTTTCATGCCAGATACTTGTGTTGGCATACTTTCGATCGGTTGTTGCTTTTCTGCTTGATCTTGATCTGTCATATGGACTGCTTTTCTTTGAAGTTGGACAGTCCTTCTTCATGTGCCCTGTCTTCTTGCATCCAAAGCAAATGGTTTCATCTTCATTGCTTTCTTGGACATCTCTCTTCCTTCTGCTTGATTTCTCAAACTTTAGGAATCTTCGGAAGTTCTTCACAAGTAGGGCTTGTTCATCACCACTTGATGATTCTTCATCAGAGTCATTGTATGTTGATTTTCTTGCTTGAGCTTTGAAGGCAATAGATTTTTCTTTTGGTGTTGCTTTTTCAAACTCTTATAAATCAAGTTCATGGGTCATCAGCTTCCCCATCAGTGTTTCCAAGGACATAGTGGTGAGATCGTTTCCTTTAATAATTGTTGTGGCTTTTGGATTCCAGTTCTTGGTTAGAGCCCGCAGCACTTTTTTGATCTTCTCATGATTGTTGTAATTCTTGCCAAGAGATTGCAGAGGATTAGTTATATCAAGGAAACGAGTAAACATCTGTGTAATTGACTCAGGGTTTCATCTTGAAAGATTCATATTCCTGTATCAGTCTACTAATTTTGGATTCCTTCACTTGGGAAGTACCTTCATGAGTTACCTCAAGAAGTTTCCAAATTTTGTGAGACGTCTTACAGGTTGAAACTCTGTTGAACTCCGTTTTGTCAATTGCACAGAATAGTGCATTGATGGCCCGAGCATCTAGACTAGCCTTAGCTTTTTCAGCTTCAGTGTATTTGTCATGAGGCTTGTCTACAAGCTGGCCTTCAACCACTGTGGGTGCGGGTTTCTTATAACCATCAATGACTATAGACCAAAGATCAAAGTCAAGAGATTTTAAGATGAATGTCATTCGTGTTTTCCAATAGGTATAGTTTGTTCCATCAAATAGGGGAGGTCTATTTGTGGATTGCCCTTCACCGTTGAATATTGATTTTACGGCTGCCATATATACTCTCTGAGGTTTGTTATATAAAAATATAACCTGCTCTGATACCAATTGTAGGATCGTTGAGCACCTCTAGAGGGGGGTAAATAGAGTGTGTGTGTGCAGCGAAAAATAATCACCAATTAAAATTTTAAACTATGGCAGTGAAATAAGAGACAGTAAATATAATACAGCAAGAGATAGAGAATTCAAACTCAGAGACACGGCGATATATACTGGTATCCCTCTGAGAGGACTAATCCAGTCTCGAGTACTCTTGCTCGATGTTAATCCACTATGGCATAAGCTTTAACTGAGACCTTGCAGTCTCTTACAATACCTGCTTGGTGACAAGTGCACGACCGACTTCACAACACCGTGCTTGGTGACGAGCGCACGACCAACTCCACAACAAGAAAAGTTGCTGAACTTGGAACGACCTCTTTACAACTCTTGGAATACCAAAAGACTCTAAATCAACTCTGATATTACTGGCTTTTGGCTAAGAGGTGTATAGATATGATTTGAAAATCTTGGATCGTTTGAAAACACTTGAATAGTAGAGAAGAGAAGATGAAGAGTGAATGAATGATTTGAAATGAAAAGTTCTTCTCTATTTATATGTGTTTTTTGGGACCGAACTCGGACAGAGTTCGGGCAGAGTTCGGATGCAGATATCTCGTAAATAGACGTTGCTCGCAGATTTGGAGGCAACAGGCGTTTGAATACGAACTGACCGAACTCGGACAGAGTTCGGTCCGAACTCGGGCCAAACTCGGTTATGAGTTCTGTCAGAAGATTTTCGGAATATTTTATCAGAAATTATTTTCAAAGATATTTTGGAATATTTTGTAAAAAGATATATGAGTGGCAATAGGTAGGCTTTTTAGAATGTGGACTGGGATAACCCTAAGCCAGTATTACCAAAACTGATTTTACAAAATAATTCCTAGACTCAATAAAATGTAAAATACAGAATAAAATATCAAATGAGTCATCTTCATATTTGATGATGTTGATGCTTCATTTGATGCAGTACAACGTTCGTTGAAATTGATTTCATATATCCTGAAATGATTAGCAGCAGTTTGTATATTTTGTGTATTGACTTAAGTGCATGTTGATTATCGAAATCGGGTGTGACCATGGAATGGGCCAACAATAACTCTAGTCTTCGTCCTGCTTCACACTCTGCTCTAAGCCGCTGAAGCTTAGAATCTGCTGACTGAGCCATCTTAATCCTCTCAACTATACTGGACTGAACTTGCATGCTGGCCATCAATGCCCCATTGGTGGGAAGAACAACTTCAATACTCATCTTCTGAAGATCCGCTAACAACTATGGCTGTACTGTTAGGAAATAAACTCCGGTTCTTCTGCTTAATACATCTGCAACAACGTTAGCCTTCCCAGGATGATACTGCAGGTTGATGTCGTAATCCACAAGTAGCTCTAGCCGTCTCCTCTGACGCATGTTGAGATCCTTCTGAGTAAACACATACTTAAGGCTCTTGTGGTCGGTGAAGATCTCCATCTGATCTTCATATAAGTAATGCCTCCACAACTTAAGTGCAAAAACTACAGCTGCTAATTCTAGGTCATGGGTTGGGTAATTTCTCCCATGATCACGAAGCTGATGTGACGTATAAGCTACTACCTTACCATGTTGCATCAAGACGCATCCCAATCCTCTGTCGAAAGCGTCACAATAAACGAAAAATCCTCCAGTTCCATCTGGAAGCGTGAGAATGGGAGCCGTTATCAATCTTTGCTACAACTTCTCGAATGAACTCTAACACTCTGTCATCCAAGCAAACTACACATCCTTGCGGGTCAACTGAGTCATGGGTGCTGAAATCCGAACAAAATCTGATACGAACCTTCGGTAATAGCCGGCCAATCCTAGGAAACTTTGAACTTCTACGACGGTGCTGGGAACTGGCCATGTCTCTATAGCTACTAACTTCTGGGGGTCAACTTCCACCCCACCTCTGGTGATAATATGTCCTAGGTACGAAATATGATCAAGCCAGAACTCGTATTTACTGAACTTCGTATACAACTGATGCTCTCTGAGAATCTGAAGGACTACACGAAGATGCTGCTCATGCTCCACTTCACTCTTATTATAGACCAAGATGTCGTCTATAAATACTACCATGAACTTGTCCAAATAGGACATGAAGATATGATTCATGAGGTCCATGAATACGGCTGGTGCATTAGTCGCTCCAAATGGCGTAACAAGGAACTCCCAATGTCCATATCTTGATCTGAACGCTGTCTTCGGAATATCTTGCTCTCTGACTCTGATCTGATGGTATCCGGATTGCAAGTCAATCTTCAAAAATACAGCAGCTCCACTGAGTTGATCGAACAGATCATCTATCCTTGGTAGAGGATATCCGTTCTTGATTGTTACAGAGTTTAAGGTACGATAATCAACACATAATCTTGACGTACCATCCTTCTTTTTTACAAGAAGCATTGGGGCTCCCCAAGGCGATCCACTAGCACGAATGAATTCCTTGGTTTTGAGTTCTTCAAACATCTTGTACAAGATCTCCAACTCTGATGGCGCCATCCTGTAGACTCTCTTTGACACTGGTGCCGTCCCTGGAAGCAAATCGATGGTGAATTCTATTTCTCTCTCTCGGGGCATGCCTGGAAGCCCTTCGGAAAATACATCAGAAAACTCTTCTACTACTCAGGGAAACTGAACTGCTGCTGCTACTGCCATATGCAATATGGAGAAGAAGGTTCTCTTCGCCTCTAGAAAATGAAAACTCCGGTTCACCTAGAATACCAAAAATAATCCTGCCGAGATAGCAGTCTATTCTTGCATACTGATCCTTCAACCAATCCATTCCTAGGACTACATCATAGTCGACCATCGAAATTTCTATCAATCTAGCAGGAAACTCTCTACCGCTAACTACGATTCGACACGAGGAATAGACTCTATCTACCCCCACAAGACCGTTACCAGTAAGTATATTGAGTCTTACTGATAATGACTCGGGCTCCAGTCCTATCCGTGTAGTGAATCATGCAGACATAAATGAATGCGATGCACCCGAATTAAATAATACTGATGCTGGAAAAGAGTTGACAAGAATGGTACCTGCCACCACCTTACCTGATGCCAATTCTTCTGCTACCGTCAGAGCCATAGCCTGACCTTGTCCTCTTGGTGCTGGTCCCCTCTACTGAAAACCTCTCTGCCTGTTCTAATTCTGAGCTTGGGCAAACTGTTGAGCCTAAGGTGGCAATGGCCTCGAAGGCTGGTACTGCTACTGCACTGGTGCTGGACCCCTAACCGATGGACTGGTTAGGTTCGACGATGATGAACTAGATCTATGCGGGCAGGACCCAATCTTATGATCCGGTGCCCCACAAGCCAAGCACAATCCCTGTGCTCTGCGACACTCAGATACTACGTGCCCTGCTTCCCACAATGAGTGCAGCCCTTTACGGAAGATTGTTTCTTCTTCTGTTGCTGAGGGTACGTCGGTGTTGAGTGCTAAACCGATAAAACTGAATTCGCCCTCCTAGGAACTCCAATAGTCAAAGCCCTAGCTGCCGGGGCTGGTGCTGAGGACAAACTCATCTGTCCATGGGACCTCTTCCTACTTCCGGTTCGGTCCACGATCCTCTGTGACGAATACTCATGCCTCTTCGCTGCTTGCAAGACGGCATCAAACGTCTGGTGCTCAAACTGCTCCACAGCTAAAATAATTTCTAGGTGGAGTCCCTGCTGAAACCGCTGGGCTCGATCCAATTCGGTCGCCACCAATGTGGGATTAAACTGACTTAGTCTTGAAAACTCGACCGCATAACCGTCAACCGTTCTTCCCATCCGCCTAAGATTAGTGAATTTTGTCTACAGATCATACAGAGCTACAGTATCAAAATACTTCGTCTGGAACTTGTCGCTGAATATCGTCCATAAAACAGGCATCGCTAATCCAACTGCTAATATCGCCCACCAGGTATGGGCTAAGTACAATAACTGAAGGCGCACCACGGCCACCTTCTCTTCTTCGGGAATCCTGGCTGCCTCCAGGATAATTTTTATGTCCTGAAGCCACGCATCAGCAGCGATAGCATCTTCACTGCCATCAAAGAAAGGAGGGTTCAAGCGCTAGAAGCTGTTGGCCGCGCTGTTCCCTTGATAACCAACTCGGTCCATGGCATCTTGTACTTTCTGGTGCAGGACATCACCCCGATAATCTTAGGATACAAGCAATTCCCTGATAAGTCCTACCAGGGTTCCATCGTCAGGTTCTCCAGACTGGACATGTTGAATTGGGGGCTCTGGATCCCCAGAAGGCATGACTCGGGAGGCCGCTCCAGAGTGTTGGGCTTGGTCCCCAGGTGGCTGCTGGTTCACTAGAGGTGCTCCACCTCGCTGATCGGTAGGACCAAGAATAATGCCACTAATGAAAATGACAGAGGGAACATTAAGAAAGGACCAAGATAGATCAAGGATATGAGCAGGTGATCCGGTCATGGTTAGAGGACACGAATAGAGATCAAGGACGGATGCTGATTGAGACATCTATTCGGTAAAATCCTTACACATCTTGTTTTACAAGACTTGTATGGGCCACCACTTAAACCGTGTCATGCCCCAGAACCAGAATTCTGGAGAGCGGGGGACAGACACAGCCTGCTGCGTATATAGAAGTATAATCCACCTCGATATACGGTCACGGCTGTCTAGATACATGAGGGTTTATCTATAAGCCATCGGTCTCTTATGGTCAAGAACAAGCATAGTGTCTCAATCTCAAGCAAATAATACATGTTACAAGATATCAGATCATCAGACAGGAAAGGTAAGGCGTCCCGAACATTACATATACAGATGATCATGAAGCTAGTCGTACAAAATATGAGGGCTAGCAAGAGTTTTAGTCATACATGATCAACCCTAGGATTTGTCAATCATGTTACAGCCCGTAGGCAGACAAAAGTATAGGTTTCAACACTAGCTAACACTTGCTCGGCGGCTAAACCCCACAAAAAAATAATTTTATAATTTGAGTGGGAGAGCAAAATAAACCCACTCGTTGCCATGGTTTCTTCTAGTGTTCACCATCTGGCTGGAAGGCGGGGCGATCCTCGGAAGCTCCTCCGAAATCTGGCCATACAAAACCAGCTGGATCAGACCCCAGAAAGAGCAAGTGCCACAAGGGAGGCTTCACTTAAGAGCTAAAACTAGCATATTAGTACATGGTACATAAAGGATAACGAAGACATGAGTTAAAGAAACAAGGTGATAAACGATAGGACAACTAAGGGACTATTCCGGTAGCCAAGTTACAACCGTAAACCAAACAAGGACCCGATTGTAACCCTTCACCTGAACAAAGCTTAGTCTCCAACCAACTATCGACAAAAGTAAAACATAAGCAAGCATGTCCTGAGATAGCATGTACTGGGGCTAGGCAAGACTAGACAGGATTGGACTCCATCCAACACTTCCGGCCAAGCAAAGAGTATGGCTTGATACTTTAACTAACTAGGGTTATCACAAACCTAGTTATTAGCAGGATGCAATGAGATGTTCCAGCAGTCACAAGCCCTGCAGCTATCCAGGTTATCCATGCGAGATTTATTTAAGAGTGATCAAGAATTATTAGGTAACTTGGAGTGCAACACCTAACAGTGTGCTTAGAACTTGTTTCATGGAGTGCCCCACATGACAGTGGGCTAGAAATGTGCCCTACTCGACGGCAGGCTACAAGTCCCTCAGGTGTGGCCGGGTTAACGGGATCGCCTGTAACTAGAAATATCTTTCTATATGAACTACTTGATCAATCTAGTCCTTATCCTAGTTCGATTCAGTATGAATTCCTGACCATGGGAAATCAAGGATTAATGTCCTAGACATGATGCAAGACGGGACATATAACTTATATAGAGACAATCAAGAGAAATTACCCACGATATATTACTTGTCAAGATTACTTGTCAGGAGTGCGCCACCCCGGGCCACTATTAAGCTGGTACATGTCATGTTTACTTGTTACTTGTCAAGAGTGCACCACGACGGGTCACTGTTAGAGTTATCATGCCAAGTGCTCGTCAAGGGTGCACCACGACGGGCCACTATCGAGGATGATCACATCATGTTCATGTTATCAAGTCATACCATGCTGGGGTCGTCACAAGTTAGGCCAAGTACAGGACACATGTGAGATCATAAGCATATATACAAGAACTAGGAGAAACATGCATGGGAGTTGTCATAACACAACAATTCTTAATATTCAAGAAAGTACGCAGAAATGTTCAGGCGTAAAATTAGAACACAAGAGCTCCCTCAAGACAATAGGAGAAGAACTCTTGTAATAGAGTTTACGCGAAAAATATCTCACAACACTCCGCGTGATACGCAGGGTTGGCCCGGCATAAAATCAGAACATAACATCGTTGGCGTAAAACTGATCATAACTTCCTTATGAATCATTATCATTGGTAACAAGAAGCCTATGTTATGCACATAGTTGGAGAGTCATTTATCACAAGGTCTAGTTCATGTAAAGTCATAGCTCAACACATGAAAACACAAGATCCAATGGTATTCCCCAAATTCTAAGGTTCAACACATCTCAGAAAAAATAGGCATAACTTTCACATACGAACTCTAAATGAGGTGTTCCAAAGATATTCGGAAAGACAAGACAAAGACCTAAAACTTTCATGTTTTAAGTTTTTCAAAATTCTGGCTAGAAAATAGCTAAACTTGGCAAAAACAGTCATTCTGTGCACTTTTTACGCCAAAAATTCAATTTTGTGTAAAATACGCAAAAGAGAAGGGTTCCAGCGTAATTTGTATTTTAGTCGTAGTCTAGAATTACGGTAAACAGTCAAATAGCCTAAATTGACCGAAAGTTGTGCGAAGTCAAAAGAATATTAGAGGACTAGTTTGGATGGAACATGATATATTAAATTGAAGGTGGACTTGTGTTCTTCAAATCATGAAAGATATTTCGAAAGATTGGCACTTCTTGTGCTCCAAAAATCAATGCTACGGAAGAGTACATCCATAGTCATAATGGGAAAGAAAATATAGTTTAATAAATAAAAATCATATAAATAAATAAAAAATAATTTCTAAAAATCAAGGTTAGAATCTGTGCAATAGTGTCTGTGTGCTTCCTATGCATAGACTTGTGCACAGGAAACTGTAAAATCCCTAAATTTCTACTATTTATTGTTTTAAATAAATTTGGTACTGATTTTTTTATTTGCACATCGCGTAGTTGCATTGTACATCGTGTGCAAAATTTCGTTTTTCGTAATTATTCGACGAGTGTGAATATGTGCGAACGTACATATTTTTAGAAAAACATTTTTTTTTCTATTTTTATAGTTCAAATAATATATATAATAATTATTTGTATTTGTATTTTACTTAAAGTTGTGAAAAGTATCGTATCGGGATGGCCAAAACTTATTACTTTTATTTATTTATAAAAGGCTATCTTATTTAATAGTGGTAATTTAGAAAACTATTTTATGCAAATATTCCTTGCATATGAGATACATTAATTTGAATTTATATATAATTCTATTTTTGAAATTTATTAATATTAATATTTTATTATTCAAAAAGATATTTAAGAATATTTATTTATTTTCAAAATTATTTTTAATTAATTATAAAAAGATATTTTAGTTTAATATTATACTTTAAATTGTGGTTAGAATTATTTGTTTGATTTAAATAGTTAATTTAAGGATGAAGATTTATCTATTGGATTTATTTGGATTTAAACTAGATTGAGATTGGATTTTGATTGACTTAATCTATTTTAATTAATATGCGACTTATCAAAAAGGGGATTTAAATCCTAATCCCTATCCAACTGGAAATTCTCACATCCTATAAAAGGCAGGTACTCCTCCATAAATTTTTATCATTCATTACTCCTCCACAAATATTTCTCCACCAAGTGTCGTGCATTGTGTCGGAGTTCGAAATCTTATTCCATGTTTATACAAATACATTAATTTTCGTGTCGGACACACACCCGTCACACACAAATTCTAACTATCTTGTCTTGTCCGCTGCCATCTCCTTTACCGTACCCGTCTCTTACCACCAACAACCACGTCACCCTTAAACCATGCCGATACACCCAACTTTGTCGCACCCTCGACTCCGGCCAGACTCGCCAAACTCACCACCTCTGTTACCACCATCATCATCACCTCCAACGCCGCTGCCCCGAACCCAGCAAACCACCACCACCAAAATCAGACCATCCCCCTTGCCTCCGTCGCCCTTCCTCCGCGCCTAGCTGTGGATGGCGCTTTCGCGCTGGCAACCTCCGGAGGGAAGCTCCGGTGGACCCTCCACTGTTAAGTTTTGCGGCCTGCCGATCTTCCGCCCGCGCGCTCTCCACGAGTTGCGTCGCCCTCGCCTCTCCCCTCTCTCCTCTCGCTCCATGTCTTCTCTCCCCGAAGTCTCTCTCTCTCCTTCATCTTCTTTTCTTTCCCATCCCCATTCTTGGTCTGAACTTTCCTCTCACTTTCTTTTTTTGATGTGTGGCTCTCCTTAAAAAGAAAAGGATGAGTACAGCAACACTAGCGTTTCAATTGGTGGATTTGTGTTGTCGTTATATTTTTATTGGTTTACTATTTGTTTTATTATTTGTGTGATTATTTAAATATAATTATGTGTACATTATAATTATAACTATTATCACTATTGTTGTTGTTAGAATTCATTTGATATACCTGTTAAAATTATTCGATAAAAATAGTATTTCTAGCTATTTTCAAAAATAGTTTTAACACAAAGTATGCTTTGACAAAATTATCTTGTAACAAAAATAATGTATTAGGTTTGGCCTATGTTTTCAAATTTAGTTTCGAAACCCTCAAATATTAGTATATTATAGTTCTTGGCCTATAACTATTATGATAGTATTTCTATCCATATTTCAAATATAGTATTACCTTTAAATAATTTTTTTCTATATTTTCAAATATTTACCTAAAAGTATTTTAAATAAATTTAGTTTTTACCCAGAAAATTTATTTTGACAAACATAGAGTTTTTGCCTTAAAAACGACTTTCGATTTTTTTGAGTATTTAATTGAAAGCATATTTTGACTAATAAATTATATTTCAAGTATTATAAAATAATTTCTGAAACTATATATATATATATATATATATATATATATATATATATATATATATATTATATATATATATATATATATATATATATATATATATATATATATATATATTCATCTATCCAATCCCGTCGATTATTATCCCGTCCGTGACTAAACCCATTATTTCCGTTTTCTCACCAATTCTGTACTTCATCATGTCGACTCTAGCTAATCCAACCGTTCTAGACCCCATAGAACTGTCTGTGCCACCGTCAGAGGACACGTTGTGTAGTTGTTATCTGAAGCCGCAGTTCGTGCCACATTGATCATTGCAGTACACCAGGCGTCCTACCATGCAAGACACCTTGCCATTTGCTGTTTATTTATTTAGCTCATATTTCATGCATTATTTATTATTTTCTTTATGCAAAATAAACTGTGATACATGGCATAACCTGTTAGAACTTACTGTTCATTTATATTTCCTGCTATGTATTAGTTTTCTTACACATTAAACCTAGATTTAAGGGACCACCTTGTGTGTTGCATTCATTTGGCCTTGACACGTTGTACCACGAAGTTGTGTGTCGCATGTAGAACACGGACGTGTATGATTGGCTGGCCACCAGTACGTATAAGCCGTGTGATAGGATTAACCGCTAATAGAATTGTATGCTTAGTTTGACTTAGCGGTAAATAAAGATTTTCTGTTGTGGATACAACATAGTAGGCGTTGGACGGGGAGGACAATTTCTTAGCGTATGGGCTTCGATGCACTTTTTCTTGTGACCCGGAAGCTCCGCTGGAGATTCGAGATTAATGACCTATGATTAATGACGGCCACTGACGATCTGCGGAACGTTATGCTCTTATTGATTGGGCCTCTGGTGCCCCAAGGGGGACTATGTCGAACCCATTTAGCCAGGGCCCATGCGTAGGAAGGATGGTTCTTAACTACATTTTACTTAGAACGGTTAGGCACCTTTATCCGTTAGGTATAAGTACTTTTGGTTTGGGTACTTGTATCTGACTGTGGCTTGGAACAATAACTCGTCGCAGATTAGTTCATCACAACTTGTCCTTGTTTGGTTGTAGGTGTGACTTACTACTTCGATGAGAAGGTATTGAACCTTGTTGGGGTCCGGATACCATATTGGATTCATAGCAAGGAAAGATACGTGACCGTGAATTAGTTTACCATCTCCTGTCCTTGTTTGGTTGGGGGGATGATAAGCTAGTTCAATAGGTGTGTATTGGATCATGTTATAATTCAATTGACTTATTTATTTGAGCAATATTTATTCAGTTTATATGGCATAATATTATGTGTCGTGTTACGTCTCTCTGAGGACCTGGTTATCTCGCCAGGTGTGTGCTCTTATCTTTCGTAGGTGTTCTAGTCGTGGACATGATCATCTCTATTTCTTCAAGGATGATTGCACTTCGATCGTCTTCGCTTCGCTCGCCAAAATCTTTCTTTTGTTATGTATTTCTTTTCATAGTTAGTAGTGGATTTGTCTCCGCCCAACATATTGTATCAAGACAATTCATTATCATTATATGATATATTTTATTCTTTTATTTACTGTGGATGATATTAGTTTATTGTGGTTCTACTGCATTTTACAGCTTATGTATTCATACAAGATTTTCATATATTGGAGTGTACTTCGTATGTATACAGCTGGCATCTACGTTCCTAGTCCTACGTATTTGGGACTGGGGCGTTACAGCAACAGCCTTAGCACCTGTAGCAGATAGGTAAGGGTAGGGTGTAGTGTGTAGAATGTGTGTATGTATGTGTGTGTCTGTTTCCTGCACTTTATTACTCTAGGTAGCAGCATGTATTAGGGGTTCTATAGTGTGTTTGTGTGTGTAGTGCAGGTAAGTGTAGTGCATGGACAGTGAGTAGGAGTTCTATGTGAAGTCCTAGGATACTTGTGTAAAGAGTGTGTGCAATGTGTATCAGTGATAGGGACTCAGTGTGTACGTATTGCAGTGAGCAGAGGTCACTGCTATAAGTCAAGGATAAAATTGTGTGTATGTATGTGTGTGTGTTCATGAACCTAGTAGTATTAGTAGCATACTAGGGAGTCTTGGGCAATAGGGAGTAGTTTTCTGTCCAGGTAGGTTGACTGCCATAGGTATCAGTCAATAGGTGAATATGTGTATCTGTGCAATCTTCAACTGCATGACAGTTAGCAAGAAACTGTAGTAGCAGTCTTGAGCAAAACTACAGGTAATTGATAGAGGACTTTACATGTGTAGCAGTGTGTCAAGGAGGTCACTGTACTGCAGAGTAGGTGATGGGGGTATCTTTGCAACCCCTTGTGTGTGTGAGTGTCTATTGTGGCTGGACTTGTGCGTGCGATACACTATGCACAGATCTGTATACAGGCAGTTGTGTACATATGTGTGTATCCAGAACTAGTATGGTACAGTGACAATTGTCAGTGTGTGTGCATTTTCTATAGGAAACTCTATAGGTAATGGTTAGAAAAAATTTCACATAGGACATGTGTGTGTTTGTGCAGTGTATTATTTAGGAGAGAGTGTCAAGTGTTGTATGCAGCTATCTGTAGGAAAATACTGATGTTGGTATCACCCTACAAGAATCCACAAAAGAGAGTGGGTAGGGTAGAGTGTAGTGCAGGTGAAAGGGTGAATGAAAGAGTTGATTCTCATCTGTTTGTGTGCAGGAATGAATAGTGGGTGTTACATGTCTACATCTATATGATAGGTAATTGGGCTATACATTTGTATAGGAGAATTAGGAGTGTGCGTGAGTGTGTAGATGCATTCTATATGTACTGCTTTAGTGTGAGATGGATACATTTTGGTGTATGCATAGTAGGGTATATAGATTCAAGAGGAATATAAATAGGGTACTGCATGCTATTAGCACTCCTAAAATGTCATTCGACACTCTTTAATTTTTTAATATTCAAATACCAAATTTGTCCATGCATTAACATTATTGGCACTCCTAAAATGCCATCCTACACTCCTACCTCCATACATGCAAAAATTAATGTCATATTTAATGCAGGGGTAGATTTATAATTTGAATGTTAAAAAAACTTAAAAAGGAGTGCCTAATGACATTATAGGAGTGCTAATAGCAGCACCGTATATATATATATATATATATATATATATATATATATATATATATATATATATATATATATATATATATATATATATATATAAACCTAATAATATATATATATATATATATATATATTTTTTTTTTTAATATATATATATATATATATATATATATATAAACCTAATAACTATTCCCTCCACCCCCTGACTCTATAAGCAGCGATAGCGATCGTAGCAGTA
Source organism: Iris pallida (assembly GCA_029216955.1). Taxonomy (NCBI): domain Eukaryota; kingdom Viridiplantae; phylum Streptophyta; class Magnoliopsida; order Asparagales; family Iridaceae; genus Iris; species Iris pallida. The sequence goes on along the minus strand of JANAVB010022997.1, from coordinate 7,922,470 downwards.
TACGCAACACTACCCCCATCGCTGGTCAGCATGACGTAATACACGACCAACAGCGCCGGCCGGTACAACAGCTCGTGAGCGCACCGCATTAGTAGCGGCAACAGTTACCACATGTTGTCGCAATCGCTACCACGTGACCCCATGTCCCCCCGCGTCCCCGACGAACTCCTCCCTGATGGCCATCATCCACCACGACGAATGACAAGGTCAATTTATGTATTTGGAAGTCGATCCCGTCATGACATGCATGATTTGAACTCAGAATTTGTGTTGCATCACAACAACTTTGTGCACGTTTTCTGGGCAATCATACCATTGGATCTTCGATATATACCTCTTCCGTCGTAATGGTAAACCCCTTAAATTTTTACTACAATTTTTTAGAAATAAATTTGGTATTGATATTTTTTTCATATTTGTACGTCGCGTGCGAGTACGTATATGCGATTGTATATTTTTATATACACAAAGGTTCTATTAAATGATTTCGTCATATAGAGAATAAGTATTTTATTTTGATTTATTGCGTCGCATCGAGATTTGGCAAACGTTATTTATTTATTTAATATAAAAAAAAGAAGGCCATTTTATTTTATGGTACAAATATAAGTAGTAGTTTAGAAAACTATTGTTTTATGTAAATATATTATTTGGGTGCAAGTGACATAAAATTTATTTCATATCCACTTTGATTTTACAAAAATGGGTTATAATTATTTTATTGCAAAATAATACTTCAAATATTTAAACATTTACCATAATTTTCAAAATTAATTATTATCACTATTTTATTATTCGAAAAAGATATTTTAAGAATTTGGTTGAATTAAATGTTTACTTGATATGGTGATTTAAAATCAAAATTATCTTATTGATTTTTAAATAGTTTATGCTAAGGATTGTATTTATCTATATTTAAATTCAATTGGATTTGAATGAACTAAATTTAATTTGATTTAAATAGAAAGTGATATTTGTCTAATGGGGAATTTAAGTCTTCCTAATCCTTATCTAAGTCGGGGTTCCACCTCCTATATAAGGAGAGCCTCCATTGCTCTCTTTTTTATAGAAATGTTTCCACAACCAAAAATTCGTGCATCGTGTCTGTGCCCGTGTTCCCCTTCTCATCTACTATATCTTCTCCATTACAGTTACAAATTTTTGTTCCGTCCGACAACTCCCGTGACTCGACACCTTCCCGTGTCGACGACCTCCTATGACTCGATGCCTTCCCGTGTCTTGTAGGACACGTGTCCGATCAACCTCCAGAAACCACGACCACTGCCGCTCTGCCAGTCCCTCACCTTATCGCCGCAGCCCTGAACCACATCATCATCCTCCGAGTCCACAGCAACCCAATCCCGGCAAGTCCGGCTCCATATACCCACCGCCAGTATGACTGAACTCCCGCGGCCACGCACCACAACCATCACCACCCGCCGTCACCACTGTCACCATCACCTACGCCCCCACTACTGCAGCCTATCAACACCATCACCGGTGAAGCCAGCCATCACCGCCACCATCCTAAAACATAAAATAAAAATAAAAAAAGGACATCACCTCCTCGACCTTTATAGATCAGAGCTGCTAAATTCTCGACGAGACCCCCACGCTGCCGTCTGCGCACAGGCGCCCCGGTAAGCCGCATCGTCCTCACAGTGACCATCTCTATCTCTGCCGCGTCTACTGTCGTGAGTGCCCATCGCGCTCGAGACCACGCCGACCCTGTCGTCGTGGGCGCCACCGCACATGCGTATCCCTCCACCAGAAGAGGTGGCACCGCCTCTATCCGCCCTTGTCGATGGCTCTCCTCTACAGGAATCCCGCTGCCCTCTCCCGCTGCCCTCTCTCGCTGGTAACCCTCGTCTTTTCCCTCTCTTTATTGTCCTTAATTTGATTTTCTCTCTCTCTCTCTCTCTTTACTGTTATTTTTTCCTTTGATTCCCTCAGTTGTCTTTCTCTCTCTTATTGCACTCTCTCGTTTTACATGAAAAGTGCTGAATCACAATTCGAGCTTCTTGATAGGGTAGTCTATTAATATTTGTTATTATAACTAAAGTTATTTTAAGTGGAGCAACAGTTGACGTTTCTTTTAATTATTTTTATGATTATTGTTATTATTATTATTATTATTATTATTATTATTATTATTATTATTATTATTATTTATAATTTTTGATTTAGGAGAACAGTAATCACATTGTTGTTCATTACTATTGTTATTATTACTACTTGTTGTTTTGTAGTATTCTTCTAAAACTTATTTTGTAACAAAATATTTTATTCGTTTCTGGGTTTACGTCGATATTTCAAATACTTGCCTAAATTTATTTTACTAATTCAATATGGTTTTCAACCTAGAAATCTTATTTTGACCACCTAGAGTTTTGCCTAAAAAGATCTATTATTTATGTAGACTAAAAAAAGTAAGTTTTCAAATTACATATATAAAATATTTTCAAGTAGTTGTATAGAATTACTTTTCAAGTATATTATGAAATATTTTCTAAAAATACTATATGTAATTATCTCCACAAAACTTCTTTTCTCGATTATCATCATTAATCGTGACTAATAATACGTCCCTATTTCCTCGTGAATTCGTACCATGTTTACATCGACCATGGCTATTGGACAAATTGGACCTGTCCGATTATCGCATCACGTCAGGCGACACACCAGGCTAGATACCTTGCCTTATTTACTGTTTATAATTAGTTGCATCTTTATTTATTTATTTACTGCACATTTACTGTCTGTTTATTTTTAGTTCAACTAGTGGGATCCAAGACTTGTTGTTTATAGTTTACTTTATCTTGCTTTCAGTTATGTTTCCTTCTTGTCTTTTAATATGCATGCGGACCTAGTCTTAGTGGACTACCTTCTGTCAGTGACCTTTGGGAGGGAGAAGACAGTTAGATGTATGGGCTACCCAAATCCAAAAGTCGTAGTAACTGCGTACTATGGTATTCGTATCACGAGGGTCACTAGCCTCGAGCTATGTTGACTGACGGGTCACGTGGGCCGCTAGCCTTGAGTTATGTCGACTGATAGTATTGGTACTTAACTTATGTGTAGTGAGTTAGTCTTGGGAGAGTCAGCCTACACCTGTCCATACATCGAGATGTCTTTTAAATTGCATGCTATTAAGGTTGGGAGACCTTAGTCAATGTCATGTCACACTTTGTTCTAGTCATGGCATGGGACAATGTCACATTGCCAAATAGTATTCTACCAATTGTCCTTGTTTGGTTGTAGGGTAGTCCACTGTTTCGATGATGGGATATTGGGATTATGGTTGGGACACTTTATTTTTACTTGTGACTTTATGGCATACTTTATATTCAGTTTATATGGCATGTTGTTTCTTGTATCTTGTTGCGTCCCTCTGAGGACCTGGTGATCTCTCCAGGGATGTGCTTTTGTGATGTTTCACAGGTGCTCTAGCCAAGGCCATACTTTACTCTCTTCCTTCGAGTTGATTACACTTGGATCAACTTCACATCGCTCGACAAATTTGTAACACCCAGTTTTCTAAAATGAGGATAATTTTAAAATTTTATAATTATAATAATTTAATAATGATATTTAAATTATATTGTGATTTTTGACAATTTTTAATCAATTTAAAACTATTTAAAATATGGAAAAATTTGAGTGGCACCCCACTTTTTTTACGCTTATTTAAGGTGCACCCCACAACATTACAATATTGTATAACACCCCCCACTTTTAACGAATTTTGTCTAAAACGAACGGTCAAATTTTTTTTTGACGAAAATACCCTTGTCTACTTTTGTGTGTCCTCCCTTTTCGTCACACGTGGCTGCCCGCCCCCCGCCGCCCGTCCCCCGCCCCCCGCCGTCCTCGGCCTTCCTCCACGGCGTCGTCGCACTCCCCCCCTCCCCGACCTCGCCGGACCCCTCCGGCCATCACCACCACCACCATCACCAACATCATCACCATCATCATCATCACCACCACCATCCTTGGTAAAAATAACTATTCCGACCAAGCTATTTAAGTTAACAAAACTATATACAAAAACTATTATGTACAAAACCCGGCTCCTCCGACTCCGTCAGCAACCGTCCAAGTGGAGAATCCTTCTCAAATTCTCCGTGGCGGAGGTGAAGGCGTCACTCGTCGGCAAAGTCGGGGCGGCGGGTGTAGAGAGAGGTCGGATCTCGGTGCCATCCGAAGGGAGAGGCAACTCCAAGGATACGCTCCTCTTCTGCGGGAGCGAGAACTTGGGGATGGGCACGGAACTCGGAGGGGGGGAGCTCGAGCAGGTCGGTCCGGCCCAAGTCTCCTCGCCAGGACAGGAGGGTTTCCTCTTGCTGGGCTTGGGAGCTATCGCGATCGACTTGCTCTGCCTGCCGGTTGGTTTCCTCGCTTCCTGTCGGAACGCGGGAAAGGCGAGCGGAGGGGAGGGGAGGATCCCGGCGCCGGACTCGAAGCTCCGGCAGGAAGAACCGAACCGACAGGAGATCTGGGGCCGGCTCGGCCCGTAGCACTGGCTCCGGTGGTGCGCGACCGCTGCCATAGTCTTTATTTTTTTTTCTTCGCGACGACAAGTGTAAGTGTGTAACCTAGCAAAACCAAATTGTAATAGAGAAATCAACATCCGGCGGGGAGGAGGGCTGCCGGCGGTAGCAATGGGAGAGGGGGGTCGCAAGGGTTGGGTAGGGACATAACGAGAGGGTATTTTCGTCCAAAATAAAGGGTCAAAGGAGTTGACCGTTAGTAATAGACGTTTTTCGTTAAAAGTGGGGGGTGTTATACAATATTGTAATATTGTGGGGTGCACCTTAAATAAGCGTAAAAAAAGTGGGGTGCCACTCAAATTTTTCCTTAAAATATTAAATTGTGATTTTGATGGTTAACTAGTTAAACCCTAGAATTGTTAAGCTTAGAGACTACCCATGACCATGGGAGCCTAGTCATGTGATTAGGAAGACTAATTACAACTTTTTAGCCTAAGGGTATATTTTTCATTTTGACAATTTTTTGAAATTATAAATTGTATTAATTAAATATGTTTTATTTGTTAGTTGAGACTTGACCTAGAAACTTAGCATAATCTAGATTAGCCTTGATCTTAGAGTATTGATTAGAGTAACCTAGTAATGACAAGATAAATAATATTTAGATATTCTAAGTAGGATATTTTTTCTTAGGATATTTATGAAAAAGAAAGCTTTATGACTAGTTGAACCAATAGGAAGGCTTAGAATTGGGTGGACAACTCCTAGCCACTCATCTAGCCCTAAAATTTAACCCTAATTCATCTAATGGCAGCCACTATAGGATCTCCCCCTTCCTATAAAGGATCCTTAAGAAAGTCTTTGCCTCTTTTTACACTTACTTAGAACCCTAATAGTTCCTCCCCAAATATCTTCCCCTAATATCCAAATCAAGTCCAAATTGGTCCTAATCAATTGCATCATCACCCTCTACCATAGTGGAAGCTAGTAGGGGCTTGCTAGCTAGGATTGGGAGTGCTATTGGGCAATTGAAGTTCAGGGGAAAACAATCAACCTCACCCTTTTCATTGAGATTTACTCTCAATAGGTAAATACCATAAAACCCATATAAAATCATATTTTTTTTTATTGATGCATGCATATAGGTATACCCTAGCTGTAGAGTTAGTTTGGTGCTAGGTAGTGTCCATTTTGTGTCCGTATCGGACACATATCAGTGATTTTAATAGAGTGTTCGATGAAATACCACATAGGAAATTATTTTACTAATTTTTAAAAGTAAATACATGGTTGTGTAGCCCTTGGTGTGTATATTCTAAATCTATTCGACTGAGTCGAAGATTGTGTCATTTTCGTGTCAAAATTGGATACGTACACACGCAGCACAGACCCGTGCACATCCCCTGCTACCCGACCCTAAATTCTCCCTGTGTAGACAACGTGGACATGCGCCACTTGGCAAAGAGGTAGGGGCCATCACTGACAGCCCCCCCTCAAGTTTCAGGATACGTCGTGTCGTGTCGGATACGAAAATATGATTGTACCGATATTTTACTGCACTGTTCCGCGTGCACAGTGGCTTCTGACACGACTTCTGTGTCATATACGGACACAACGTAGACTCGTATCAGGGACTTAAAACCCTAGACCTATACGCCCTCTACGTGTGTGCATGAGCCCATGGGTGTTCGTGCCCTGTGTTGTGTGCAATCATGCATGACATGGCCGCACGAGGCAGCCTTCTCTGACTGTTTCAAACTGAGTTCGAAACTTGTTTAGACACCTCGTGTCCCCTTGTCTGGACACGAGGACACAACCCTAACACGTGTATTTGTGTGTGATACCTCTGCACACTTGATTTAAGTTTTTATAGGGAGTTTGAGTCAAAATCGAAATATGAACTTCATGTTCACTGATACATGAAACTGTGATTGGTTTTAAATGTCTAATTATATATATATACTGATATTAAACTGAATGAAGTTTGACACTTAGGGTTAGACACAATCTCTGAAACCTTGTTCCTTAAATGAATTTGAGTTTTGATTTGATTAAAATAGGTTTTGGTTGACATGAACAAATATAACTGTTTTCCCAGTTTTAATGATTAGGAGATTAGGATGAGTTAATTTGGTGTTTAAATACCTGAGATATGAAACATAAAAACTGAGTTTAATGGTTTCTTTTGAATGTTTGTATATATCTGGGGTTGTTGATTTATATGTCATTAGACTGAAATCAAACTGACATTAGGCTGAAAACATTGACATAAAAAAAAAACCAGAGTTTGTGCATTAACAGTGAAACAAAAATTGAGTTTTAAGGTTAAGGTTGTATATATATATGTAAGTTTGCTTGTTAATTTCATTTGATTGATTGGTTGAATGTTAGGTAAAGTAACTGAGATCGATTTAGTTTTAAAAAATTGAAAACCTGAGAATGATATGTATTACCTGAGATTTCATTATGGAATGCAATGTATTATATAAGATTTAATGAAAACCTAAGTTGTCTTCTACTCAAAACAGAGTTTGGGTTGAACTTATAAAAACTGAAACTGAATATAGAAAACCTGTTAACTAAGGAAGAATTGAGTTCTCATTGTATGTTTCCACTGTAAAAGAGAGATTTCACTGAAAGTAGATAACTGAGAACTCAATGTTTGTAACCTGAGTTACTTTGGGACTTTAAACTAAGTATATAGTTCACTGTGTGCTTTTAATTTGAAACTAAAATAAGTTGTGTTGTCCAAATGAAACCCCTTAACCCTCTCTCTATCTCTCTATATATATATGTATGTATGTATGTATGTATGTAAATATGTATGTATGCATATATGAATGTATATATGTATGTAGGTAAATATGCATGATATGACTGAAATGAATTTTCTGAGATTAGTACAATGTATGCAAAACTGAATATATGAATGCAATGTATGCATATATGAAGGCATGTATGCATATATTAATGTATGTATACATGTATCAATATATATATGAATGATGCAAGCATGTATGTAGTAATGTATGCTATTATGTATCTATATATAAATTGATGATTATGTAGGATCGTTGAGCACCTCTAGAGGGGGGGTGAATAGAGTGCGTGTGTGCAGCGGAAATAAAATCACCAATTTAAAAAATTTAAACTATGGCAATGATGTAAGAGCAGTAAGTAAAGATAGAAGATTCAAACTCAGTAACACAGCGATGTATACTGGTATCCCTCTGAGAGGACTAATCCAGTCTCGAGTACTCTTGCTCGATGTTAATCCACTAAAGGCACAAGCTTTAACTGAGTGCTTGCAACTCTTACACCACCGTGCTTGTTGACGAGTGCACGACCAACTCCAACATACACCGTGCTTGGTGACGAGCGCACGACCAGCTCCACAACGAGAACTTGTTGTTGAAACTTGACGACCTCTTTACAACTCTGAATAACCAAAAGACTTCTAAATCAATCTGATAGTACTGGCTTTTGGCTAAGAGAAGTATAGGTGAGATTTGAAACTTTTAGATCACTAGAAAACACTTGAATGAATAGAGAAGAGAATGAAGAATGAATTGATTGATTTGAAGTGAAAAGTTCTTCTCTATTTATAGGTGTTTTCACCAACCGAACTCGGGCAGAACTCGGACAGAGTTCGGATGCAAATATCTCGCAAAATAGACGTTGCTCGCAGATTTGGAGGCAACTAAAATTTGAATACAAACTGACCGAACTCGGTCAGAGTTCGGACCGAACTCGGGCCGAACTCGGCTTAGAGTTCTGTCAGGAGATATTTAAAAATCTTTTGTAAAAACAGTTTTTCAAACATGTTTTTGGTTATTTGTAACTGAAAGTAAGAAAGGGTAAAAAGGTTTTTGGGAATGAGAACAATTTTAACCCTAAGCCAGTATTACCATAATTGATTTTACAAAGAAATTCCTAGACTCAATAAAATGTAAAATACAGAATAAAAGTAGAAAAGAGTCTTCAGAAATTTTGATGACTTTGACGCTTGGATTTATGCAGTACATCGTTCGTTGAATAAGATTTCATGCATCCTGAAATGGTTAGCAGCATTTTCTATATTTTGTGTATGGACTAAAGTATAAGTTGATTATCGAAATCGGGTGTGACCATGGAATGGGCCAACAATCTCCCCCATTTTGATAATTGACAAACTTGAGTCTATACCAAAATATATTTATATAAAATAGAACAAAATATTAAAATACCTGAAAAAATTTTGTTGGTTTTGAATTTGTGTTGTATATGCGCTTTGCGATGATATTTTTTGGGTATACTCTTTTTCTCCCCCTTTGTCAAGTAGCCAAAATGAATAGGCTCCCCCGTAAATCATGAAGCCAACAATAGAATAGACAAGACAAAGTGAAGTAAAAGAAACAATCACAGCATAGACAACTGGAATGAAATGAACTATCATAAAAAGTTTTCCACTAGAAAGCCAAATAATACAGCTGATAAATGTCTAACTAAAGCAGTTTAGACATGAAAAAAAAGAAAAAATACTACATAAACTGCATCAAACTAAACAAAACTAAATTCACTATCCCATGGCTGAATCCACATCACATCGCCGCGTCGTCCGCACCGGGAGGATCATGAGGGAAATAAGCAGTGGTCGGGTCGAAGTACTGAAAAGTAACCTCATCAGTAAAACGAGGACCAGGGAAAGCCGGGTGTGGAAGGATAGTGAGTGGATGGACTGGATCATGAACCAGGCTGTAGTGGAGATCGGCAATACTGTTTCTCAGCACCTGGGCCTGAGAAATGTGCCGGAACTCGGAATCCTGATAACGTTGCGTGGAGACTGCAACGAAATCATCAAACCGCTGGTAGAATGCTGGATCGAATCCTGGGGCAGGGGCCGGAACAGGAGGAGCATCTGCTGGAGGGGCCTCAGCATCAGCAGCTGGGACAGCAGGAGCAGCACCAGGAGGTTGAGGAAACCGACGAGAGCGGGTCAACTCAACAGGTGGAGAAGAAACGGCACACGTTTCAAGATCAATCTCGAAACGTCGAAAAATACTAGCAAGGTGCATAGGAAAGACTAGGTTCCTACCTGCATTCTTGCAGTTGAGCATCCAAGACATCATGGTTTTTGGAACGGAGAAAGGAATTCCAAAATGAATGTGATAAAGAGCAGAGAGTTCCAAAAATGTAACTTCATCGGTAGAGCCTTTCTTCGGAAGAAGGGCCGAGAAAATCATACGATGAAGCTCGTAAAAAGTTTGGTTTAGATGTCTAGAAAAGATTCTCCGGGGAGGAGGAGTAGGGTGACAAATCAATTCCCTAAAAGAAGCTAAAGTGACATCGGGAGGGAACTGAATATGGTGGATGTCCACAAGTGCATCACCAAGATCAGGAACGTGAAAATATTCACTGATATCGGTGGCGCTAAATTCTAGTTCCTGCCCAGCAATGCAGGAATAAAAGTTCCCGTTTTATTTTACTTACAAATTACAGTAAAACATACGGACTGCATTGTCGTAAATGCTATCTTGGACCTCGAAAAAGTCGCGAAATCCAAGTTGCTCAAAAACAGGAGCATATTCAAAGAAGGTTGTAAAATTGACAAAGGCTCCAGCACAAATACGACGTAAGGAGAAGGAATCAAACCAGAGATCGGAGAAGTCTATGTCGGGAAACAAAGTGCCGTCAAATTCCTCGGGATCTCTAGGTTTGGCTGGACTAAAGAGACTTGCCGGTGTGTAGTCGGATGAGGAGGAAGCACCTTGAGAGGAATTTCCTCGTTGACGTTTTGGAGCCATGAGAAGATGGAGGAAGAGGATCGCCCACTTGAACTCGTCGATTTCTTGCAAAGAGGGAGGAGGAAAGACTTCTAGAAGGAGATGGAAGTATTCCACGATTTAGTGTGGAGGAATAGTGGAAGGAAGGAAGAATTATATAGGTGCTAGGGCCGGCTGTTCGGTTCTGGAACCATCACAGCGCCGACCGAACTCGATCCAAATTCGGTCCGAACTCGGTCAGAGTTCGGGCCGAGTTCGGCCACTTGCATTCCCGAGACAGTTAAAGCAGTCAGGTAAATAAAGATTTGTAGTTAATGATGTTTGACTGGTTTATTAACTAACTGCTGTTTATTTTCGGGTTAACTGTAGGGGTTGTTCCAGCTAACGGTGGTTCACCGGAGAACTCTTAAGTACCGCTTCGCGTCGACCGTAGCCGTGGTGACAGACATACCCTTTGTAAGTTTGTCCCCAAAAATAATTTTCATTAGATAATAAATTATCAAGTCATAAATACAGTTTTTAATTACCATATGTTTTAAGAATCCGAGAATTCAAGAATGCCGAGCTCACGCCTCAAGATGTTAAAATGGTCTTCAGCCAGTGGTTTAGTGAAAATATCTGCTAGTTGATGTACTGTATCAATAAATTCTAAGCAAATATCCCCGTGTTGTTGATGATCACGTAAAAAATGATGTCTAACTTCTATGTGCTTTGTGCGTGAATGACAGATAGGGTTCTTAGTCAAATTAATTGCACTAGTGTTATCACAATATATAGGAACATTTGAATATTGCAGATTGTAGTCCTCTAAGGTTTGTTTCATCCACAAAATTTGAGCACAACAACGTCCTGCGGCGATATACTCAGCCTCAGTTGTTGATAATGCTACTGAATTTTGTTTCTTGCTAAACCAAGAGACTAAGGCCTTTCCCAAGAAATGACATGTACCACTGGTACTTTTACGGTCCACTTTGCATCCAGCAAAATCCGCATCCGAGTAACCTATAAGGTCAAAGGATTTGGTTTTGGGATACCATAAGCCAACTGTAGAAGTTCCTTTAAGGTATCGGAAGATACGCTTAACGGCACTAAGATGTGATTCCTTAGGATCTGCCTGATATCGTGCACATATGCAAACACTAAACATAATATCAGGGCGACTAGCAGTTAAATATAATAAACTACCAATCATACCTCGATACTTACGCTGATCAACAGGTTTGCCGCTTTCATCGGTATCAAGCTTTGTAGATGTAGCCATAGGAGTCCCAATTGGCTTCACATTCTCGAAGTCGTACTTCTTCAGTATGTCCTTCGTGTACTTGGCTTGGTTGATGAATGTTCCGTTCGAGTGTTGTTTGATTTGCAATCCTAGGAAGAAGTTCAGCTCTCCCATCATGCTCATTTCAAATTCACTCTGTATACACTTGGCAAATTCTTGACAGAGTTGTTCATTAGTAGAACCAAAGATGATGTCATCTACATAAATTTGCACTAAAAGAATATCATTATTCATAGATTTAATAAAAAGAGTGGTATCAATCTTGCCCTTTGAAAATCCATTATCAAGTAAGAAGGCGCTTAGGCGTTCATACCAAGCACGAGGTGCTTGTTTGAGTCCATAAAGTGCTTTCTTAAGCTTGAAGACGTGATCAGGTTTTTGAAAATCTTCAAAACCAGGGGGTTGTTTCACAAAAACTTCTTCTTTCAAAAATCTATTTAAAAATGCGCTTTTCACGTCCATTTGAAAAAGTTTGAAATCATTAAAACAAGCAAAAGCGCAAAACATGCGGATGGCTTCTAGTCTAGCAACGGGAGCATAGGTCTCATCATAATTAATTCCTTCTTCTTGATTATAACCTTGTGCCACTAGACGTGCTTTGTTGCGTAGAACTTGACCATCTTCACTAAGTTTATTTCGGAACACCCATTTGGTACCAATTATCGATTGACCAATAGGTTTAGGAACGAGTTCCCAAACTTGGTTTCTCTCAAATTGATTAAGTTCCTCTTGCATGGCAGAAATCCAAAATTCATCAGAAAAAGCCTCATCAACATTCTTAGGTTCTATTTGAGAAATAAATGCTACATTAGCTGCTACTTCAGAATCTCTAAGAGATGAACGAGTACTTACACCTTTGGATACATCACCTATTATGAGAGTTTCTGGATAATCCGACTTGAATCTCAATGATTCGAATCTTTGGGCCATACCTTTCACAAGGCTCTTCTCAGTTCCTGCATCTTCGGAACTTTTATCAGTTCTTGCCTCTTGGGTAGGATCTTTTTCAGAACTCTTCTTTGTCTTTGTAGGTGCATCTTCATCATCACTGTCGCTAGATCTATGACTATTCAACTCATCAAAGGTGACATTAATACTTTCTTCAACAATCAAAGATCTTTTATTAAAAATTCTATATCCTTTACTCTTAGCAGCATATCCGAGAAATATCCCGTCATCTGCTTTCGAGTCAAACTTACCCAAGTTATCCTTGGTGTTCAGGATGAAACAGCGACAACCAAAAACTTTAAAATAAGAAATGTTTGGAATTCTTCCAAACCAAAGCTCATATGGTGTTTTCTTCGAGATTGGTCGAATCAACACCCTATTTAAAATATGACAGGCTGTACTAACAGCTTCTGCCCAAAAATATTTAGGAAGATTATACTGATTAAGCATGACTCTAGCCATCACGCTTAGAGTACGATTCTTCCGCTCCACAACACCATTCTGTTGGGGAGTTCTAGGACAAGAAAATTCGTGGTAATATCCACTATCATCACAAAACTTTTTGAAATCAGAATTTTCGAATTCGCCGCCATGATCACTTCGGATACGAGTAATCATGAAGCCTTTTTCGTTTTGTACCTTTTTACAAAATATCTGAAATTCAAAAATAGCATCACTTTTGTTTGATAAAAAGTAAACCCATGTAAAACGAGAGAAATCATCAACAATGACAAAAGCATAGAGTTTACCGCCAAGACTAGCGACTCTACTAGGACCAAATAAATCCATATGAATCAACTGCAAAGGTCTCGAAGTACTTACAGCGTTGATGGATTTAAAAGAAGACCTATGTGCTTTGTTCTTTTCACAGTCAGCACATACCATGTCTCTCTTGAATGGAATTTCTGGGAGTCCTTTTACCAACTTCTTTGTGTTCAGACGTGAGATAGTGTCCATGTTTGCATGTCCTAGTCTCATGTGCCATAGCCAGCTTTCATCTTGATTGGCTACTAGGCACCTTCCTGCATTATTAGTATTCTCCAAAAAGAAAACATAAATATTGTCTTCTCTAATCCCTTTATATACGGGATCACCAGATGACATATCATATATAGTACATTTATCTTTCACAAAATTGATACCATAACCATTATCTGCCAAATGACTTATACTCAATAGGTTATGTTTCAATTCAGTTACTAGACAAACATCCTTTATTATTGGGTAAGGAGAAATACCTACAGTACCATTACCTATAATATTACCTCTCAAGTTATTTCCGAAGGAGACGTATCCTTCTTTCTTCATCGATAGCGTAGCGAATAAAGATGCATCACCAGTCATGTGTCGCGAACATCCGCTATCGAGAATCCACTTGCTTCTAGCATGAGAGGGTTGAGGGTCCACCTACAAAACAAGTAGATGAATCCTTTGGTACCCATTTTCTGAAGGGTCCACTCAGATTAGCTTTAGGTTTCCAAACTAGAGTATGGTTATCAACAAGCTTTCTTGCCATACAGTATTGTGATATATGACCGTGTGTACCACAATATGTGCAAGTCAGTTTAGTGGAATAAACTGTGTTTGCAGGCTTGTTCTGTTTGGAAAACCTATAAGTGAAAGCATAATAGTGTTCGTGTTTCCTCTGTGCTTTCTTGTGTTTAGTCCTTTTTGGTGTATGCTTTGCATTAGGACTAATCTTGGGCTGTGTCACAGGTATTGCCTGTTTGCCCAACTTGATTTCTAACTTTTTAGAAATCGCTACAGACTCTTCGTATCTTGCAGTCATATCAAGGAGTCTTTGTTCAGTTACTAGGTGCAACTTCTTCTCTATGTCATAAAGTTTGTGTATTTTGACATAGTCCTCTTCTTTCTTTTCAATGTTGAGGATAGCCTCATGATAGTCTACTTTAAGTTTGGCTATCTCTTCCGTGTTACCGGTAGTAGATGTCTCTTTAATGTCTTCAAGTAGATTAGACAATCTAGCTATCTCGGCTGTGTGTGCCTTAATCTCTTTTCGAGATTGCTTATACTTGTCGAGCACAGTTTTGTGATCTTCAAGTAAATCGCTAAAGGCAGTCTCTAGTTCATCAAAAGTAAAATCATCAAACAGAGGATTAGATGATACCTTTTCGAATGCCATAAGACAAACATTTGCATTGCTGCAGGGTCTGTCTTCTTCTTCTGAGTCACTGGCATCACTCTCGTGCCAGATGCTTGTGTTGGCATACTTTCGGCCAGATTTGGATCTTCTGTTTGATCTTGATCGATCATATAGACTGCTCTTCTTGGTAGCTGGACAGTCCTTCTTCATGTGCCCTGATTTCTTGCATCCGAAGCATATAGTCTCGTCTTCATTGCTTTCTTGGATGTCTTTCTTCTTTCTGCTTGTGAACTTTAGATATTTCTTGAAGTTCTTCACAAGTAAGGCACGTTCATCACCACTTGATGATTCTTCATCTGAGTCGTTGCATGTTGATTTTCTTGCTTGAGCTTTGAAGGCGATGGTCTTTTCTTTTGGAGTGGCCTCTTCAAAGTCTTGCAAGTCGAGCTCATGAGTCATCAATTTGCCCATCAGTGTTTCTAGAGTCATCGTGGTGAGATCGTTTCCTTCAATGATTGCTGTGGCTTTTGGATTCCAGTTCTTTGTTAGAGCCCGCAGCACTTTCCTGATTTTCTCATGGTTGCTGTAGTCTTTACCAAGAGATTGAAGGGGATTAGTTATATCAAGGAAACGAGTAAACATCTGTGTAATTGACTCACCAGGTTTTATTTTAAAAGATTCATATTCCTGAGTCAGTCTACTGATTTTGGATTCCTTGACTTGGGAAGTCCCTTCATGGGTTACCTCAAGGAGTTTCCAAATTTCATGAGACGTCTTACAGGTAGAAACTCTATTGAACTCGGTTTTGTCAATTGCACAGAATAGTGCATTGATGGCTCGAGCATCAAGACTAGCCTTTGCTTTTTCAGCTTCGGTGTACTTGTCATGCGGCTTTTCCATAAGAATACCTTCAACCACAGTAGGTGGTGGTTTCTTATACCCATCAATGACTATTGACCATAAATCAAAATCTAGAGACTTTAGAAAGAAAGTCATACGTGTTTTCCAGTATGTATAGTTTGTTCCATCAAATAGGGGAGGTCTATTTGTGGATTGCCCTTCACCGTTGAATATAGATTTCACGGCTGCCATATATATACTCTCTAGGGTATGTTATATAAGAATATAACCTGCTCTGATACCAATTGTAGGATCGTTGAGCACCTCTAGAGGAGGGGGTGAATAGAGTGCGTGTGTGCAGCGGAAATAAAATCACCAATTTAAAAAATTTAAACTATGGCAATGATGTAAGAGCAGTAAGTAAAGATAGAAGATTCAAACTCAGTAACACAGCGATGTATACAGGTATCCCTCTGAGAGGACTAATCCAGTCTCGAGTACTCTTGCTCGATGTTAATCCACTAAAGGCACAAGCTTTAACTGAGTGCTTGCAACTCTTACACCACCGTGCTTGTTGACGAGTGCACGACCAACTCCAACATACACCGTGCTTGGTGACCAGCGCACGACCAGCTCCACAACGAGAACTTGTTGTTGAAACTTGACGACCTCTTTACAACTCTGAATAACCAAAAGACTTCTAAATCAATCTGATAGTACTGGCTTTTGGCTAAGAGAAGTATAGGTGAGATTTGAAACTTTTAGATCACTAGAAAACACTTGAATGAATAGAGAAGAGAATGAAGAATGAATTGATTGATTTGAAGTGAAAAGTTCTTCTCTACTTATAGGTGTTTTCACCAACCGAACTCGGGCAGAACTCGGACAGAGTTCGGATGCAAATATCTCGCAAAATAGACGTTGCTCGCAGATTTGGAGGCAACTAAAATTTGAATACAAACTGACCGAACTCGGTCAGAGTTCGGACCGAACTCGGTCAGAGTTCGGACCGAACTCGGGCAGAGTTCGGACCGAACTCGGGCCGAACTCGGCTTAGAGTTCTGTCAGGAGATATTTAAAAATCTTTTGTAAAAACAGTTTTTCAAACATGTTTGGTTATTTGTAAAATCATTTAAAAAGGAATATTTTTGAAATACATTTTTGAAATATTTGTAACTGAAAGTAATAAAGGGTAAAAAGGTTTTTGGGAATGAGAACAATTTTAACCCTAAGCCAGTATTACCATAATTGATTTTACAAAGAAATTCCTAGACTCAATAAAATATAAAATACAGAATAAAAGTAGAAAAGAGTCTTCAGAAATTTTGATGACTTTGACGCTTGGATTTATGCAGTACATCGTTCGTTGAATAAGATTTCATGCATCCTGAAATGGTTAGCAGCATTTTCTATATTTTGTGTATGGACTAAAGTATAAGTTGATTATCGAAATCGGGTGTGACCATGGAATGGGCCAACAGATTATATATATATATATATATATATATATATATATATATATATATATATATATATATATATATATATATATATATATATAGGTGGGTTGTTTATATGTGGGTTCATATATGAGGATTATGAGTTAGATAGAAATGGTAGTGTAATACACTATATAGATATATATATGGTAGGTTAGTGATTCCTATTTGTATGCTTATATGTGGGTTGTGTTATATGGTTTAGGTATTATTATATACATTGAATGTATATATATTTTTGAATTGTATGTCTAAAACCACAAGGTTGAGTATATATATGTGTAGCTTGATACCTATTTGATACTTGTGATTACATCTGTTAGAGTTGACTAGAGTTTGACCAAACCCTAGATAGTTTGACTAGAGATGACTTACTTTGACTTTTAGAGTTGACCAGTTGACCAAGATAGCCTTGTTGTTGACCTATATTGGACTTGTTGACCTAGTTTGACTGTACAGATGACCAGAGTTGACCAAGAGTTGACTTTGGCCTAGATTGACCTAGAAATATGTAGATATGTTGTACTCTTCAGATTATAATCTCCTTGTATACATCATGACTTGTGTTACTCTAAATAGGACTCAGATACCTCGTTTCGGACAGTGTATTCTCACAGACATTCAGATCACATGCAAGTACATTCTCTGATCATTTCATACTTGTCACGACTTATATTCTTGCTCTATATTACTTTACTTGATGCTGACACTTGTTATCACAGATTATGTTGTTGTATCTTTTAGACACTTAGACTTTCTCTTCTGTTTGTACCTCAGTTTGAGGATTTCATATTTATCATATCGTGCTATTTCCATCTCTAGATTTGTGATTGAGTTATACCTTATGTGATTTGTCCTCCGTTTAGAGAGTATATCATATTATTTTTAGTTTGTCATAGTGACCTAGGACAGCGTTCTACTGCCGACACTACGGCGTAGGCTGGACGTACCCACTTCTCGTGCCCTGTAACTCTCCTTCTCAAAAATTTTGAAATATTTTATTATTACTTATTTTATTTAAATGGTGATTTTTAGATTTTATAAATAATTAATTCTTGGCTTATTGAATTTCGTTATTATTTTATTAAGGTTATATAATATTAATATTATTATTATGGTTGTTGAGAATAAACAATTTATTATCATTAGTTATTATTAATTTATTATTTATCAAGAATAAATATTATATATATATATATATATATATATATATTTTATATATTTATATATATATATATATATATATATATATAAATATATATATATATATATATATATATATATATATATATATATAATATATATATATGTATATGTGTATATGTGTAATTATATATAAATATATATATATTATATATATGAGGATTAATTGGAGTTACTCTACTGACATTTCAAGTCAGTATATACCATAGTCATATTTTGTTGTAAAATGACCTTTTAATATGAATGGTTTCAAGTTGGATGGTATCAAGTAAAAGTCTAGATCAACCAAACAATACTATGAAGCCAGATGAATGGACTCAGGCCCACATACTCACTGAGCACAAAACTTCGGTCAACTCCATTACATGGTCCCCTCATTGAGACATTGCTGCCACCCAAACCGCGCTTAAGCTAACCCAGCAGCAGCTAAGCAAGCCCTTTGCGAGTTCCCAACCCGAGCAAGCCCACAACAACACCAAGTAATCCCAAACCCAGCAAAACTCGAGCCCTGCAAACACGTGAGTACACAAATATATAGCCGAGAGAGAAGTTCACGAAACCCTAATCTCGCAACCTTCCCCCAGCCCCAGACGCGGCGCTTACCCCTGGACAGCCGCGCACGACCGCGCGTGTCGTCAGAGCCGACCACGGCCGGCACGTGCGCGCGCGAGCGCACGAGATGACAGTGGCAACAGCAGCAGTTGCATCAGGGAAGACCAGTTCGCGAAGGGATATCTTCACCTACGCTTGATCGTTTTTCGATCCAATTGCGCAGGTACGAAGCTAACCTATAGCCCTTCAATCCTCTTTAAATAGTTTGGATTAATTTGCTTCGTGCGTGTCGCAAATCGATTCCTAAAACTGGGAAAAATCTCGATTTTCAGGATATAGAAACTGCCCCAACGTCCGATGTTTGCGGTCGAATTGTGACCAGAACATCACGAGTTTTAGAGAACCGATTGAACAGACTTCTAGACAACCTAACCGGTATTAAAACCCTACTTTTAGATTATTTTTATAATCAGTAGGTGCTGTGATAAATTGACTCAAAAACCAAAAAAACCTGTTTTAAAAATATTGAAAACCATCCACACAACGTGCGTCCCGCCATTCCGGGTGACGTGGCTGCGAACCGAAGGCATCAAAAGCTGCGTAACGGCTTCGTGGGCGTGTGGGCTTTGACGGAATTCAAATTGGTCGCGTATGCGCGACGAATTTGATGCGTATCCGTCGAAATTCACCGTATCGTGCACGTTGTAAATTTCTTAATTACTTTGTACACGTTTGTCAGATCGAGACAAAACTTGCACCAACAGGACCGTATCATTTTTCTGGTCCTGCATGCCAAGTTTGGTCCAATTCTGAGACCGTTGATAAAATCACCGTTTTGCGGGCCCTACGGTCCCACTCAACAGGTAATTTTGTGCACGGCCCGTCGGAATCCATCTCTGGACATACGGTTGGGTTCGTATCAGAAAACCGGATCCGTAGACATGTAGTTTGATGACTTTAGAGACCATTGACTCTGGCGCGCTTTTGCTGCAAAGCGGGTCCAACGGTGGACATCATTTTTGCTCGAAATTACCGTTTTGCCCCTGTGTTCAGAATTAGACTTAAGGATATGCCATCCTAGCTAAATTAACTATTCTGAGAATGTTCGTACTATTTATTTTAGCATCCAGAGACTTCTATATGTGTTGGCTGATTGTGGCTCATTGAGTGGTATGGTATTATTGGTTTCTTCAGCTAAGGACCTCAGGCAAGTGCACTTTCTGATTGCTTTTCGATTCATAGTAGTCTTTTCATTTCATGTCTATAAATGTGTCTTGTTGCATGTTGACACGCCCGTCACACGGAGTAGTCGGGAGGGAAAATATCTTAGTACACATGTGAACTACCCAGAAATATCCCCAAAATATCGATTATTGCATGATAGCAGCTGCACACGACACGTGCAGTGAGCCGAATTTACCTCTAGCCGTTCACATGTCGAAACAGATATTTCACACCACCTAGATAGATGTCTTTTATTAGTTTTTTCTTGTTTACTCCTCTATCGTGTTATGTCATCAGTTTTCTTACAGCTTTCATATTCCATATGCTATTTTCATGTCTTGTTAATTCTATTATGTTTTGCATTGTCGTCGATTTGTGTACTTGTTCCAATCCTGACTGGATAACCAACATTTTTCAGGTTTAGCCGCTATCACTCTTAGCACTGGGAAAGACTTGGGTATGCTGAAGACAACCTAGAAATAGATAACAGTTGTACCATTTTCATTAATTGTAAAATCTTGTATTCTCTTTATTTTAAATATTGTAAATATTGTAATAAATTTAGAAATGTGAATGAGCAATAATGTTTATTTTGAGGAATTATACTTGCGGGCTTGACAGCGTTCTACCGCCGACTCTGCGGCGTAGGCTGGCTTGGACACGTCTCGTATCAGAAAAGCGGGTGCAGGTCGTGACAAGTTTTTGTGGTGGCCCATGCAGGTCAGTTTTCGCAAAATATTACGAACTCGTGATGGTACGTTAGTCGTACTATTGCGAGCCTGCGACCAAGAATTGCTTATTCACAAACTAGGATTAAAATGATTTAAGAGAATGACTAGGACTAGGAGTCCCTTATTTAAATTGACCGTTGGGTAGTTAAGGATGTTAGATAGGCCACACAATTTAGAATTTATTGATTGCTTGCTAGAACCCTATAGGTACACTCTTACTTTGATATAACGGTATGATTCCATGTGGATACACTATACACTTGGTTAGTTAAATTTTCCCAGAATTAAAGCTTTAACCTTGATGAACTATTAAATTTTTTTTGCTTTATTAGATATAAATCTTATATCATAAGTTAGAATTGCCTATTTTAAAATTCTCTTTTGCTGTAAGGAGTTAGTTTATAATTTCTGATTCTATTATTTGTGTATAAAATTCGAGTTAGATTTTGATTCTTACAAAACTCGAACTACTTGTACCTCCTTTCCAAAAATCTCGCTTACTTGTATTTTTGACTACCTTGACCAACGCTGCTATTACAGCCTAGTTTTGCAAGCTTACTCTTTTATCGAGCTTGATTCGAGACATATGTTTATTGGGGACGCCCGCTAACATATTGTCTAATCAGAATCATTGTATTACGGTCTGATCAACCATGATGCATTTGGTTCGCTCTTTAACTAATTACCCTACATGGATTGAGATATAGAGGTATCAAGGATCTCATCTGCGACTGCTTTGACAATTACTCTTGAATTATACACTCGCTTTTAAATTACATTCAGTGGCATCCCTCTTAAACTCTTTATCATTTTTGTCTTTCACTGATTGGGAAGACCAAAACTCGTAATTGATAGATAGATACCTAGTATTCCCATGACCATGACAATTATATACGCAAGTGTAGCTATCATCGGTCAGCCCTGTGACTGGAACCCTGCCTTGAGTTTACTCGTCCTCCCTTCGACCATAAAACCATATCCTAGCTTCTAAGGTGGGTAGACGGTAAGCCTTCTTGGGATATATGAAGATTACCGTTTGATTAGAAAAAAATTCCATTAGGATGATAGTTAGTGCCCCATGGACTCCCACTTTCCATTTAGATCATTTTGTGTCCCCGACCGTGTCATTAATATTTGGAGCACGGGACCAGCTATTACCTTCCAACAAATTTTATATGCAAGATCTAGACGAGTCCACCTTCATCTAGGTATATCATGTCCCACTTAAATCCGTCCCCTTGTACTCTATTTTTATGGTACGACTTTCAGAATAAAAGGCCTAGCTATAACCTTTACCATAGTACCGGTATCCTCTCCAACTACCATTAGAGCCTTAACCACGACCTCAATTCCTGCGACCCAATATATAGTTGTGGTCTACCCGGAGCCCACTATGCACATGCCAATAGTGTGCCACCCAACCAAGGCCCCAAGTGCTACTTAAACACAAGAGTCACTGAAGGCACATTTTGAGCTTTAGGGACCTAGCTAACCAACCTGACTAGCAACAAGCTCAATCCCTTCCGTAGAAACCTATTCTAGGATACCTAATCTAGTAGGAGTAGTTTTATCATTGGGATCTTGCCTAGACCATATAGATTGAAACCCAATGTTCACCCAACCAACGAGTGATGTCCAAATAGAGAACCCATTAAGACCACAATCTTGATTTCTCAAATTCCGTTCCATTTATGGATCCTTGTTGGAATTATAATTTCGAGAACGAGACTTCTGTTTTACACGGATTACAAGACCCTCTGAGAAACTTAGCAAGTGACTGGACTAGAATAGCCAATCTAGTAAATAAGACAATAGTTTGTAAAATCTTTTTCTATCTGTATTATTAAGATACTTTTACCACCCTTGAAGCTTCATATCTGCTCTCGATTAATCTTCCTTATCCTCATGTCCTTTCTATTTCAGAGAGACGAATGGTCATGCTTATTAGAGTTTATCAATATTTCTTAGCTACTTGGTAAATTTGTTGCTTGTTAAATTTTTTGGGTTGCATAGGATTATAGATGCCATGTACAGTAGATATCTATTGGTAGAAATTTTGGCAGTTAGTTGGAATATCATAAAGTTTTAGCGACAAAAGATTTGATGGAGTAGTGTGACCAAAGGTGAGTAGAAGTCCTCCAGTATTCGAAATTACAAAATGGCTAGGAAAAGGTATAAATATTTTTGAGGAATTAAATTTAAGGAGATTGTGGTAATAGGGGTTTTAAAAAATAAAAAAATTTATTTTAATTTGAAATTTTGGCATGATAATGAATTTGAATTTCGAGGACGAAATTATTTTAAGGTGGGTAGATTTGTAACTCTCCTTCCCAAAAATTTTGAAATATTTTATTATTATTTATTTTATTTAAATGATAATTTTTAGATTTTATAAATAATTAATTCTTGGCTTATTGAATTTCGTTATTATTTTATTGAGGTTATATAATATTAATATTATTATTGTGGTTGTTGAGAATAAACAATTTATTATCATTAGTTATTATTAATTTATTATTTATCAAGAATAAATATTGTATATGTGTGAATGTATGAATAAATAAATATATAAAGGTATATATATATATCTCTATATATATATATATATATATATATATAAAAAAATATATATATATATATATATATATATATATATATATATATATATATATATATATAAAATATATATATATATATATATATATATATATATATATATATATATATATATAAAATATATATATATATATATAAAATATATATATGTATATGTGTAATTATATATAAATATATATATATTATATATGAGGATTAATTGGAGTTACTCTACTGACATTTCAAGTCAGTATATACCATAGTCATATTTTGCTGTAAAATGACCTTTTAATATGAATGGTTTCAAGTTGGATGGTATCAAGTAAAAGTCTAGATCAACCAAACAACACTATGAAGCCAGATGAATGGACTTAGGCCCACATACTCACTGAGCACAAACCTTCGGTCAACTCCATTGCATGGGCCCCTCATTGAGACATTGCTGCCACCCAAACCGCGCTTAAGCTAACCCAGCAGCAGCTCAGCAAGCCCTTTGCGAGTTCCCAACCCGAGCAAGCCCACAACAGCACCCAAGTAATCCCAAACCCAGCAAAACCCGAGCCCTGCAAAATACGCGAGTACACAAATATATAGCCGAGAGAGAAGTTCACGAAACCCTAATCTCGCAACCTTCCCCCAGACCCAGATGCGGCGCGCACCCCTGGACGGCCGTGCGCGGCAGCGCGTGTCTTCAGAGCTGACCACGGCCGGCACGCGAACGCGCGAGCGCACGAGATGACAGCGGCAACAGCAGCAGTTGCATCAGGGAAGACCACTTCGCGAAGGGATATCTTTGCCTACGCTTGATCATTTTTCGATCCAATTATGCAGGTACGAAGCTAACATATAGCCCTTCAATCCCCTTTAAATAGTTTGGATTAATTCGCTTCGTGCGCGTCGTAAATCGTTTCCCAAAACTGGAAAAAATCTCGATTTCCAGGATATAGAAACTGCCCCAACGTCCGATGTTTGCGGTCGAATTGTGACCAGAATATCGCGAGTTTTAGAGAACCGCTTGAACAGACTTTTAGACAACCTAACCGGCATTAAAACCCTATTTTTAGATTATTTTTATAATCAGTAGGTGCTGTGATAAATTGACTCGAAAACCAAGAAAAACCTGTTTTAAAAACATTGAAAACCATCCACACAACGTGCGTCCCGCCATTCCGGGTGACGTGGCCGCGAACCGAAGGCATCGAAAGCTGCGTAACGGCTTCGTGGTCGTGTGGGCTTTGACGGAATTCAAATTGGTCGCGTGTGCGCGACGAATTTGATACGTATCCGTCGAAATTCACCGTATCGTGTACGTTGTAAATTTCTTAATTAATTTGTGCACGTTCGTCAGATCGAGACAAAACTTACGCCAACAGGACCGTATCATTTTTCTGGTCCTGCATGCCAAGTTTGGTCCGATTCTGAGACCGTTGATAAAATTACCGTTTTGCGGGCCTCACGGTCCCACTCAACAGGCGATTTTGTACACAGCCCGCCGGAATCCAACTCTGGACATACGGTTGGGTTCGTATCAGAAAATTGGATCCGTAGACATATAGTTTGACGACTTTAGAGACCATTGACTCTGGCGCACTTTTTGGTGCAAAACGGGTCCAACGACGGATATCATTTTTGCCCAAAATTACCGTTTTGCCCCTGTGTCCAGAATTGGACTTAAGGACATGTAATCCTAGCTAAATTGACTATTCTGAGAATGTTGGTACTATTTATTTTAGCATCCGGAGACTTCTACATGTGTTGGCTGATTGTGGCTCATTGAGTGGTATGGTATTATTGGTTTCTCCAGCTAAGGACCTCAGGCACGTGCACTTTCTGATTGCTTTCCGATTCATAGTAGTCTTTTTATTTCATGTCTATACATGTATCTTGTTGCTTGTTGACACGCCCGTCACACGGAGTAGTCGGGAGGGAAAATATCTTAGTACACATGTGAACTATCCAGAAATATCCCCAAAATGTCTATTATTGCATGATAGCAGCTGCACACGACACGTGCAGTGAGCCGGATTTACCCCTAGCCGTTCACATGTTGAAACAGATATTTCACACCACCTAGATAGATGTCTTTTATTAGTTTTTCCTTGTTTACTCCTCTATCGTATTATGTCATCAGTTTTCTTACAGCTTTCATATTCCTTATGCTATTTTCATGTCTTGTTAATTCTATTGTGTTTTGCATTGTCATCGGTTTGTGTACTTGTTCCAATCCTGACTGGATAACCAATATTTTTCAGGTTTAGCCGCTATCACTTTTAGTACTAGGGAAGACTTGGGTATGCTTAAGACAACCTAGAAATAGATAACAGTTGTACCATTTTCATTAATTGTAAAATCTTGTATTTTCTTTATTTTAAATATTGTAAATGTTGTAATAAATTTAGAAATATAAATGAGCAATAATGTTTATTTTGAGCAATTATTCTTGCGGGCTTGACAGCGTTCTACCGTCGACTCTGCGGCGTAGGCTGGCTTGGACATGTCTCGTATCCGAAAAGAGGGTGCGGATCGTGACATGCCCCTATACTGGGTGCGGGTCGTGACACGTTTTTAGTAGTGGCTCATTCAGGTCAAGTTTATGTAGTGGTATTCGAATTAGAGTATCACTACAGCCTGCGATTGGATTGAGGGATAGATTTTTAATGGAGAGGTACTCAATCACAGTTAGAAAAATTCAGCTTCAATTCATGCCATCTACACATCTTATTGATTTACCTTCTTTGAAATAAATTGTCCTCCTTTGATTATATCGATTCCTACTCAGTATTGACTTCTTTGTTCGATCTGTCTTCAGAATGGTGGAGACATGATCACATCGCTCTGGTACAGCAGCCGCTGGAGAGGGGTCTGCCACCTCTCGTACAGTGCAGCAGGATGCTGGGACTGTAGCACCTTCTGTGCCTGATCAGACAGGAACGACTGCAGCCAATGGGAGTATGCCTCCACCTGTTCGGAGGATGACCCCGGTAATTTCAGAGATGCTCCAACATCAGCAGCTGCCTTCAGGATCCGTTGACGCAATCCAGCTCTTCACTTTCTTCCAGCTGTTCATGGAGGCCCAGCAGGCCAAGCAGGCCCAGCAGCAGCGTCAGACGATGGAGTTCAGTCGGGGCATCGATCTGGCCCTGACGACAGTTGAGAGAGTTACAGCTCAGCATCCGGCAAGTCAGCAGCAGCATCAACCGAAGGAGAAGGGCATACAAGACTTCCAAAAGATGCACCCACGGGACTTCAGGGGTACAGAGGGCATTCTGTACGCTGATGAGTGGATTGAGCATATGGAGGAGATTTTCAGACTGGCAGAGATTCTAGCGAGGCTACAGATCGAGGCGGCGGCCAGTATGATACAGGATTTAGCCCGTACATGGTACCAGACCGACCCGAGGGCTGGTACGGATGGGCAGACTTGGGCAGCCTTCAAGAAGCTGTTCAAGGAGAAGTTTTTCCCAGACGCAGCGCTTGGTGACCTCGAGACTCAGTTCGAGGCTTTAGTACAGGGCAGTCAGTCTGTCGAGGAGTATGCTGGAGAGTTCTTCCATCTGGGCAGGTTTGTCGAGGGGTTATCCAAGGCGACGAAGGTCCAGAGGTTCAGAAAGGGACTGGTCAAGGAGGTAAAGTCATATACCAAGAGTGCCCACGGTGCCACTTTTGTGGAGATCCTGGTGGGCGCCCTAGCATCAGAGGATGATCTTGAGCTGAAGCTCAAGAGGGGACGAGACGCTCATGGATCCAGCAGTAACGGAGGCCAGGCCCAGAGGCCTCACATACAGATTAAGCAACAGTATCAGCAGCCGAGGGTCCCCTTTCAGCAGTATCAGTTTCAGGGCCATGCTCCTTATCAGCAGGTACAGCAGCAGTAGAGACAGCAGCAGGCCCCTAGACAGCAGCATGTTATCCTTTGTCCTTTCTGTAAGAAACCAGGGCACGATTGGGGCGAATGTCGGATGAGGCTAGGTAGGTACCTACTCTGCGGATCATCAAATCATCAATTGAGAGAGTGTCCTAAGTCTGCAGGACGAAAAGCTCAAGGAGCAGGAGCCAGGGCTCTAGTAGGCCAGCAGCAGGCTAGAGGAGGCCAGCAGGGGCAAGCTTACGCCATGACAGTTGAGGATGCTCAAGCAGTAGGAGAGCTTATTGCAGGTTCCATTCTTCTCGATTCTATTTCTGCATTTGCCTCATTATAACTGTCTTGAAATTCGATTCCATCTGTTCCTTGTTGTTGATAAGTTTTGATCTAGTGTTTCATTATGATTTAATTTTTTTGAGATAAGTCATATGGGCTAGGTCGCCTCAGTTATGGGATCTAGAATCTTCGATAGTCGTGTTAGCTGGCATAGTGAGGATATATAGTCAGATTTATATGTATTTCTCGGGTGTGGGAATTTAAGGTTTTTGCGGCCAAATATGCGGCAATGTAAAAATTTTAAATACCATGATTCTAGAGATATGTACCTTAGTTGAGGACTCTGTGATTATCGTAGCCTTGCTCACTAGCATGACGAAGATTATCAATATCATAATTTTGGACAGACGTATATGATTGTCGAACTGTGTGGTTCTGAAACTTTGATTGTTGGGGTAGTTAACCTAGAAGGAGTACGACTATCTTAATTTCGAGGACAAAATTCTTCTAAGGGGGGTAGACTTATAACAGCCAATTTTCTAAAATGAGGATAATTTAAAATTTTGTAATTATAATCATTTACTAATGATATGTAAATCATATTGTGATTTTTGGTAATTTTAATCAATTTAAAACTATTTAAAATATTGAATTATGATTTTGATGGTTAACTAGTTAAACCCTAGAATTGCTAAGCTTAGAGACTACCCATGACCATGGACGCCTAGTCATGTGATTAGGATGACTAATTACAACTTTTTAGCCTAAGGGTATTTTGGTCATTTTGACAATTTTGTGAAATTGTAAATTGTATTAATTAAATATGTACTATTTGTTAGTTGAGACTTGACCTAGAAACTTAGCCTAATCTTGATTAGCCTTGATCTTAGAGTATTGATTAGGGTAACCTAGTAATGACAAGATAAATAATATCTAGATATTCAAAGTAGAATATTTTTCTTTAGGATATTTATGAAAAGAAAGCTTTATGACTAGTTGAACCAATAGGAAGGCTTAGAATTGGGTGGACAACTCCTAGCCACTCATCTAGCCCTAAAACCTAACCCTAATTCATCTAATGGCAGCCACCATAGGATCCCCCTTCCTATAAAGGATCCTTAAGAAAGCCTTTGCCTCTTTTTACACTTACTTAGAACCCTAATAGTTTCTCCCCAAATTTCTTTCACTAATATCCAAATCAAGTCCAAATTGGTCCTAATCAATTGCATCATCACCCTCTACCATAGTGGAAGCTAGTAGGGGCTTGCTAGCTAGGATTGGGAGTGCTTTGGGCAATCTAAAGTTCAAAAGAAAACACTCAACCTTACCATTTTCATTGAGATTTACTCTCAATAGGTAAATACCATGAAACCCATATAAAATTATGTTTTCTTTTCATTGATGCATGCATATAGGTATACCCTTGCTGTAGAGTTAGTTTGGTGCTAGGTAGTGTCCATTTCGTGTCCGTATCGTACACGTATCAGTGATTTTAATAGAGTGTTCGATGAAATGCCACATAGGAAATTATTTTACTAATTTTCAAAAGTAAATACATGGTTGTGTATCCCTTGGTGTGTAGATTCTAAATCTATTCGACTGAGTCGAAGATTGTGTCATTTTCGTGTCAAAATTGGACACGCACACACGCAGCACAGACCCGTGCACATGCCCTGCTATCCGACCCTAAATTCTCCCTGTCTAGACAATATGGACACGTGCCACTTGGCACAGAGGTGGGGGCCATCACTGACATATCCCCCCAAGTTTTAGGACACGTCGTGTCGTGTCGGACACGAAAACACGAGTGCACCGATATTGTACTACACTATTCCGTGCGCACAGTGGCTTTTGACACGGCTTATGTGTCGCGTGCGGACACAATGTGGACTCGTGTAAGGGACTTGAAACCCTAGCCCTGTATCCCCTCTACGTGTGTGCATGAGCCCATGGGTGTTCGTGCCCTGTGTTGTGTGCAATCGTGCACGACATGGCCGCACGAGGCAGCCTTCACTGACTGTTTCGAACTGAGTTCGAACCTTGTTTGGACACCTCGTGTCTCCTTGTTTGGACACGAGGACAACCCCCTAACACGTGTATACGTGTGTGACACCTCTATACACTTAATTTAAGTTTTTATAGGGAGTTTGAGTCGAAATTGAAATGTGAACTTCATGTTCACTTATACATGAAACTGTGATTGATTTTAAAAGTCTAATTATATATGTATACTGATATTAAACTGAATGAAGTTTGACACTTAGGGTTAGACACAATCTCTGAAACCTTGTTCCTTAAATGAATTTGAGTTTTGATTTGATTAAAATAGGTTTTGGTTGACATGAACAAATGTAACTGTTTTCCCAGTTTTAATGATTAGGAGATTAGGATGAGTTAATGTGGTGTTTAAATACCTGAGATATGAAACATAAAAACTGAGTTTATTGGTTTCTTTTGAATATTTGTATATATCTGGGATTGTTGATTTATATGTCATTAGACTGAAATCAAACTGATATTAGGCTGAAAATATTGACATAAAAAATAAAAACCTGAGTTTGTGCATTAACAGTAAAACTGAAATTGAGTTTTAAGGTTAAGGTTGTATATATATGTAAGTTTGCTTGTTAATTTCATTTGATTGATTGGTTGAATGTTGGGTAAAATAACTGAGATCGATTTACTTTTAAAAAATTGAAAACCTGAGAATGATATGTATTACCTGAGATTTTATTATGGAATGCAATGTTTTATATGAGATTTAATGAAAACCTAAGTTGTCTTCTACTCAAAACAGAGTTTGGGTTGAACTTATAAAAACTGAAACTGAATATAGAAAAACTGTTAACTAAGGACGAATTGAGTTTTCATTGTATGTTTCCACTGTAAAAATTAAATTTCACTGAATGAAGATAACTGAGAACTCAATGTTTATAACCTGAGTTACTTTGGGACTTTAAACTGAGTATATAGTTCACTGTGTGCTTTTAATTTGAAATTGAAATAAGTTGTGTTGTCCAAATGGAACCCCTTAACCCTCCCTCTATCTCTCTATGTGTATATGTATGTATATATATATGTATGTATGTATGTAAATATGTATGTATGCATATATGAATATATATATATATGTATGTAGGTAAATATGCATGATATGACTA
Source organism: Iris pallida (assembly GCA_029216955.1). NCBI lineage: Eukaryota > Viridiplantae > Streptophyta > Magnoliopsida > Asparagales > Iridaceae > Iris > Iris pallida. The sequence goes on along the minus strand of JANAVB010022997.1, from coordinate 7,891,941 downwards.
AAATGAATTTTCTGAGATTAGTACAATGTATGCAAAACTGAATATATGAATGCAATGTATGCATATATGAAGGCATGTATGTATATATTAATGTATACATATATGTATCAATATAAATATATATATGTATATATATATATATATATATATATATATATATATATATATATATATGAATGATGCAAGCATGTATATAGTAATGTATGCTATTATGTATCTAAATATAAATTGATGATTATATTTATATACCTATATATATATATTTTTTTTTTATATACCTATATATATATATATATATATATATATATATATATATATATAGGTGGGTTGTTTACATATGGGTTCATATATGAGGATTCTGAGTTAGATAGAAATGGTAGTGTAATACACTATATAGATATATATGGTAGGTTAGTGATTCCTATTTGTATGCTTATATGTGGGTTGTGTTATATGGTTTAGGTATCATTATATATTGAATGTATATATATTTTTGGATTGTATGTCTAAAACCATAGGGTTGAGTATATATATGTGTAGCTTGATACCTATTTGATACTTGTGATTACATCTGTTAGAGTTGACTAGAGTTTGACCAAACCCTAGATATTTTGACTAGAGATGACTTACTTTGACTTTTAGAGTTGACCAGTTGACCAAGATAGCTTTGTTGTTGACCTATATTGGACTTGTTGACCTAGTTTGACTGTACATATGACCAGAGTTGACCAAGAGTTGACTTTGGCCTAGATTTACTTAGAAACACGTAGATGTATTGTACTCTTCAGATTATAATCCTCTTGTATACATCATGACTTGTGTTGCTCTAAATAGGACTCAGATACCTCGTTTCGGACAGTGTATTTTCACATACATTCAAATCACAGGAGAGTACATTCTCTGATCGTTTTATACTTATCATGACTTATATTCTTGCTCTAGATTACTTTACTTGATGCTGACACTCGTTATCACGGATTGGTACTATATGGATCTCTTCATGGGATGTTATCCCCCTTAGCGGGCACTTCGGATACTTCATGTCGTATGTTTCACGTACATCATGTATTCCTTGCTCTTGCGTTATTCATGTACACTCATGTTCTCTCATGGGCTTTCATGTATGCTCATGTACTTCTATGTGCCCTCATCTACGTTCATGTTTTCTTATGTGCTTCGTGTGTAACCGAAACATCATGTTCGTAACGTAACTTGACTAGATCCTTGTGTATTGATTGTGGGTAGGGGTGAGTATAAATGGTCATGTGATTTATCCATCATGTTCACTCTGTTACTTTTCATGTGTTATTATGTATAATACAGCCTTTTCGGCTGGTGTTACTCATGTTCACCCATGTATATCACGTTCAACCCAAGCCAGTTATAGGCCATATCGTACTCTAAATTACTAGTCACTTACAGTTCTTACTTATCATGTATATATTTCCAGTTATCAAATATCTTTCCTATTTTTATGTACATTTTCTTACAGTGTTTCATGTATCTTACTCTATTGCTTGCTTTATATTTCCTGCCATGATATGAACTGCATGAGATATACTGTGCTCGCTCCCGTCCTGACTGGACCTGGATCCATAGGAGGATCCAGCTCTAGCTGAGGACGTCATCCATACTGCTTAGACTAGATTAGCTAGGCTTATCTTATTTTTTATGTCATTTGTATTGACTTTAGTGTTGTATTATTTTTTAGATGTTTGTGATGTTGTGTCGTTTAGACACTTAGACTTTCTCTTATGTTTGTACCTCAGTTTGAGGATTTCATATTTATCATATCGTTCTATTTCCATCTCTAGATTTGTGATTAAGTTGTACCTTATGTGATTTATCCTCCGTTTGGAGAGTATATCATATTGTTTTTAGTTTGTGATAGTGACCTAGGACAGCGTTCTACCGCTGACACTGTGGCGTAGGCTGGACGTACCCACTTCTCGTGCCCCTACACTGGGTGCGGGTCGTGACAAAATTTTCTTTATCGTTTATGTATTTTTTTTCTCTTTTCATAGTTGGTAGTGGATTTGTCTCCGCCCAACGTCTTGTAAAAAATAACAATTTTTAGTAGATTTTTACCATTTTTCCTTTATATTTGTGGATGAGATTTAGTGTGTCGTGGTTTACTGCATTTTACAGCTTATACATACTAGGATTTTATATACTTCGTATGTATACAGCTGGCATGTCTACGTACTTAGTCCTAAGTATTTTGGGACTGGGGCATTACAGCAATTTTGGTATATACCTCTTCACCCTCATAAATTCTTTTGTTGCAATTTCGGTATATACCTCTTCACCCTCCTAAATTTTCAAGCTAATTTGATCATTTGATAGATCAAAACTAGCCACATAGTTGTCGTTTAAATTACGTTCATTTGAAAAGTTTTGTGGAGACAATTTCGGGCATTTGTTTCTTCCTCGACAAAGCTTCGTTGGACGAACCACTAACTCTAATGCATACAAGTATAACCACCTTGGACACATAAAAATTTAACTTTCATAGGATGTCATTTGGTTGGTTGAAATCAACGCCAAAATTGGTCGTTCAAAATCGTAATTTCCAATATATAAACTCGTGGCATCTTTCTAGCCAAGATAAACACGTTTTTCGGTGCAAAGCGGATCCAACAGCAGATAATATTTTGACTCAAAATTGTCGTTTTGCCCATGTGTCCAGAATTAGACTTATAAATAGCCAAACTTAGCTATTTATTTTATTCTGAGACTGATGGCGATATCCTTTTCAGTATTTGGAGATATTTATGGAAGATTCACTTTTGGTGTTTCTATTGATTTAACGATTTAGTCGCGACTTATTGTCTAGTCATCATACAATCACCAAGCAAGTATACCTTGCCAACTTATACGGTATAATTTATGTGCATGATCTCTATTTTCTGGTTTTTTTTCTCGTATGTTATATTCATGTTGCTTTATCATGTTTCTGATTTTACTTTATCATACTTCTAGTTTACATGCATATTCTTGATTTTCGTTATATGTTCATTATCTGTTACATAGCTTTCGTGTTCATATGTGTCCTCTGATGTAGTTGTCTAGTCTACACCACTGCTTCGACTTGACATGACTTGACTTGAGTAGGACTTAACTTGGGCTATTCTATAGATTGAAAGTTTACCTTGACTACGGTCTATAGGATTATTTGACCTTGATACTAGGTATGGCTACAATCTTGATTGGGAGTGTCTGCCTTTACTACGATTGAGATACTATATATTGGGAATGCTTTTCTTGATTACAGTCTATAGGATTTACCTGTTAGCCACAACTAGAATGGCATGCCAATGTCTTAGTTTTCTTGTGTCTTAGTTTATTAGTGTCGTAGTTCTTTGTTTCTCAATTGATTCATTCACGACTATTTTTTATGTTCTATGCATATTTTATACTATTACATATTGTCACGACCCGCACCCGCTTTTCGGACGCGAGCTCGTGAGCAAGCCAGCTACATATCAAGCGGACTCTAGTCCGACTCGAGTACATATAAGCTGTCAAGATCATGGTATCATGGCTAATATGGGAATCTATAGTGTATCTCAATCCACAAGAATATATAAGACAAGAATGAATAAGTATGGGTCGTGGTCTGCAGCCCACTAGCATATATGTCCGATTAGACTCCAAGAATAATATGAGTCTATAAAGCTAAGCTGATAAGCAGGATATGTTATAAAAGCACGAGAAAGATAATAAATCAATAACACTAACAAAATACCTGAATCATGTAGATGAAGTCAACTTCCACATGTTCAGCTAACTAACTCCGTGCAATCAGCTACCTGAAGAGATCATCAGGTCTCAGAGGACTAGTAGGATACATAAAACATGCCTACTAATATGACAGTAAATAACATGTATGGAGGATAAGAACACTGCAAGAAGAACATCTAAGGACGACGAGTCGTGTGGAAATGTAATACTAGACTTGGCTAACTATCAATCAGAACTCTTATAGCTTGTAGTACAATGCAAGATACTCCCAATCTATAGTGTTTTAATTGACATACAAAGCAGGATACTCTCAGTCGAGATTAGCCAATTCTAGTATCGATCTCCTCTCCTAAGGGATACAAGGTCAAGTAGACTCCTATAAATCGTATTACAATGCAAGATACTCCCAATTCATAGTATCGCAAATCAAGTTAATCAATCAATCAATATATGCTATAGGTCGTAGTACAATGCAAGATACTTCCAATCTATAGTATATCTCAAGTCAAGTCAATCAAGCAATATAAAGATAAAAGAATCGGCTATAGGTCGTAGTACAATGTAAGGTACTCCCAATCTATAGTATATCTCAACTATAGTACAATATAAGACACTCCCAGTCAAGAATGGTCATGTCAAGAACAAGATATAGACAGTGACAGCTCAATCACGAGACAAAGTAACATGAAAAGACCAATAATCAAGCAATGCCGAATATCCTATACGTGCACGTAATCTAGAACAAGTAAGACAATCAAGGACACCAATCACAATATAAAAATAATATGACAATATGAAAAGAAATACAATAGAGAGAGAAAAATAATGTAAATACTGTATATGTTCGGCAAGATATACTTGCCTGAGGGTTGCACGGAGAACCAACAATATATATATATCGCCAAATCAACAAGTCAGAAAGTCCACGTCTCATATTTGCCTCCAGAAGCTGTAATAGATGTTACCAACATTTCCAGATTAGTCAAATTAGCTAGGATAGCCTATCCATAAGTCCAATTCTAGATACAGGGGCAAAACGGTAATTTTAGGTCAAAATGGTGTCCGCCGTTGGACCCACTTTGCACCAAAAATGTGCCAGTCAATGGTCTCTAAAGTCATCAAACTACATATCTACGAATTCATTTTGATGATACGAACCCAACGGTATGTCCAATTTTGGATTCCGGTGGACCGTGCATAAAATCGTCCGTTGAATCGGATCATGGGGCCCATAAAACGGCGATCCGGTCAACTGTCTCAGAATCGGACCAAACTTGGCATACAGGACCAAAAAAATGATACGGTCTTGTTGGCGTAAGTTTTGTCTCGATCTGACAAACGTGCACAAAGTAATTAGAAAATTTTCAAAGAGGCCGATACGGTAAATTTTGACGGATACGCATCGAATTCATCGCGCACACGCAACCAATTTGAATTTCGTCAAAGCTAAAACATCCATGAAGTCGATACGCACCTTTCGATGCTTTTGGTTCACGACCACGTCGCCCGGATTGGCGGGACGTACGTCGTATCGGAGGATTTTGAGTTTTTGAAAACAGTTTTTCGAGGATTTTGAAACTGGTTTTATTCGAAAACCAATGACAGGAAAAATACACAAAAAAAAGGTCGTTGTGAAGCCGTTTATATTGGCTACAACTCAGTTCAAGTGGATTTTAGAATTTCTCGATATCCTGCACGTAAATCGCCTTCAAAAATAGGGGTTTGTAACAGTTTTCTAATTATTTACGAACAATTTTTTTTTGTCATGTTTGAATCGATTTACCGAGCAACCTAGGTCTTTAACCTAAAAACTATTTGAAGGGAAATATAGTGGTATAGGTTAGGGACATACCATTGAAAACGGTTCGAAGAAAGGTCGTGCGAAGCGACTGTAATCCCGCTGCGAAGTTGGCTTGGTACTGCTGCTGCTCTTCTCTGTTTCTACGCTGTGCGCTGCTTTCCGCGCGTGCGCGGCCGGCCGCCAGCTGTCCTCCGACGACGCACGGCCGTCGGGGTGGCCGCCCAGGGTAGGAAGATGGCAGCGTGGGCTTAGATCTAGGATTTTTCGATCCAACTCTTCTCTCCCTCTCTCTCGTATAAATATTCTAAGGGGTCGGCCACTGTACGCGGAGGGGTTCCGTTTCTGTTTGGGCTCGGGCTCGAGCTCGAGCTAGCCTTGGGGCTTGGAGGTTTTGGGGTTCTTTTATTTATTCTTTCTTTTCTATTATAGCCATTTATATATATACATATATATAACCTTATAATAATACATATCTATATATATGGATAAATATTCCATAACCAAAAATATTAATAATAATTTCCTTGTATATAGTTTATACAAATATGCACATATATATACATATATTTCATTTGATAATAAATTATCGAAATAGACGAATACCAATGATATAATTTAAGAACAATTATTAATAACAGTACAAAAATAATAATAATAATAATAACAAAATACAATAACCAATAATGGGAATTGCCTCTACTTAAAATATGTCTACATGGTGTATTTGGTCTCACTATATGCCTACACGGGCTCTGGTTTGGTTTGGGTCCAGTTCGGGCTAAACCGATACAATCGGGTCTCCTACAAGTCAATAAGATAATAAATAAATAATTCAAATGTGTGTAGAGGTTAAGTCGCAACTTGGCCTGGTTTTCCTAGTTATGACACACTTATGGCTTGGCCTTTCCTACCATAACTAAAATGCTAGTCAAGGCACCCAACTACACTATTCGTGCCAAAAATTTTGGTCATCTTGTATTCCAAATTTAATCGTGACTAAAGGCATATACCGTAATAATTAACTAATTAATTATTTATAAAAATCTAAAAATTACCATTTAAATCAAATAAATAATAATAAAAATATTTCAAAAATTTCTGGGAAGAGTTACAAATCTACCTACCTTAAAAATAATTTCGTCATCGAAATTCTAATTCATAACTATTCTTAAAATTTAAAGTCTACTATTACCTAAATCTCTCCTCAATTTAATTCCTCAAAATATTTTATAACCTTCTCTAGCCATTTTATAACTCCGAATACTTGAGGGCTTCTATCCACCTTTGGTCACACTACTCCATCAAATCTCCTGTCGCTAAAACTTTATAATCTTCTAACTAGTTGCTAACAATTCTACCAACAGATATCTAGGGTTATGGCAGCTATAATCCCTCATATCTATAAACAACCAAATATTCAATAATCTTGCAATATTATATTGTAACTTAAGAAGTTCTGATAAATCCTAGACAGCACGATCGTTCGTCTCCTCAGAATAAAAAAGGACGAGAATCAATAGTACGGAAATCAAGTAAGTTTAATCGAGAGCAAATATGGTGTTTTTAAGGACGTAGAGAATTTCTAGGAAAATTTTCAAGGTAGTGTGGATTGAGATTTCTAAGATTTAGTCATAGTCGCAGGCTCGTATCAGTACAGTTACGTAACCAACACGATATGCTCTGACCTGCATGGGCCACACAAAAACTTGTCACGACCCGCACCCACTTTTCGGACGCGAGCTCGTGAGCAAGCCAGCTACGTATCAAACAGACTCCAGCCCAACTCGAGTACGTATAAGCTGTCAATATCATGGTATCATGGCTAATATGATAATCTATATTGTATCTCAATCCACAAGAATATATAAGACAAAAATGAACAAGTATGGGTCTTGGTCTGCAGCCCACTAGCATATATATCCGATTAGACTCCAAGAATAATATGAGTCTATAAAGCTAAGCTGATAAGCAGAATATATCATAAAAGCACGAGAAAGATAATAATCAATAACACTAACAAAATACCTAAATCATGCAAATGAAGTCAACTACCACATGCTCAGCTAACTAACTCCGTACAAATCAGCTACCTGAAGAGATCATCAGGTCCTCAGAGGAATAGCAAAATACATAAAACATGTCTACTAATATGACAGTAAATAACATGTATGGAGGATAAGAACACTGCAAGAAGAACATCTAAGGATGACGAGTCGTATGGAAATGTAATACTAGACTTGGCTAACTATCAATCAGAACTCCTATAGCTTGTAGTACAATGCAAGATACTCCCAATCTATAGTGTATCAATTGACGTACAAAGCAGGATACTCTCAGTCGAGATTAGCCAATTCTAGTATCGATCTCCTCTTCTAAGGGATACAAGGTCAAGTAGACTCCTATAAATCGCAGTACAATGCAAGATACTCCCAATTCATAGTGTCGCAAATCAAGTTAATTAATCAATTAATATATGCTATAGGTCGTAGTACAATGCAAGATACTCCCAATCTATAGTATATCTCAAGTCAAGTCAATCAAGCAATATCAAGATAAAAGAATCGGCTATAGGTCGTAGTACAATATAAGATACTCCCAATCTATAGTATATCTCAACTGTAGTACAATGCAAGAAACTTCCAGTCAAGAATGTTCATGTCAAGAATAAGATATAGATACTGACAACTCAATCACGAGACAAGGTAACACGAAAAGACTAATAATCAAGCAATGTTGAATATCCTATACGTGCACGTAATCTAGAACAAGTAAGACAATCAAGGACACCAATCACAATATAAAAATCATGTGACAATATGAAAAGGAATAAAATAGAAAGAGAAAAATAATGTAAATGATGTATATGTTCGGCAAGGTATACTTGCCTGAGGGTTGCACGGAGAACCAACAATATATCGCCAAATCAACAAGTCAGAAAGTCCACATCTCACAACTGACTCCTGAAGCTGTAATAGATGTTACCAACATTTCCAGATTAGTCAAATTAGCTAGAATAACCTATCCTTAAGTCCAATTCTGGACATAGGGGCAAAACGGTAATTTTGGGTCAAAATAGTGTCCGCCATTGGACCCACTTTGTACCAAAAAATGTGCCAGAGTCAATGGTCTCTAAAATCGTCAAACTAGATGTCTACGAATTCATTTTGATGATACGAACCCAACGATATATCCAATTTTGGATTTCGGTAGGCCGTGCACAAAATTTCCTGTTGATTCGGATCGTGGGGCCCACAAAACGGCAATCCGGTCAACTGTCTCAGAATCGGACCAAACTTGGCATACAGGACCAAAAAAATGATACGGTCCTGTTGGCGCAAGTTTTGTATCAATCTAACTAACATGCACAAAGTAATTAGAAAATTTGTAAAAAGGTCGATACGGTAAATTTTAATGGATACGCATCGAATTCGTCGCGCACACGCAACCAATTTAAATTTTGTCAAAGTCCACACGTCTACGAATTTGATACGCACCTTTCGATGCTTTCGGTTCGTGACCACGTCGTCCGGATTGGCGGGACGCACGTCGTATCGGAGGATTTTAAGTTTTTGAAAACAGTTTTTTTAGGATTTTAAAACTGGTTTTATTCGAAAACCAATGACAGAAAAAATACACAAAAAAGGTCATTGTGAAGCTGTTTATATTAGCTGCAACTCAGTTCAAGTGGATTTTGGAATTTTTCGATATCCTGCGCGTAAACCACCTTCAAAAATAGGGGTTTGCAACAGTTTTCTAATTGTTTACGAACATTATTTTTTGCCATGTTTGAATTGATTTATCGAGCAACCTAGATCTTTAACCTACAAACTATTTGAAGGGAAAAATAGTGGTATAGGTTACGGACATACCATTGAAAACGGTTCGAAGAAAGGTCGTACGAAGCGACTGTAATCCCGCTGCGAAGTTGGCTCGGTACTACTACTGCTCTTCTCTGTTTCCACGCTGTGCGTTGCTGTCCGCACGTGCGCGGCCGGCCGCCGACGGTCCTCCGACGACGCGCGGCGTCGGGGTGGCCGTCCAGGGTAGCGAGATGGTGGCGTGGGATTAGGTCTAGGGTTTTTCGATCCAACTCTTCTCTCCCTCTCTCTCGTATAAATATTCTAAGGGGTCGGCCACTGTGCGCGGAGGGGGGTTTCCTTTTCTGTTTGGGCTCGGGCTCGAGCTCGAGCTGGGCTTGGGGCTTGGGGCTTGGGCGTTTTGGGGTTCTTTTATTTATTCTTTCTTTTCTTTTATAGCCATTTATATATATACATATATATAACCTTATAACAATACATATCTATTTATATATGGATAAATATTCCATAACCAAAAATATTAATAATAATTTCTTTATATATAGTTTATAAAAATATGCACATATATATACGTATATTTTATTTGATAATGAGTTATCGAAATAGACGAATACCAATGATATAATTTAAGAACAATATATTAATAACAGTACAAAAATAATAAAAATAATAATAATAATAATAATAATAAAATACAATAACCAATAATAGGCATTGCCTCTACTTAAAATATGTCTACATGGTGTATTTGGTCTCATTACATGCCTACACGGGCTCTGGTTTGGTTTAGGTCCAGTTCGGGCTAAACCGGTACAACCGGGTCTCCTACAAGTCAATAATATAATAAATAAATAATTCAAATGTCTGTAGAGATTAAGTCACAACTTGGCCTAATTTTCCTAGTTATGACACACTTACAGCTTGGCCTTCCCTACCATAGCTAAAACGCTAGTCAAGGCACCCAACTACACTATTCGTGCCAAAATTCTTGGTCATCTTGTACTCCAAATTTAATCGTGATTAAAGGCATCTACCGTAATAATTAACTAATTAGTTATTTATAAAAATCTAAAAATTATCATTTAAATCAAATAAATAATAATAAAAATATTTTAAAAATTTTCGGGAAGAGGAGTTACACATATGACATATTTATATGTATCTTGCTAGTCCCATGAGGATCTGGTGATCTCTCCAAGTTATTGCTGAGTTTTCTTTATAGACTAGATGGTGATTGATGATTGCATCTTCAGGATTTCAGGTATATATAATTGATGATATCGTTATTATGATCCTCCGACATTATATTTATTTTTTTGTTATTTTCTTATGATGATATGGCTTAGTTTTGTAAACTTTATTATTCTTTATGAGCTTGTCCAGACGATTGTAATAGAGTCTTATCAACTTTATTATACATTGTCTATTCTTGGTTGTTTGTAGGATCCGGTGTGTTAATGCCTGATCAACATTAATGCACTTGGTCTTACGATGGATTTATCTTCAGTGGATTGAGATATGTGATTATCCTAATGATATATAGATATAACTACCCAATGTAGACAACTCATACATATTCGATCTGAATTGGACTCTACTTGATATGTAGCTGGCATGTTTACATATTCTAGTCCTACGTATTTGAGACTTGGGTGTTACACATGGCCCTTATCACCGATACCACAAATCCTAACTACACCTATTGATAACTACTTACATATACAACATATACAATATATGTATAACCTATGCCCCAATTATGAATATCATGCACAATGCCTATGATACATGTAATACATTGATACATGTGACATAGTTATGATACAAAAAGTTTTACGACACAAAGATACACTTCTCCATTCCAAAATCTCTACGTAAATGTGACAATAGCTGTTATTAAACCATTAAGCTCATTTAGAGACACATTTATATGTAGAAATTTGTCCAATAGGCCAAGGGTACCACATCGTGTCATGACACAACCTTTTATACCATTATTAGGACACATAGACCAAACCTACACCAACGTATGACACAATTTCCTCTTAGGGACTTATATCAAATACTTTGTGGTTATAGATTCGTAGCTACCCTAATTTCACCATTCTAAACTCTATATCTACTAGGAATGAGTCCTCTAACACCTATTTCACCACCTATAATATTAGATCTAATTAACCATTAGAGGGGTTCTTACAAGTTTACTTGGAAATTAGCCATGAAAATGAGAGAAAAATGACCAATATCTATGTAGAATTGTGCTTCCTAAATGACCTATGAATTTGGAGAAGTAAGAAGAAGAAATGGCTTCCAAATCCTTGCTAGAGCTCTCCACTAGGCCTCCTTGAGCTCCCAACTCCTTAGCACTCCACGGAAGAAGAGTTGAGAATAATTTGGAAGAGTGGAAGAGTGGAAGAGCTTGTGGAGAATGGAAAAATAAAAAGAGCTCCTCCCTACATGTGGCCGGCCATGGTGTTTGGGTTGGGACTAATTAATGGTTTAATTAGCTTATAATCATTCCATACATTCTAGCTAATAGAAGGGCTTAAAGGAAATGGGTGAGTTGGGCTCTAAACTAATCAATGAGTCTAATCTAGCTATGACCAAAGTCCAATCCTAATTATAAATTCCTAGTCCATAATATGGTAATGGTACACTAATAGTAAAATTTAAATTGGTTGTATATAACCCTATACGAAAATGTGGTAGTGATAGGAAGCAAGCCCGGCCGAAGTTGAGCCCACTCTAGATATATGGCCAGAGCCCCGGACGCACTCATTATGTAATACTCCGGTCCCAAAATATGTAGGACCAGGTAAAGTACATGACAGTCGTATAATAAATATACGTACACTGTAAATGTAGTATAAAATAGTCATGGGCACACTAAATCTCATCCACATAAAATAAAGGAATAATATATCATTAGATATGAAATGTCAATGATCAAATTGCTGGGTGGAGGCAAATCGATTACCAAATAAATTTAAAGAATAGATTGGAATACATGAGATAAAGAATAACAATAAAATAAGTCCACCGTCTAGGAGAAAGTCACATAGTATACAAAGGAAAAGAATGAAGAGTCTAGTCCGAAATCCATAATCTTCGGGATACTGTCGATCGTCCATACCTGGAGAGATCACCAGATCCTCAGATGGACGTAACAAGATACAGAAAAATATGCCATATAACTGAATATAAACTGCTCAATAATAATCCGAATTATAAGATGGTCCAATATTTCATCCTCGTATTAGTGCACTACCCCCACAACCAAACAAGGACATGAGGTTACATCCTAATCCATGATAAAATACCGTTTCACGTCATGATCATGCATAAGTACATAAATCAAATAAAAAAGTACATATGCCTAAATAGATAAAGGTCACCTAACCATACTATGTGATACATGGGCTTTTGAAGATAATGTTTCACGTAGGGGCTTTATGATCAGCAACTCAATGTAAAAGAAGGGGCAGCACGTAGCACTCATCTGAGTCACTATCGGTCATGGGCAGTAAGTAGCGCTCATCCGAGTCACTATCGGCCCCAAAAGTGTGTACAAAAAGTAAATAATATTCCCTACGCTAATAGATGTCTCCTTCCCCCATTGATACTATATATGCGTCGTCTTTACGACACACAACATGCATCATTTCCACGACACTGTCTTATCCTTAATAACTGATAAGTTTTCTATACAAATCTATTAGTAGTTATATCCTAACGTACGGCCTGTATGCACCGATGATCAGTCATTACACAAGCCCGTATCTATATGCGACTCGTGACTTCATGGCATACATGTGTCAAAGTCAATGAATGCATCACAAATAAATGATGATCTCTTAATTCTAGGTCAAACGCATAAAAAGAAACTAAAGTAACGAAAAACATCACTAACAGTAATTTTCATATATAGTTTGGAAGAACAATTTTATATTGTCGATAATAAATAATAAATAAATACATGCAATATGGTGAGCTAAAGTAAATAAACAATGATGACAAGGTACATTGCCTGGTGGTACGACGATTTAGTCCAATAGCCATGGTCGATATGAAGGAATTCAAAGTTGCGAAAGAAATGGGAATATTGGATTAGTCATGGTTAATATGATAATCGAAGGAAATTTGCATAATAAACACATATATACTATTTTAGAAATTTTTTATAATATTTAAAACTAGATATGTCTTTATTTAGAAAATATTTATGACTTATATAAAAAAATATTTATTATATTTAAAAACTAAATTTTATTAATCAAATAATTTTTGATAAATACTTTGCAATCATTTTAAATCAATGCTTTAATTTTAATTATATAGAAATATTACAATAATATTTATATAGTTCGAAACCCAATTGAAAATAAATATAGGCAAGCATAATACCATATTTTTTCACAATTACAATTTTAGGTTAAAAATCATATTTTAAAATAGGTAGAAATAGTCTTAGTAGTTTATTTAGGATTTCTAAACCCACTTTAAAAATAGATGTAGGGTCCAAGTCCCAATATTATATATATTTATACCCTCTATATATACCACTACTAGGTAGTAACTAAATATTTATTGTCAACCCCTGATTTTCAAAAATTATTAAACTAGTGTTAATTAATTATTAAATGTCATTATTGGTTTTAAAATAATTTAATATAATTTTAGGAATTTTCTAGAATTTTTAAATGAATTTTTAATGAGTTTTAAATACAAAAAATATCATTTTGTAATTTATTTAAATATTTTAATAGCATTTTGTAATTTTCTGAATTGTTTTAATAGTGTTTTGCAATTATTAGAATTGTTAGTATATCAGTTTGTAATTTACTAATTGTTTTAAACTAATAAATACAAATGATTATTTGCATTTACTACTGTGGGGACCTATTATGCAATAACCTAAAATTTGGGGGACCTAAGTGTAAACCTAAACCCCCCTCCCACGATCGGCTCACCTGCCCCGACTGATCGACGACTCGATGTCGGCTGACCCCCCGCCTTTCCCGGCCATTCCCACCGCCCTAAAAACCTATAAATAAACCCCCCTTCCTTCCTAAACCCAAACCCTAGCTCTACACCCCACCACAACCACCGCAGCCCCTCGTCTCCGACCTAAACCCTAGACCTAACCCTAACTCCGGCGACACACCACCACCAGCTCCACAGCCACCTACATCGACCACAACCGCCACCGTTCGACTCGCCCTGTCACGCCGTCCGCAGCGCCACTGGAGCGCCGTGACGCCGACGTCTCCTCCGCCGTCCACAACCCTCAACACCGCCCCCCCCGAAGTCGGACACACAGGTAACAGTTACGAGACTGTGTCGTGCGTGTCTCGTACACGTGTATGTGGTTTGCCGTGTCCTGGCGAACATTTTGATAGAACTGGACACGCGAGATTAAACTCGTGCGTGTCGTGCAGGCCGAGGACACGAGGATACCTGTGTCCCTAACTGTCAGGACACAGGGTTGTTTTATTTTTTTTTTATATAAATAACTAAACCGAACCTAAATAAAATAAACAAACCCCAACCCTTAACACGAGCAGCGGGCTGACCCCCTGGCCAGCCCGACCTAGCCTAAACCCCCCCCCCCCCCCCCGCGCTTCTCTGGCCTGGGTTCAAGCCCTGCCACTGCTGTATTCTTTCCCTTTTCTTTTTCTTTTCCTTTTTCCTTTTTCTTTTATATATATATATCTATTTATATATATATGTATATACATATTTTTGTGTATATATATGTATTAATATATATATACTATATTTAGGTATATATAGTTGCTGTTTTATATATATATATATATATATATATATATATATATATATATATATATATATATATATATATATATATATATATATATATATATTTTATATATATATATATATATATATATATATATATATATATATATATATATATATAAAAAAATATATATATATATATATATATATATATATATATATATATATGTCTTATGTATACATTAATTTTGTATATATATATATATATATATATATATATATATATATATATATATTATATATATATATATATATAATATATATTATAGTTGAGTATATAATATATATTATAAAAAAAAATATATATATATTATAGTTGAGTATTTTTCTTATATGTATATATATATATATATATATATATTTTTTTTTTTTTCTTATATATATATATATATATATATATATATATATATATATATATATATATATATATATATATATATATATATATATTTTTTTTTTTTTCTTATATATATATATATATATATATATATATATATATATATATATTATATATTTTTCTTATATATATATATATATTTTCTTATATATATATATATATATATATATATATATATATATATATATATATATATATATATATATATATATATATATATATATATATATATATAATTTTTTTTTTTTTTTTTTTTTTTGCAAAAAAACCAACAACTTTATATATATATATATATATATATATATATATATATATATATATATATATATATATATATATATATATATATATATATATATATATATATATATATGTAATTTTTACATATATATATATATCCATTTTGTAAATATCCCTATATTAATGTATTTATATATTATCTTATATATGTATTTTACTTAGCTTAGTGTAAATTATCTTTATAAAATAATATTCATACTTTTATAGTTACTATGTAAAATTTTACCTTATTAAAATAATAATATTTATTTTGACTATTACCAAATTGTATTTTTATTGTATTTAAATTACTGAAACCATTTGGTGTCCAAGCCTAGCATGGGTATTTGGGCTCAAATATGTTTTCACACATTCAAGACATGTACAAGTCATATTGGACTTGATTCATGGCCTTGGGTCCTGTATTTGAACTTTGGTTCAAATAATATACATGGACAAAATACGCAGATAATTAATTATTGTGTGCAATGCTGTTTTTGATTTTCTAAAAATACTTAAAGTACTGCTAAAATTATGGAAAAATAGTATTTAGATACTATGTTAAGTTGGCTAATTTAGTATAATTTTTGTAGTATTTAATTTACTGTTTTGCCCCTAGTTTGGCATATGAAACCAAAACTCATTTTCTGTATAGTTAGGAAAACTGATTTTTATAAAATATTTGTACTGGATAATAAATTCCAGAAAAATTATAATAAATTTTTAAGGTTAACAAGGATCACTTTGATACATTACTTTAAGAAAAAAACTAGGCTTTTTGTCTACATCAAAAATTATTAAAACACAATGATCTTTTGATTTATTTATTGATTAATTACGACTTGTAGCTTTTTGTGTTATTTTGAGTTTTAGTCGTGTTGAACCCCACCCCTCACTAGTGTAAAGACCCCAAAAAGTTAGTTAAAGTAGTGTGTCACCCCACATTGGTCTCCTATGCCAAAGTCATCATTTTGGCTAGGTGCCCAGTCACAAGTCGTATTTCACCAATTAGTGTCCTAGTGTTTTAGCTTAGTACAAAAACTAAGTTATTATATTTACTTCTACAGCGACGAGTTATCAGACATCCATAGTATTGTTATCGCAGCTTGTTTTGTTTTGCTTTGCTAGAGGCAAGTACTTTCTATGAACTTTACATATTGTCACATAAATGAACTGCAAACCCCACCATGTTAAATGTTGATCCTTGGGGTAGCAAGTTAGATCTCTACATGTTGTACTTTTAGTTACTACCATGCTTAGAACAGTCTTGATGTATCTCTCACATGATTAGAATATGGGTTATGGGGAAACTAATAGTAGTGTACGTGATCATATCCCCCTCTACAGTACCGAACAAAGTTTCATTTTATATGTTACTACGCCGTAGGCCTTTATCTCAAAGCTGTATTTGTGCGTATGTATATCTACCGCCTTTATACTTGTACGTACGTACATTTCATTATGTGCCCCAGCACATTGTACATCTATTGACCGATCACGTACCTACTATCGTTTTAAACATTACATATACATCTGTCTCTATGACATATGTGTCCTTGCCATGATAGACTATGTGATGCCATGCTTTCCAGTTATTACTCACCTGTTCATTTCCATGTTTCATATGCTAGTTTGCTAGATTTAGTACTTGCTTTCGTCCTGACAGGATAACGTTGTAGGTGTCCTTACTGAGGAGGAGTTACTCTGCGACACATATTATGGGGTTACTGCCGAGGACCCGGCTCTGCTTTACGAGGATGTTCCTGCGGGGAACCTCGCCTAGTTGTCTTTTGTTTACTTAGACTTTTGAGAGTAGACATGTATTAGACTATATCATTTTGTAACTGGACATGTATCCAGTTTTATATTTCAGTTTACTTGTACTTGGACGTTTACTATATACGATGACTTTTGTGTTTGGAGCATTTATGATTCTTCTTCACTTATAGAACTGTTAGCACATTTTAGTCTTATCCTATTGTCTTTAGAACAGCTTACTACGTTGTATCTCAACGTAGGCTGGGCATGCCTCGGCCTGGCCCAACAATTTGGGTAGCGGGTCGTGACATGTTTTTAGTGGTGGCCCATGCAGGTCCTGACTAAACTGTTTGGTTACATTATTGTACCAAGCATGCCTGCAATTAGGAACTTAAGGTAATTAGACAACATTAGGAAAGACGCTTAGAACACTTAGAGGAATGCTAGGATTGCAACATAGGAAATACATCACATGTTTGCTATTATAATTAGATTTTCTTGCATATGATTACTTACTTTAAATAAGTCCTTATAAGTCTTTTTTTATGTGTAATTTAGATGGTGCTTACTCGTTCATCCCAGTATGTTACCCCCGAGAATGGGGCCCTCCATATCCAGTCAGCTGACCAGTTGACTGATACACCTCCACCTACCACATTCCCCCACTCCACAGATCCACAGACCCAGATACCACCTTCCACATCCCAATCCCATCAGGCCCCGATACTTCCACCACCCCCTATCACTATACCCACTCAGGCTTCCGTCACACTCGACGGGACCCAACTGCTCACACTGATCCAGGGATTCCTAACCACCCATCAGGAGCAGACTACCCTACTCCGCTAGAGCATGGAGCATTCTGAGGGACGTCCCGTGGTCCCACCACATGTAGAGCCACGGCAGAGAACGGGGACGATCAAGGACTTCATGGGTCTGAATTCCAAGGAGTTCTCAGGGACTGAAGGCATAGTAGTAGCTGATGACTGGCTAGATTCGGTAGAGAGAAAGCTTCTGGGAGTTAGGATGCCGGATGACCTTCAGGTCGAGGCAGCAGGATTTCTGCTGATAGACTTAGTCGGAGTTTGGTTCAGGAATGAGCCGTTGTTCGCGAGAGGTAGAGCCACTTGGGACCAGTTCAGGACCCAGTTCAAGAAGAAATTCTTCTCGACCGCTGCTAGAGTAGCCATGGGGCAACGATTCCAGAACATCCAGTAGGAGAACCGTTCTGTTGACGACTATGCGGCAGAGTTTAGTCGCCTGAGCCGTTTTGCTCCTAGTCTGGTTGCTGATCCAGAGGAGATGACCCATAGGTTTTGCCATGGTCTAGTTCCAGACATTGGCATTCTTATAGTGGCGAACGGTACGACTGACTACTACCAGAGCCTAGAGTTGGCCCAGAGTATTGAGGAGCGTCTTCTGTCATGCAAGAGGCCGACTTCTGTACATCATGAGGGACCGTCCAAGCGTTAGGCTTTCCAGCATAGAGCACCGATGCCACCCCAGCAGACTTACCATCCCCCTACACCCCACCATCAGACCCCGCCAGTTCGAGCCCCGGGACCCCGACAGCAGCAGCGGAAGGGAGCTATATGTTCTTTCTGCGGAAGACCAGGTCATGACTTCGCAGTCTGCAGGAAGAGGTTAGGTCAGTGTTTGGCTTGTGGGTCTGCCACCTATCAGCTTCGGAACTGTCCAGCGGCGAAGCCTAGAGGATCGCTCCCGACTCAGCAGCAGAGGTTTGGGCAGCATCTGCAGCAGAAGGGACCTCAGGGGAAGGTCTATAGCCTAGCCCTTGAGCCGGAGCCGGAGCAGGTTTCAGAGCCTGATTACTTAGCAGACGTCATTACAGGTCATATTTATTTACATACTTTTCTAGCTCTATGCTTGTTTGATTCTGGTGCATCTCATAGCTTCCTATCATTAGAGTTTATGCAAGAACATCACTTAGTATCTACACCTACTGCGGAGATTAGTAGAGTAATGACGGGAGGAGGACCAATGCCTATTAGAGCTAGCTATAGATGCTCTATTATGATAGTCGGGAGAGAGTTCGAGGGGCGATTCTTTGTGATGCCACTCCCCGGTTATAATATCATATTGGAGATGGACTGGCTTAGCTGTGCCCATGCATCTATAGATTGCCATGAGGGTAGTATTTTATTCAGTCCCCCAGGCACAGCACCATTCAGTGTCAGGAGGACAGGGCCGGAGATCAGCCTAGAGCCGAACTGTTGTGCGACAGTCGGGGACGCAGCACCGCCACACCCTATCATTAGGGAGTTTATGGATGTATTCCCAGAGGATCTTCCAGGACTTCCGCCTGACAGAGATGTGGAGTTCACTATAGATTTAGTGCCGGGTTCATCACCAGTATCCCGGGCTTGCTATAGAGTGAATCCCAAGGAGGCCATAGAGATGAAAGAGCAGATTGATGACCTATTGAAAAAGGGTTTCATTTGATCCAGTGCTTCTCCATGGGGAGCGCCAGTGCTCTTTGTGCCTAAAAGGATGGTACCGTCCGGTTATGTATTGACTACCAGGCCTTGAATGCCATCACTATCAAGAACAAATATCCTTTGCCCAGGATAGATGATTTGTTCGACCAGTTGAGCGGGACGAAGGTGTTTTCCAGGATAGACTTGAGATCCGGGTACCACCAGGTGAAGGTTAGGCCAGCAGACATCCAGAAGACGGCGTTCAACACGAAGTATGGGCAGTACGAGTTTCTGGTGATGCCATTTGGTCTTACAAATGCGCCAGCTGTCTTTATGAACTTGATGAATAAGACATTTCACCAGTATCTGGATAAGTTTGTCGTAGTGTTTATCGACGACATCCTGATATACTCGAAGACGCCGGAGGAGCATGCAGAGCACTTACGGATAGTTTTGGGGATTCTGAGACAGGAGAGATTGTTTGCCAAATTGCCGAAGTGCGAGTTCTTTTTAGACCGAGTGGAGTTTCTTGGCCATGTAGTCACTGGAGATGGAATCTCGGTGGATCCCAGGAAGATTGCTGCAGTTGAGACGTGGAAGGCTCCGACGTCAGTTTCAGAGATCAGGAGTTTTCTGGGTTTAGCAGGCTATTATAGAAAGTTCGTCCAGGACTTTGCTAGGATAGCTGAACCCATGACGAAGCTGACACGGAAGGACGCAGAGGACATTTGGTCAGAGGACTGCCAGACAGCATTTGAGGAGCTGAAGAGGAGGCTGACGACCGCTCCAGTTCTGACTTTACCTTCAGGTTCTGGAGGTTTTACCATTTTCAGCGATGCTTCTGGGAAGGGGCTAGGATGTGTTCTACAGCAGCATGGGAAAGTAATTGCTTATGCATCTAGGCAATTGCGGACTCATGAGAGAAATTAACCTATCCATGACCTCGAGTTAGCTGCGGTGATCTTTGCACTCAAGTTATGGAAACATTACTTATACGGAGAGCGTGTGGAAATCTTTACTGACCACAAAAGCTTGAAGTATGTGTTCACGCAGAAAGAGCTAAACATGAGGCAAAGACGATGGTTGGAGTTGATGAAGGACTTCGACATCGATTTACAGTATCACCCCGGGAAGGCAAATGTGGTGGCGGATGCGCTGAGCAGGCATCCGATGGCATGGTACCTAATGATTGATCGGCATTTGCGGAAGGATCTGGAGAAGCTCGGTATCGAGCTAGTTCGGCCAGGATCAGTGATACAGATGATGGCGTTTGACATTCAGTCAGGTTTGATGGAGCAGATCCGGGAGGCACAGTCTACAGATGAGAGCCTTCGCAGACTTCGACCCCAGGCATTAGCTGGATTGCTGGATGACTTCACTATAGCAGAGGATGGATTCCTAAGGCATGGCAGCCGATTGTGCGTGCCGAAGGGAGAGCTGGTAGAGGCAGACTTACAGGAGGCGCACCGATCGAGATATTCTATTCACCCTGGTGCTAACAAGATGTACCGTGACTTGCGGGAACATCTTTGGTTGCACGGGATGAAAAGGGATGTATCACGCTTCATCTCGAGATGCCTAGTTTGCCAGCAAGTCAAGGCGGAGCGCCAGAGGCCAGCTGGTTTGTTGTAGCCGTTATCCATTCCTGAGTGGAAGTGGGAACATATTACGATGGACTTCATTTCAGGGCTTCCTCGTTCCCAAGGAGGGAAGGATGCCATCTGGGTCATCGTAGACAGGCTGACGAAGTGTGCGCACTTCATACCCTTCAAGGTGGGGCTTTCCACCGAGAAGTTGGCGGAGTTATACATGCAGCAGATAGTTCGCCTACACGGAGTGCCGGTGAGCATCGTGTCAGACAGAGACAGCAGATTTACATCCCACTACTAGAGGAGCTTGCAAGAGGAGTTGGGCAGTAGGCTCAAGTTCAGTACGCGTACCACCCGCAGACAGATGGGCAGTCCGAGAGGACGATACAGACACTGGAGGATATGATGAGGACCTACGTGCTGGACTTCGGAGGATCATGGGAGAGCCATTTGTACTTGGTAGAGTTTTCATACAACAACAGCTACCAAGCCATTATTGGTATGTCTCCTTTCGAGGCGCTATATGGACGACGATGCCGCACACCGCTCTTTTGGGATGATGTCGGAGACAGAGTTATGCTTGGGCCAGAGATGATCACGGATGCAGCAGAGAAAGTCGGAATGATCAGAGACAGGCTCAGAGTAGCTCAGGATAGGCAGAAACACTGGGCTGATGCTAGTCGCAAGCCGATGGAGTTCGCAGACGGTGATATGGTGCTAGTGAAGATATCACCTACTCGAGGGACGATCCGGTTCGGACGAGAAGGGAAGCTGAGCCCCAGATACATCGGGCCGTTCGAGGTACTTGGCAGGATCGGAGAGGTAGCTTACCGGGTTGCACTTCCACCCAACCTAGCAGGAGTTCACGATGTCTTTCACGTATCTCAGCTGAGGAGATATGTTCCAGACCCCAGTCATGTGCTAGATCATTCAGAGTTGGAGGTCGGACCGAGCCTTACAGTTTCTGAACAGCCAGTGGAGATATTAGACCGGAGAGAGAAGAGGCTGAGGAACAAGGTTATACCCCTAGTACGAGTAGCTTGGAGCCGTCACTCCCCAGGTGAATCTACTTGGGAGAGGGAGTCGGACATGAGGGAGAGATACCCTTACTTGTTCGATCCAACCGCTGCGAGAGAACCACCGTTCCGCTTGATACCTTAGAGGTTAGTTTCGATCGCAGCCTTAGTCATTTTGTTGCATCGCTTGTATGTTAGAATATTGTAGGGTCTTCAATCCTTGTGAATTTCGAGGACAAATTTTTCAAGGAGGAAGACTTGTCAACCCCTGATTTTCAAAATTTTAATAGTGTTAATTAATTATTAATGTCATTTTTTTAAAATTTTAATATGATTTTAGGAATTTTCTAGAATTTTAAATGAATTTTTAATGAGTTTTAAATAAAAATATCATTTTGTAATTTATTTAAATGTTTTAATAGCATTTTATAATTTTCTGAATTGTTTTAATAGTGTTTTGCAATTATTAGAATTGTTAGTATATCAGTTTGTAATTTACTAATATTTTAAACTAATAAATGCAAATGATTATTGTATTTACTACTGTGGGGACCTATTATGCAATAACCTAAAATCTGGGGGACCTAAGTGTAAACCTAAACCCCTCCCACGATCGGCTCACCTGCCCCGACTGAC